>CM045729.1:91879049-92026549 GCA_024760905.1 Plotosus lineatus | reverse complement strand
TCCCCTAATTTTTAGTTGTTGCCCTGCGATGGCCTGGCAAACTGTCCAGAGTGTACTCTGCCCTCACCCAGAGTCGGCTCACATGGGCACCAGCCTCCCTTTAAGTGGTTCAGAAAATGAATTAATGAATAAATTTTTAGTTGTGTACAATTCCCGCCAATGAAAGATTACCTTCCCTATCACACAACCACCACCAAACAGGGAGGGATGTAAGCATGCACACACCCCATCTGTGACATGCTGAAACCCACCTCTTTATGAACTGCTGTGCATGAGTATGTGGAAGTGACCTAACACACTTGGCGGGAAACACCCCCCGTACAAATGAGCTCACTGATGCCCATGATTGGCTGGTTATTGCTGTGAGTGACAGGGAAGTGAACGTATGCCTTCCTCTTGCTCGGTCAGTTTGCTCTCATGGACTCCCAATTACAGATGACTGTGGCATCAGCTTGAACTTGAACTTGCCATTTTCATCTCCATCCATCTTGAAATGCTGCTGCTCCTGTAGCTTTCATTAAGTTTGTATTTTTCAATTGAAGCTGTGGCTTTCAGGTCAGTGATTATTGGTGACCCTGTTTGACCTGTGTGCTGATTGCGTGGCATGTGCCAATTTTTTTACTGTCAACCCTGAGTGAGTTTTGAATTTTTCTGCGTGGATTCACTTTAATAAAGATGTTCGTGTCTGTTGAAAACAGCTGATTAGTATTGTTACTGTAGACCACTCTATAATCTTTCACAATCTTTATGCATGTCAGTTATATCTAGGCATTGTGATTTTGTAGCTGATCCTTGTTTAATATCCTGCAACATAAACCGCAGTCCAATCTGAAGGATGCAAGGTCTGTATCATAAACTGTATTTAAAGCTGTAACTTATTGCATTGTATTCTTAAAACACAACCCTGCATTTCTTAGATGTTTAGCTGTAGTTTAATATCAAAGGAAAATCATTAATCTCTCTCTTACTTTACTCATTTGCCTATCAGAATTATGGGAGGCTGGAGCTTATCTCAGATGACACTGGGAGTAGGTAGGGTACACTGAGACCAGCTCACTAGACCATGCAGAGCCAATATTCACACAACCATTCACACTCACACCTAAGGGCAATTTAGAATAGCCAATAAGTCTAATGTGTATGAACCGGAGTCTTCTTCTTCTTCTTTTCCTTTCGGCTTTTCCCTTCAGGGGTCGCCACAGCGAACCATCGCCTCCATCTCACCCTATCCTCTGAATCTTCTACTCTTACTCCAACTACCTTCATGTCCTCCTTCACCACATCCATAAATCTTCTCTTTGGTCTTCCTCTAGGCCTTCTGCCTGGTAGTTCCAGCCTCAGCATCCTCCTACCAATATACTCACTATCCCTCCTCTGCACATGTCCAAGCCATCTCAATCTAGCCTCTCTGACTTTGTCTCCAATACCTCTAACATGTGCAGTCCCTCTGATGTACTCATTCCTGATCCTATCGATCCTCGTTACTCCCAAAGAGAACCTCAACAGTTTCTTCTTTGATACCTCCAGCTCTGCCTTCTGTCTTTTCCCCAGGGCCACTGTTTCTAAACCATACAACATCGCTGGCCTCAACACCGTCTTATGCACTTTTCCTTTCATTCTTGCCGATACCTTCCTATCACACATCACACCGGACACTTTTCTCCAAACATTCCAACCTGCCTGCACAAGCTTCTTCACCTCTTTTCCACACTCTCCATTGCTCTGGATTGTTGAGCCTAAGTACTTAAAATCCTCCACCTTCCTTTCACTGCTCCCTGTAACCTCACCATTCCTCTTGGGTCCTTGTTGTTCACACACATGTATTCTGTCTTACTGAGGCTAACCTTCATTCCCCTCCTTTCCAGGGCATACCTCCACCTCTCCAGATTTTCCTCCACTTGTTCTCTGCTCTCACTACAGATCACGATGTCATCTGCGAACATCATAGTCCATGGAGATTCTTGTCTAACCTCGTCTGTCAGCCTGTCCATCACCATAGCAAACAAGAAGGAGCTGAGAGCTGACCCTTGATGCAGTCCCACCTCCACCTTGAACTCTTCTGTCACACCGACAGCACATCTCACCACTGTCTTACATCTCTCATACATGTCCTGCACCACTCTAACATATTTCTCTGCCACTCCAGACTTCCTCATACAATACCACAGTTCTTCTCTCGGCACCCCGTCATATGCTTTCTCCAGATCCACAAGGCCCAATGCAGCTCACGCTGACCTTCTCTGTACTTCTCCATTAACATCCTCAAGGCAAACACTGCATCTGTGGTGCTCTCTCTTGGCATGAAATCAAACAGTTGTTCACAAATGCTGACCTCTGCCCTTAGTCAAGCTTCCACTATTCTTTCCCAGAACTTCATTGTATGGCTCATCAACTTTATCCCTCTGTAGTTGCCATAACTCTGTACATCTCCCTTGTTCTTAAAAATGGGCACAAGCACACTTCTCCTCCATTCCTCCAGCATCTGCTCACTTTCTAAGACCTTGTTGAATATTCTTGTCAGAAAATCGACTGCTACCTCCTCTAGACACTTCCATACCTCAACTGGTATGTCGTCAGGACCAACTGCCTTTCCACTCTTCATCCTCTTCAATGCCCTCCTCACTTCACCCTTACTAATCTTTGCTGCTTCCTGGTCCTCAACGGTCACCCCTTCTACTCTTTTTTCTTTCTCATTTTCCTCATTCATCAGCTCTTCAAAGTACTCTTTCCATCTTCCCAGCACACTTCTGTCATCAGTCAATACATTTCCCACTCTGTCCTTTATCACTCTAACTTGCTGCATGTCTTTCCCATCTCTATTTCTCTGCTGTGCTAACCTGTATAAATAATTTTCTCCCTCCTTACTGTCCAACCTATCATACAAGTCATCATACGCCTTCTGTTTAGCCTTTGACACCGCTACCTTCGCCTTACACTGTGTCTCCCTGTACTCCTGTTTACTCTCTTCGTCCTCTCTGTGTCCCACGTCTTCTTAGCTAACCTCTTCTTTTGTACACACTCCTGCACTTCCTCATTCCACCACCAAGTTTCCTTATCTACTTTCCTTCCAGAGGACACATCAAGTACTCTCCTACTGGTCTCCCTGATCACATTGGCTGTGGTTGTCCAGTCATCTGGAAGCACTTCCTGACTACCCAAAGCCTGTTTCAACTCCTCCTTGAAGACAACACGACACTCTTCCTTTTTCAGCTTCCACCAATTTGTCTTCTGCTCTGCCTTTGCCTTGTTCACCTTCCTCACCATCAGCGTCATCCTGCACACCACCATCTTATGCTGTTTGGCAACACTCTCACCCACTACTACTTTGCAATCACTGACTTTCAAATTACATTGCCGACACAAGATGTAGTTTACCTGTGTGCTCTTACATCCGGTTTCACAAGTCACCCTATGCTTCTGTTTCTTCTTGAAGAAAGTATTCACCACAGCCATTTCCATCCTTTTTGCAAAATCGATCAACATCTGTCCTTCTGTGTTCCTGTCCTGGATACCAAACCTGCCCATCACTTCCTCGTCCCCTCTGTTGCCTGCACCAACATGTCCATTGAAGTCTGCACCAATGATCACTCTTTCACCTCTGTGGGTATTCTGCATCACTTCATCTAACTCACTCCAGAATATCTCCTTCTCTTTTAGCTCACATCCTGCCTGTGGGGCATAAGCACTAACAACATTGAACATCACACCTTCAATTTCTAACTTGAGACTCATCACTCTGTCTGACACTCTTTTCACTTCTAGAACATTCCTGACAAACTCCTCCTTCAAGATGACTCCTACTCCATTTCTCTTCCCATCCACACCGTGATAAAACAGCTTCAACCCTGCTCCTAAGCTTCTAGCCTTGCTACCTTTCCACCTGGTCTCCTGAACACACAGTATGTCTACCTTCCTCCTCTGCATCATGTCAGCCAGCTCTCTATCTTTTCCTTGCATAGTTCCAACATTCAAAGTCCCTACTCTCAGTCCTAGGCTCACGCATTTCCTCTTCTCTCTCTGCCTACGGACACGCCTCCCGCCTCTCCTTCTTCGACGTCTTCGACCAACAGTAGTCCAATTTCCATCAGCACCCTGTTGGTTGACAGCAGTGATGGCGGTCGTTGTTATCCCGGGCCTCGACCGATCCGGTATGAATTTTGTTTTGATCATTTGCATTGGAAATGTGGTAGATGTTTTACGCCGGATGCCCTTCTTGTCGCAACCCTCTGCATTTATCCGGGCTTGGGACCGGCATAAGGGGGAGAGACACTGGTTAGTTCCCCCCCCCTGCCTCATGGGTGCATTTCAATCCCTCTCTGCTGCATATCATTTTTTAACTGTAATAATAATAATAATAATAATAATAGTAATAATAATAATAATAATAATAATAATAATAATAATAATAATACCGGTGGCACGGTGGCACGGTGCCATAGTGGTTAGCGCATCTGCCTCAAAGCAAGGTTCGATTCCCAGCTTGGGCGTTTCTGTGTGGAGTTTGCATGTTCTCACCATGCTTGCATGGGTTCCGTGGGTACTTCGGTTTCCTCCTACAGTCCAAAAACATGCATGGTAGGTTAACTGGCTGTTCTAAATGGTCCCTAGGTGTGAGAGAGCATGTCAAAGGTTGTGTGAGTGCCAGCCCTGTGATGGCCTGGCAAGCTGTCCAGGGTGTACCCCTCGCCCAGAGTCAGTTGAAATGGGCGCCAGCCACCCCACGACCCTAATTAGATTTAAGCGGTTCAGAAACTGAATGAATGAATAATAATAATAATAATAATAATAATAATAATGGGTAGTGGTAGCATGATGTTAAGTTGCAGGATCACTGATCCCAAGGTTGGGGGTTCAAGTCGCATTGTCACTAAGTTGTCACTGCTGTCCCCTCAGTTATCAAAGGCCAGTCACATCTCCTACATTGCTGGCTTTCATCAAGAGTAGGTTGCCTGGCACTAATTAGGATTAAGCGGTTCAAAAATTAAATGAATGATAATAATAACATTTCTATTATGTTGAAATTACTAGTAACATATGGTAAGGTAAGGTAAGTCTGTTGGGTTTTTACACCTGAGCCTAGTGGCTCATCAGGCCGGTGTTTATCCCTGGTTTCCGTAGCGCGAAGCGACCAGGAGTTGAACTCCTCCTGGATGGGACTCTGGTCCATCGCAAGTTACCTTCCCAGTATATTTTTACTGGTACCCATTTATACTGCTGGGTGAATAGAGGCACACTTGTGGTTGAGACCTTGCCCAGGGGTCTTAGCACAGTGAGGGTCTCAGTGGGATTTGAGCTCACAACCTCCTGATCATGAGCCCAGCACTCTAACCACTACACCACCGGCCCCACTAGTAACATATGGACATTCAGTAAATGGTCTTGTTGCTAAGGTGATAGCCTCATTGTTTATATTCTTTACTTAGCTGGAAAAATGAATCGGGTGTACTATGAAAGAAACTTTAAGGTATATAATTAGAACCTAATGGCTGCTACTGTAGCCTTGGTACAGATGGTACCATTTCAGCTAAAAGATCAGGACATACGGTATAAGAAAGTTCTGTTTTTCCTTTCGGCTGTAGGCGTCTCTTGAAGTGGGTGTGATTAAAGCATATAAAGAGAAAAGGGGCTATTTAAACCGTTCCATGGTGTGGACTCACTGTGAATGACTGTGGAAAGACATGCAATATGTATTTGGCTCAAGGAGGCTCATATTGCACCTCACATTGAACACAGGCTAATTTATATGATGCTAGGGGGTGGGTTTTTTTTTTTCTTTCTCACTCACTCGTTTGTTGAACTACCTTCTCCTACTAGGGTCATGAGAAGACTTGAGAATATCTCAGCCTAAACTGGGCCAAGGTGGGGTAAACCCTGGCCAGCTCCTGACACCATCACAGGGTCAACACACAACTATATACAAAAGAGTACCCAGAGGAAACCCACACAAGCACAGGGAGAACAATGAGACTTGAAACCAGGATCTTCTTATGCCAAACTTTCTAATTTCTAAAAACTCAAGTCTTTGAAAATATACAAAACCTTATCATGTCTTATTAAACTGAAAACCTTTGCTGATGGTCTATCAAAGTTAACAGTATTTATTAGGATATAGTAAATGAATGAACAGAAAGCGACTATGGTTTTTCACCTCTGGCCAAACATGAGTGTGGATTTGGTCTCAGCCTCATTGAAGATGGACGGTGAACAGCAGATAATGATGGTGGTCCTGCAGTTTCCACCCAAAGAGTCCTGCAGGATTCGGGTCATCTTACTGTCACGGTATGGCACGTGCGTCTTCTGCAGGTTTGAAAGCACAAACAAGGAACAATGGAGGCCACACAACCACAATCATGTAATATATACACATAGTCATGTAGCAGATAAGTGGCATGGATGTGTACAGACCTAAAAAAGTTAGATATAGGCTTGAGGGAAACACAACAAATGAGCCCCTGAGGTGTTTCAAGACATGTATATACAGTACTACACATAATATTTACATGACGTTGCAGCAATAACAATCAGCAAATAAATTATCCAGATTACGGGATATTACGGCGTGGTCAAGGTGTATGATCAAGAGGTTATCAAGCTTTTGAATTCCATTTAGATCCCCACTATGATAAGACCCCTGGTACAGGTCTTAACCACAAGTGTGCCTTTGTGCACTCAGCAGTATAACAGGTACCAGTAGAAATACTGGGAAAATAACCGGTGCCCCATCCAAGAGGAGCTGAACTTCAAGTCGCTTCAGGCTACAGAACTCGGGATAAACTCCAGCTGTAATGAACCAGTAGGTTCAGGTTATACTGGATTGATCCCACAATGGAAATTATTACCTCTGCATTTAACCCATCCAAAGTGAGCACACCCATGTAAACATTTGAGAATTTCTGCTTGGTTTATCACACTGCTCCACACAACAATGTGTAAGTACCTCTTTTCTTCTCTTTTATTTTAGTGAGTAAATATTCTCAATCTTCTAACTACTTTAGGCCTTAAAAAGTCTGTTAGTACGTCTCAGTAAATAACTCTATCATTACATTGTTTAATCGTGTTTTTATCCTATCAGTGTACCAGCGCTTGGATCTGGAAAAAGCATATGACAGGGTGCCAAGAGAAGAACTGTGGTATTGCATGAGGAAGTCTGGAGTGGCAGAGAAGTATGTTAGAGTGGTGCAGGACATGTATGAGAGATGTAAGACAGTGGTGAGGTGTGCTGTCGGTGTGACAGAAGAGTTCAAGGTGAAGGTGGGACTGCATCAAGGGTCAGCTCTGAGCCCCTTCTTGTTTGCTATGGTGATGGACAGGCTGACAGACGAGGTGAGACAAGAATCTCCATGGACTATGATGTTTGCAGATGACATTGTGATCTGGAGTGAGAGCAGAGAACAAGTGCAGGAAAATCAAGAGAGGTGGAGGTATGCCCTGGAAAGGAGAGGAATGAAGGTCAGCCTCAGAAAATCAGAATACATGTGTGTGAATGAGAAGGACCCAGGAGGAACGGTGATGTTACAGGGAGCAGAGATAACGAAGGTGGAGGATTTTAAGTACTTAGGCTCAACAATCCAGAGCAATGGAGAGTGTGGAAAAGAGGTGAAGAAGCATGTGCAGGCAGGTTGGAATGGTTGGAGAAAAGTGTCCGGTGTGATGTGCGATAGGAGAGTGTCAGCAAGAATGAAGGGAAAAGTGTACAAGACGGTGTTGAGGCCAGCGATGTTGTATGGTTTAGAAACAGTGGCGCTGAGGAAAAGGCAGGAGGCAGAGCTGGAGGTAGCGGAGATGAAAATGTTGAGGTTCTCTCTGGGAGTAACGAGGATGGATCGGATCAGAAATGAGTATATCAGAGGGACAGCCCATGTAAGATGTTTTGGAGACAAAGTCAGAGAGGCTAGATTGAGATGGTTTGGACATGTACAGAGGAGGGATAGTGAGTATATTGGCAGTAGGATGCTGAGGTTGGAACTACCAGGCAGAAGGCCTCGAGGAAGACCAAAGAAGAGATTTATGGATGTGGTGAAGGAAGACATGAAGGTCGTTGGAGTCAGAAAAGAAGATGCAGAGGACAGGGTGAGATGGAGGCGGATGATTTGCTGTGGCGACCCCTGAAGGGAGCAGCCGAGAGTAAAAGAAGAAGAAGAAGAAGAAGTGTACCAGCGCTTGTCTATGTTGTTTTTCAGTGCTTGTTTCAGTCAACATGTTTTCAAGTGTTACAATTCACGTGATTTCAACCCAAACATCTAAACGTAAGATTAGTTAGTCATAGATCATGCACCTGGTGTTCACCCAATCATTTCCAGAAACCAGATGGTACCCTTCAACTTTATCAGGAATACCAGTTGAAGGTCGTGCTACATTTTTAGAACACTTGGCAAAAGGCCCTATTCCCGAGAATCCTTATCTCACTCACTATATTGCACATGATGTCGCGCGCTGTGAACAAGGCACCCAAACTCAACCTGACACTTATGACCAGGCCAGTCAGGTATGCTTTTCCCACTGTACCCCTGTTTTAGCCCATTCATCTGCTCTCACCATTGACCAAGGTACCCTGACTGAAGATGTCTCAGCTGATGATGGCTCTGATTCCTCTGATCCTTCTTTCTCCTGCTTATTCACCGCATTCACCCTTCTGGGCCACTTCCTCACCTGACTACTCTTTCCTGGACTCTCCAACTGATTATAGACCAACAACCCTCATCGACCCAGAGGTGCCATCGAAAAGTACTGACATGTCAATTCCAGAGACTCCCGTGGAGCGGCATATTTGTATAAAGGTCAACATGAGTTCACACAAAGATTAGACAATTCTAAGAGCTACTTACTTACCTACTCATTAATTAAATACCTTAATTTCTAAGATTAATATAAACAATTTTAAAAACCACACTTTAATCATTAGGTTGATATAATTGATTTTTCCATATCTGTAGCTATATATCTGTGTCAGATTTATTTAAGTACAGTGGTACCTCACCTTACGATAGTCCCAGCAAATGAAAAATCCAGGTTACGAAAAACATTCCAAAATTTTTTGTCTCTGTATACGAAACAAGTTCTTCTTACAAAATGCGCCAAATGCACCATTCAAACATTAAAATGCGCCATTCAAACATTCAAACAATGAATGCACTGCTCTCCCATTGACTATCTTCAAACATCCCGCCCCGCTGGCCTCCCACTGGCTAGGAGGGATGATGCAGCTACCTCCAATTGGCTATCTCCCAACATCCCACCCCGCTGACCTCCCATTGGCTATGAGGGATGACGCAGCTCTCTCCCATTGGCTTTTATGGAGCTGCATCTCCCATAATGCTTTTCGTTTAAAGGACAGACTTACTGTTGTTTCATAAGTTTCTTGCTTTATTTTTTGACTCGGGCTTTTAACCTCCCATAAATATTTGTAAGATTATAACTCTGATAAGAAGACATGGTCAACACACATGTGCACACACACACACACACACACACACACACACACACACACACACACACACACACACACACACACATGCGCGCGTGTGATTTCCGGTGCAAGTGAAACGAATAAGCGAGCTCGTGGCATGCAATTGCGTGATATCACAAAGGAATATGGCCAAACCCGTCTACCATCGGTACGATATTGAAGCAGGTCTTAAAAGGTATACTTTTATAATTTTTAAAGGGTTTAGTGGGTCGTATTGGGGGCCTTGGAACGAATCACACATTTTACATGTAAAATGCGGTTCAATTTATGAAAAATCCAGGTTAAGAAAAAGGCTCTGGAACAGATTAATCTCTTAAGGTGAGGTACCACTGTATTTGGGTGGCTAACATTTCAGAATCCTTCATCCACGCTCCCAAGGCTGGCTGCCATCTGATCTAAAACATAAGCAAATTTGGGCCTGGGTAGTACTTGGATGGGAGACCATCTGAGAAGACTAGGTGCTGTAGAATTTATGGTAAAGAGCTGGCAACCTACCTTGTAAAGAAAATCTGGCAACGGAACCTCATTAGAATAAAGTCACCAAGAGTCAGATATGATTAAACATACAATACAGTATTATAACATTTCAGAAAGGTCAAAATCTGCAAGAAAGATGGAGTGTTCTGCAGGCCACAGAATATTGTCCTTTAATAAGCATATAATTTCATTATAATATCTGTGTTATGTTCCAGGGAGAGTTTCCATTAGAGTTAGTTACTGATTCTAATATAATCTACACACAGTCCTGTAGCACTCCATTCTGTATTCTAGGATGTTTGTTTTATGCAGGGGAACAAATGTCCTCTGCTATTGATTGGCTAGAGGTGAAATGGGGGTGTTGCTATTAGTACCACTGCTTTAGCAATGTGCACCTATGAATTTAGGAGCGGTGTTTGTGAAAGAAAACTAAAAAGAGGTGTACTGTATATTTTTTATGTTACGGCCAGTTCACCATTTTCAACATTTTCCCAAACGTACAGAGAGTACTCTTTTTTTTGCCCCCCCCCCCAACTTAAAAAACTAAACTAAAAACTAAATAGTGAAGCTTCCTTCTGTCTCTATCTGGGAGGCCAGTAGGGTGGGATGTTGAGAGACAGCCAATGAGAGAGCAACAATTTTGATTGGCACGTTTGAATTTTGAATTTCTTTTCGTAAGAGGGGGATGTTTCGTATCTCGGGGATGGAAACTCAGGAAAATGTTTTTCGTAATCCGCAGATTTCGTACACAAGGGTCTTCGTAATTTGAAGGTCGACTGTATATATACACAAGCGCATGTATTATTGTTGATCGACATTTTTATAATATTAAAAAGCGTACACAGACATCTTACCCCCTCCCCCCCAGCGTACGTTTTGTATGCTTAGGAAAATGTTGAAAATGTTGAATGACCCCTTAAGTAAAAATAATCAACATTCTTTCTTCAGAATGGATAACACCCCCCCACACACACACACACACACACACACACATTAATAATGATATAACATGACATATCGATTAATAATGACACATTAATATTAGAAAATTTGCTTTTTGGAGATTTTTCTGTCAAATGCACAGTGCAATTCAGAAGATTCAGAAGACCCCTACGCCATCTCAGAGGAAACAAAGGAAGCAGTCTCCCTTGCCCGGACGCGGGTCACCGGGGCTCCCTCCTGGAGCCAGGCCCAGGGGAGGGGCTCGAAGGCGAGTGCTTGGTGGTCAGGCTTCTGCCCATGGAGCCTAGCCGGGCCTAGCCCGAAAAGGAGACATGGGTCCACCCTCCCATGGACCCACCACCCGTGGGAGGAGTTTTAGGGGTCGGGTGCAATGTGAGTTGGGTGGCAGCCAAAGGCATTGGTTCTGTCGATCGTCGGCTACTTACTCTGACCCTCGGGACATGGAATGTCACCTCTCTGGCGGGGAAGGAGCCTGATTTGGTGCACGAGATGGAGAGATACCGACTAGATATAGTCGGGCTCACCTCAACGCATAGCTTGGGCTCTGGAACTATCCATCTCGAGAGAGGCTGGACCTTATTCTATTCTGGAGTTGCTCATGGGGAGAGGCGGCGAGCCGGTGTGGGTATTCTTGTTGCCCCCCGTCTCAGTGCCCAAATGTTGGGGTTCTCCCCGATTGACGAAAGGGTAGCTTCCCTCCGTCTTCGGGCGGGCGGACGGGTCCTGACTGTTATTTGTGCTTATGCACCAAATGACAGTTCAGCGTACCCACCCTTTTTGGAGTGTTTGGGGGGGGGGTTGGAGAACGCTCCCTCGGGAGACTCACTCGTTGTCTTGGGAGACTTCAATGCCCATGTGGGCAACGATAGTGTGATCTGGAAGGGTGTAATCGGTGGGTATGGCCTCTCCAGTCTAAACCCGAATGGTGTTTCGTTGTTTGCTCGTCACAGTTTTTCTATCACGAACACCATGTTCGAACATAAGTGTGCCCATAAGTGCACTCGGCACCAGGACACCCTAGGTCGCAATTCGATGACTGACTTTGTAGTCGTGTCATCGGACTTGCGACCATATGTTCTGGACACTCGGGTGAAGAGAGTAGCTGAGCTGTCTACCGATCAATACCTGGTGGTGAGTTCACTTCGGTGGTGGGGGAGGCTGCCTTCCAGACCTGGCAGGCCCAAGCATGTAATCAGGGTCTGCTGGGAACATTTGGTGGAGTCCCCTGTCCGAGAGGCCTTTAACTCCCACCTCCGGCAGAGCTACCACCACGACCCGGAGGAGGCGAGGGACATGGAATCCAAATGGGCCATGTTTCGTGCCTCCATTGCTGAGGCGGCAGCCCATAGCTGTGGACGTAAGTTCGTCGGTGCTTGTCATGGCGGTAATCCCCGAACCCGGTTAGGGTTAGCAAGGGACAGAAAAACACTGACGACTTTGCAGCCTACTCTTTACGAAAGTCAGCAATGGTTCTTTTACATGCCTCTCACCATAGACAGTGAGAGACATGGCCCGCCTTTGATAACCCAGTTAGCCGCATTGGGGGGGACAGTGACAACTTTGTGGAGAGTGGGACTCGAACCCCCAACCTTTGGCTCAGCGATCCAGCGCCCTATACCAGTAGACCAGCACTGCCCCGATGATGCACAGTGCAAGTATGTATTAAAAATGTACATAGCTGTACTTTGTAAGAAATCATCCATTACTTCATTTTCTGAACCGTTTTATCCTTATCAGGGTCGTGGGGAAACTGGTGCCCATCCCAGCTGATTCCTGGCAAGGGCAAAGTACACCCTGCACAGCTTGCCAGGCCATCACAGGCAGAAAAACACTGACAGCAATGTCCCGCTACCCTTTACAAATGACAGCAATGGTTCCTTTTCACGCCTCTCACTACAGACAGTGAGAGACATGGTCGGCCTTTGATCACCCAGTTAGTTGCACTGGGGGGACAGCAGTGACAACCAGTTGATAGCGGGGCTTGAACTGCCAACACTGGGCCTGATAATTCAGCACCCTACTACTGGGACAGTGGTGGCACTTCAGCCATACATGTGAAGGAAGGGAAAGTTCTGCTCACTTGCTCTGCTGGCATACATTTTTCCTGCTAGTCCAGGAATCGAACCAGTTACCTTTTGGTTTCAAACCCACTGCTCTAACCATACAGCCACAGCTGCCTGTAAGGAATAATAGGAAAACCATGATAAAGGAAAATCCTCCACATGGCTAGAAAGACAGGACTGAAGAGTCAAAGGAGGAGTCAAATCTAATGATGGCGTTGAGCAACTAGTATTCAACATTCAATCAATCTAAACTGAGGTGTATCTTCAGACAAGTTCTATTGAAGGACCCATTTGAAAAATCTAGTGTCTATAGTGCAGGACCGAGCTTCATACTGAAAAAAGAAATGATCAAGCATCCAAGGTATAGATATGCAAGGATTACTGATTAGACATTTATAAACTGGGCAAAGTGGGTGGTACACCCTGAACAGCTGGCCAGACCATTACAGGACTAACACACATGAGACCATTCACAGTTTGGGTTCACCAGTTAGCCGAATGTAAATGTTGTTAGACTGTGGGAGGAAACCAGAGTACCCAGTGGAAACCTGCATAAGCATGGCTAGATAACGTATACTCCACAGAGAAATTCCCAGGCCTGGGACTCGACTCCAGACTCCTCCTGCTGTGAGGTAGATGTGCTAACCAATACGCCATCAAGCCAGCTGATTAAAAATGATCTCTTGATTACTGGATCATAATTGTGGTGATTGATATGCAAATTCCAAATCACAATAAGATCTGAAACAAGAAACATGACAAGCTGGGGCAATACAGGAAACGATAAGAAAACTAGAGAATGCTGAAGGTTACACCCAAGGTTAACTCACTACCAGCTGGAATACAGCCTTATAAAGTACCCCAGAGCAGTCCAAAGAAATGCACATCAGGCTAAATAGCTGTTCCAAATCGCCCCTAGGTGTGAATGGTTGCATGTGTGTTGGCCTTGCAGTGGATTTACAAGCTGTTTACAGTGTACCCCACCTTTACACAGTGTTGGCTGACATAGGCTCTTGCTTCTTCGAGAACCTTGTAAGATAGTGAATAAATTAATCTATTGTTTTGTTTCACGGGAACTTTTGGTTTTAGTCCTATCTGTGTGGGCAGTGGTAGCCTGGTGGTAACTGATCCTAAGGTTGGTGGTTCAAGCCCCATTCTCAATTGATTGTCGCTGTTCCCCCAGTGCAGCTAAAGTGGGTTATCAAAGGCTGTCCATGTCTCTCACTGTCTATGGTGAGAGGTTCATGTAAATGAACCATTGCTGACTTTCGTCAAGAGGAGCTGCATAGCCGTCAGCATGTTTCTGTGATGGCCTGGCGAGCTGTCCAGGGTGTACTCTGCTGGGATGGGCGCCAGCCTCCCTGCAACCCTAATTAGGATTAAGCAATTACAGAAAAGGAACGATCCTATCTGTTCCTTTACACTGAACATTTAAATACTGTACTCCATTCTAACTGGTCAATCACTGTATTCAACATACCACAGAGTTAACAAGGATTCAGCTGGCCTAATATACATGTGTTTGGATTATAGAAGGAAACCAGAATATGGGGACAAAACCCAGGCAAGCACAGGGAAAGTGTGCAAGCTCCAATCCCTTGACTGAGATTCCAATGATAAACCATCTTACCACTGTGCCACTTCCAGAACACAGTCATCTTGCTTTACATAACACACAACTATCCTGAGGGGAGTGGTCTCTTTATAGATAACTCCTTATCTACATGGTATGAACAATATTAATAATATTCTCTGGCCACATACCAGATCTCACACCAGTACACTATAAATTTGGGTGTTAAGCCTCGAACCCATCCACCCCCATCCCGGATTTAGTTCAACACCTTTTGGTATACTGTCAGAGATTCAGAGCAGAGGGAAAAAGCACTTACAGTTCCCTCAGCCAGAGCAGAGATAACGTTGCCCAGAGCAGAGAGAGACTTATTGATATTTTTAGCTTCATCCAAGACGGCTCCTTCTGCTCCTGTTTTACTGACCTTATGGAGAGAGAGAGAGAGAGAGAGAGAGAGAGAGAGAGAGAGAGAGAGAGAGTATGACAGTTCATACATGCATAAGCTGAAGCAGAGAAAAATGAAAGCTACAGCAGGTCACCATTCTGGAAGCATTGATTTAACCGTCTTTTATGAGAAATGTCAACCCCACCCTACTCCATCTCTCAAAGTGTTTTGTGTGGATCTCTAATTGACAGTTCTTGCTTGTCAATAAAGATGAACTGAAGTGAAAATAATATTGGCACTTATTTACTTCAGTTCAGATTGAATTGAATTTAAATATTTATTTCTATCATAAGTAGCTTTTAATATTGTCCATAACACTTTATAAATAAAATAATTAAAGGGACCCATTCACTTCCCAGGAATATTAAATAACATGAAATACAGTTTTATCTCTTGAAAATAAAATAAAATCAGCCACAATAGCTTTCTGAAACTGTTTGCTTACTCATCTACAATACCGTAATGTCAATGAGCCCTGCACTGAGTTCAGGAATATCAGTAAACACAGCCATTTGTTTTATTTCTCTTAAACGTTTCTGCTCGCCTCGATTTCTTTATGGGAAATTAAAACCCAAATGTTTAATACATCATATACATCTTCGAACAACAAATCACCCTACTTCAAGATTCTTTGTGAAGAAGGGGGATAGGGTGATCTTGCAGTGCAAGTCACATGATTTATGTTTATGAAATGGTAAATACAGAATAAATTTGCTTCTGGAACTTATTCAGAAATTCACAATTGGTTCCGGTTGAAAGTGAACGTAAGTTGTTACAGTGACGTATGACGTGTGACGTATGACGCTCATACTGTACTATACATCCATAAATGCCATTACCGTATCTCATAAAACACCCCTAAATCAATTATTATAAACATAACATTGTAAAATAATATCAAATATAATAAATAAAATCAACATTAATTTCAAATAAATTACTTATTTATACCGAGTCACTTTACATGAAGATTAAAACAACCAATCAAGCTGAAAGTAGTTTATTTGGTTGAAACAAAGCGCAGGCTATGCGGACTTCTGGCTTTCAAGCGAGCAAGGGCGCCGTTGAACTCGTTTAGTATTCAGCCTGCACTGAGTATGCAAGGTAGATTGTGCCGATCTGAGCAGATAGTTAATTCATCTGTGTGTATGAGACTTGCACCCATGCTAGTAGGCTTACACTTCTGACCAACCAGATTTGCTTCAGGTGACAAAAGTCTGCAAAACAGTGTAAACACAAAGATCACAGAGACGACGTCTTAACACAAGAGTAACACACTATATAACTGATTATATATATATATATATATATATATATATATATATATATATATATATATATATATACACACACACACACACACACACACACACACACACATATACCCACATATACACACACACACACACACACACACACACACACACACACACACACACACACACACACAGACACATATATATATATATATATATATATATATATATAACTGAACTGGGAAGAAGGCGGGGCACGTTCAGTCTGTCGTTTGTAAACAATGTAAACAATACGTAGGTATGTCTAAACTCAAAATTTGACTTTAAAAAAAAAACAAAAACGTAAAAGCGAAAAGGCGTAAAACGGATGAACGTAAGTCAAGAAGCGTCTGTACTGTTATTATAGCCAATATTTTTTCGCCTTATATGAACTGATTTTGCACATGAATCAAACAGATTTGAGCTGGTTGCAGCTTCAAAAATAATAGTAAAAACCACATGATTATGAAAATCTACACATGTTCAAATGTAACAGGAGTGCTTGGAAGGCTTGACTTTTATTTCTATTTAGCATTTGTTCTCAGACTTTTCCACTTTTTTATGAATTGGTGTTGTCCTATGAAGCTACCTCTTTACAGTTACTTCTTATTTCTGTTGTTGTAAGAATACACAAAGCCATAACAAGAGGAAAAGCAGGTAAAACATGAATAGTATCAACACCCCCATAAAAAAAAAAAAAAAAAAAAAGTAACAAAACCTTTTCACTTCCGGCCAGATCCACCAGATAGAGCTTTCCACACAACTTCTTCTCTGTCTCCATGTTCTCCTGTTTGATGTTAATCAGGAAGATGCTGTGACTGCGCGAACTGTGCTCATTCATGTCTAAAAGAGTGAGAACAAAGTTCTCAAGGTTATTTTAATAATAATAAAAACAAACAAACAAACAAAAAAACAATGTGTGGATGTGTAGATGTGTGCTTGTTTACTCACTTGTAACAGCAACGTGACGATTTGCTTTTCCATCATCGATAACGTCCATCACCTCCTCTGGGCTGGACACAAAGCGCTCTGTGCAGCCCTTTAACAAGGACAGAATGACTGATACACAGAAACATATTGTGTTCATGTACCAATACTCTGTGCACTGTACTGTAGCTGCGCCACATCGTAGCAAGGAAATAATGTCTATAGAAGTGTAACTTCACCCTAGCTCTGCAAGTAGCCCAACTTTACCGACAGAAATTTATTACATTTAATTTTGAAGAATGAAAAGGGGATGGATAGAGTTGGGAGTTAAACTTCTCCTGAAGAGAGTCTAGAGACTAGAGGAGGAAACATTAAAAAATTGAGAATGAAGAGAGGTACCAAATGAATGTTCTCTATGATCCAGAGACAGTGGATACTAGCATACGCCGTTGTTCAGGAGGATATAAAAAGTCGTTTTGTTTTCAACCCAAATACAGATCATTATTAAAATGTGAAAAAAGGTGAATAATAAGTATTATTAACTGGGTGTGAGGTCTGTATAGAGAAATTTAAGCCCAATACACGTGGCATTTAAAAATGAAGGCCTTATTTATATTCTGCTTTGAACAGAAACTGTAACTTTTCTCGCAGAACATACCATAATTTTCACATTTAATTCTTGTAAAGAATACAGTTTGTAACTGATGAATGTACAGACTGTTGTATCAATAACAGAAACATCATGTGACCTTCTGATCAGCCAACACTGCAATTTTTGCATTTTATTCTAGCAAAGAATGGAGTTTCTAACTTTGAAATGTGCAGATGGTTGTGGGGATAACGGAAATGTGCCTTGAGGTTCTGAATGACCAATATTGCAAGTCTTGTATTCTTGTAAGGATGACTTTACAAGTAGTAAGCGATGCTGTGTTGCATAGTGGTGACGGTAACGGGTTACTGACCCGAAGATCAGCGGTTCAATCCCACTGTTGGGCCCTTAAGCAAGACTCTTAGCTCTCAATTTCTTAGTTGAATAAAAAAAATGATAATTGTAAGTCGCTATGGATAATAGTGTGGGGCCGGTGGCAAAGAGGGTGCTGCGCTCATGACAACAGGTTGTGTGTTCAAATCCCAGTTAGACCCCCACTGTGCTAAGACCCATGGGCAAGGTCTTAACCACATGTGTGCCTCTGTTCACTAAGCAGTGTAAATGGGTACCAGCAAAAATATACAGGGAAGGTAACCTGCGAATTACTAGCATCTCATCCAGGAGGAGTTGAACTCCTGGTAGCTTCATACTACAGAAACCGGGAATAAGCACCAGCCTGATGAGCCACTAAACTCGGGTGTAAAAAGCCCAACGGACTTACCTTATCGATGCGAGTGTCTGCAAAATGCTGTAAATGTACTACAGTCTCTAGCTGTGAAATAGGCACACTGTTGTTTTATATTTTATATAGTATTTTGATGTTAGTTTTAAGACTAAATGAAACATTATTCTACAGTAAGATGTGAACTGAAATACCATTCTTAACTATAGAATGAGAAATATCAGTACAGTCATACCTCATCTTACAAAAAACTCAACTAACGAAAAATTCAAGTTACGAAACACATTTATCTAAAATCTCCATCTCTGGATACGAAAAAAAAATCATGTTACGAAATGCGACATCTCAAAAATTCAAACAATGTGCGCTTGGCTTCACAGCCGCCCAAATCCCCTGAAACGTAAATACACTTGTAGAATCCTGTATTTTCTCTTGAAAATGGCGTGATAGAGTTGCACTCTCATTGGCTATCTCCCAACACCCCGCCCCACTGGCCTTCCATTGGCTAAGAGGGAGCTGCATCTCCATGATACCCATGATGCTTTTCGTGTGCCTTCGACCCATTGTTCGTCACGGAGTTGTAACACGCATATAGGACAGAGTTACTGTTGTTTTGTGAGTTTATCAAGTGTGTTCATTGCAATTTTATTTTTCATCATTCATCATGGGCCCCAAAAAAGTGATTCCCAGTGAGAGTGAAAAGAAGCTGCGGGCTCGTGGCATGCGGTTGAGTGATATCGCAAAGGAATATGGCCGAAAACCGTCTACCATCGGAATGATATTGAAGCAGAAGGAGGCCTTAAAAGGTATACTTTTATCATTTTTAAAGGATTTAGGGGGTAGTATTGGGGGCCTTGAAATGAATCAGGCCTTTTACATGTAAACTGCGACTCAACTTACAAAAAAAAATCAGGTTACGAAACCACTTCTGGAACGGATTAATTTTGTAAGGTGAGATATGACTGTACTTATTTACCCTAATTGTAAAAATGTCTTACTGTAATTGTAACTACAGCTGCCAGTATTTTACCGTAAAAACAACTGATTTTTTTTTTACAGTGTACTGAAAACTGTAAAACTAGAAGAAAATAAAGCAAACCAAGGCTGATGCTGTGATGGCTGCTATGCTGTGATGGATGAGTACTAAACAAGTATTCAACGTGCACTTGCTCACTTGAAAGACTGGAAATCCGGATAAGCCGCGCTTTGTCTCACAGGCACCATACATCACTTGCGACAAGCGCCTACATTCGGTGGAGCGCCTCACATATATGATATACTACCCATAAATCAGATTGTGAATATACATATATACATGTTAATTGTACATTAAAATAATTTTCACCTACCTTTACATATGGGACTCTGTTTTTGTCTTCGTGTACAGCGAGATTGGTTTTCGAAACTAAATTAAGCAGAAATCAGATGAAATCTTAATTAATTAATTAAGTTAATTAAGTTAATTAATTAAATTAATTAATTAATATGAAATCTTAATTAAATATTCTTCATGTTCCTTGGTATAAATCCAACACTCCATGACATGTCATTTAAAATAGAAGAAAAGTTACAGTATAGCTCATCCTCACCATCCAACAGATCTCTAATTTTGTCCAAGTAGATTTCAAAGTAGGAGACCTGAACAGAAACAAAAACATTCATCACTACACAGCACTGAGAAAGACTGACAGTTATACAGAAGCTCAGTGTATAGTTGCAGTCCTCCTGAGTGATGTACTATGCAATACTTTATTTTCAGAATATCAGATAACAGTATTAAACTTCAGCATTCTAAAAAATACTCATAGGAACATTTACTCAAAAGCTCACATATGATTTTTTTTTTCTATTATTTATTCATTGCAGGAGGTTGGCACCCATCTCAGCCGATTCTGTTGAAGGCAAATTACACCCTGGACCATTCACCATGCCATCGCACTAGCGCATTCATTTTCTGAGCCGCTTCAGCTTAATTAGGGTAGCGGGGAGGTTGGTGCCTGTCTCAACTGACTCTGGGTGTGAGCAGGGGACACCCTAGACAGTTTGCCAGCCCATCGCAGGACGGAAACATGCTGATGGCTGTGCAACTACTCTTGTTGAAAATCAGCAATTTTTTTTTACATGTCTCACACCACAGACAGTGAGAGACAAGTCCGGCCTTTGAAAACCCAGTTAGCTGCACTGGTGGGACAGTCCACTGGCCTCGCCCTTATTATTATTATTATTATTATTATTATTAGTAGTAGTAGTAGTAGTAGTAGTAGTGGTAGTAGTATAATTATTATTATTATTATCATCATCATCAATAATAATAATAATGATAATGATAATAATAATAATATACAGTTAAGGTAACTTAAAATCAAATTTGTATTTAAGTAAATTAATATAAATAAATTACTGATACGATGGGTCAGTGTGTGACCCCATTTCAGCACATAAGGGTTGTAAGTGTTTAGTTGATGAAGGAAGTGTGAGAGCAGTGAAATGGAAATTTATTGGAGTTGACACACACATATGGCCAACATACACAACATTTCACTCTGCCACCATGTGTAACTGTTCCTGTACCTGCTCACACACACACCTCCCACACACACACATGCACATGCACACGCACACACACACACACACACACACACACACACACAACCCACAGTGCAAAATATCATATGGATTTTAAGGAGCTCTTTTGTTGGATTTTCTGCATTACCTTGATATGGAACTCAAGGTTCTCATCCATGGAGTAGATGTGGTCGAAGATGTCCTGAGCGATGCGAGGAATGATGCCTTTATGTGCTGGGTCATGGAGGTTTCCCTGTTTTTTTTTTTTTGGGGGGGGTGGGGGGGGGCAGGTGGAAGTGGAGAAAACAGGCCACATATAATCTCTACTCAGGCTGAACTAAAAACACATCCTTTGTATGCTAGAGTACACCCTGGTAAATAAATAAGAAATAATGTACGGTTCGCTAAATACATGAAATAAATTGAAAAAATACTGACAGGGTGACGCAGGACCACAATGCATAGTAGATTAATCACTCTGAAGAGCTTTATTCTTTTTAGGCTATACTACACTGGAATAGAATGATCTGATTGCTCCACTATCTTGGGATTCAAAAAATATTATTACATTATGATTGAATCCGAATGGCAGACACTCATAATTTGTCACAGCCTAATTTTTTATATATATATATATATATATATATATATATATATATATATATATATATATATATATATATATATAAAATAATGTGTGTGGTGTGTGTATGTGTGTGTGTGTCCTAATTACCACCCCTTCAATGCAGTTACAGTGACAATAACACTGTTGAAATGACATTGAATTAAAGACACTGTCTTCATTTCATTTGAGTGGTTGACTTCGTACAGTACAGATGTTGAAACAGTGAGAGTATAATTCAGTATATGCAGTGCTGTAGTGATGGGTGCATGCCGGTGCACGCCGTGTACCCACTTGTTTTAGTGGTTGAGTCGCGTGTACTGCCTTAATTTGGTCTACTTTATAGTTGATCAACATAAATTTCCACGACTGTGTAAAGTCCACTTCGTGGGCTAAGGTGCTGCTGCGCGCCTCGGTCGCTTCACTGCCATCGTGTACTCACTTATTTTTTGACCACTGCAGCACTGAGTATATGCACTCTAAATAAGTTGTATATCAATGTCTAATGTGCATTCCTTTGGACTACAGGAGGAAACACAAGCAAGGGAAGAACATACAAACTCCTCCTTTTTTACTTTTATTATTATTATATTGTTTACTGGGTCTGTGTAAAGCCCTTTAAAATATAGAATTTTTATGTATTTATTTTATAGCAGTTTGTGTTTTTGTTGATTTGAGCCTTTCTGTTTTGTAACTTGATTCTTTGAACAACACACAGAGAATTCCTATGTGTGTAAAAGCACAAATGATGATTAAAAAGCTTGAATCTTGAAGGAAACACCCTCGCCAGCCCTTAGGCTCGAGTATAACCACTGCAGCTCACTACTGTACACCACAAGGATAAAGCAGATAAAGCAGAAACAAAATCTAACTCACTGCACTTGAATAAAATCCATAAAATACGTTGACATTTGGTATGACCTCTACTCACTGTATTTCTTTTTATTTAATACAATTAAATACAACTTTATTAAGGGTCTTGCTCAGGGCCCAACAGTGGTGACAGTGGGATTGAACCACTGACTTTTGAATCAGTAACCCAATGCTTTAAGCACAAAGTCACCACTGAAAATTATTATTATTATTATTATTATTATTATTATTATTATTATTATTTGTTGGTTATTTTTAAGGATATAAATAAAAAAATGAATATAGAGAAGATGGAGAGATGAATAAATTATTTCAAACTGTTCCTTCATGTAGTTTCATTTCACAATCCTGAGACAATAAATATATATTTTATCTCCCGGAGGTTCATATTTCATCTTTTATTAAACAAAATCTGTTTCATATGAGGAGAGCAGGGAATATCATTTTAAATGTCATATCTCCAGTCGCTGACTGTAACACAGTAAATCCTTCTGCCGCTTAGAAAAAAAATCGAATAGAACGGATATGGAATCAAAAATCTGACTGCCTTACAGCCCCTTCAATCAAATATCAATGAAAGATTTCCAGTGGTGCACACAGGATATTTTCATTTAGCACAGCTGGGTCTGTGTGTGAATCGGTGACTACAGATCTGACTTTATATTCAGCTACATGAAAGTAGTGGTCTGTTTCCAGGGAAACAGGGGCTACCGATTGGCAATAATCATGTGGCATATTGTGGGCCGTGTGAGATAATCACACCTTGTCCTTATTTTAGCCTTGACTGTGCCTTTAAAGGCCAGAGAGAAAATCGAAATAATTTAAATCAGGACGAGGGTTAGGACCTCGCGACTGTACTGTAGCATATCAGTCACTATATGAAACATGAGCATGAATCTAATAATGCAATTTCCTTTCTTCATTCATTAATTACTTCTCATTAAATTGTGAATCGATTCCAAGGCTATCACGGGAACACAGAGCATGAGGCAGAAAACAACCTGGGTGTGGTGCTTACTGAATCGCAGTATAAAGACTCCAAGCCAATAATGTAGGAATCTCTAGGGTCAGTGTTTATTGTATTGTACCCAATCAAGTAACCAATCAAACAGGTTAATAAGTGCGAGAATCCAATAAAAAATATAATATTTTGAGAACAGTGGGTTGTGATTGGCCCTTGGGTCGATTCCTCATAGATCCCTTAGCACTGTTCCACATACCCCATACCCCATTTCGGAAACTACTGGCTTACAAGACTGATGTTCCATTCCAACCACTGAAGACAGCCTTAACCACAATCACTATTCTCTATTCCAGACGAGCGCTTCCTGTCATACCCGGATCCCTTTAACAGAGGTTTCTAGGAATGGGAAGTCCAGTCCATCAGTGGATCACTGAACACCTCAGGCACTATTTAACAGAAACTACACCTTAAAAGCTCATGTTGCTTTCTTAGCCGTGTGGTTTCTTTCACTCAAAGACAGTATGGTCATGCAACCAGAAGTTAAAATTGGAGTAAAGCCACTGGCTTTTATTATCAACACACTTTTACTCAAGTTATTGAGAGGTAGAGAGTTACTGCACTGCAATCCAAGATCTTCTTTTACCTTCACTGATGTTAAGGTGCAGTTTGTTTGCTGTTAACCTGGATTGTGCAACACCTACTAACCCGAGTTCTATGTAACTTGGTGGAAGGGTGTAATATATGACAGGCGGCAACTAATTAAATTTTGGAATGCGTCGGAGTTACAGGGTGGATCCATCCATCTATCCATCCATGATCTATGATAACACTTTTCCATTGAAACATGCCCCCCCCCCCAGGCTGACTTGGTGATTAAACATAGGCTACTCCATATTGCCATTGTGAGTAGAAGAAAGTGCAAAACCAGGAGCAAATTGAACATTTTGTAATACAGTGGTATCTCACTTTACGAAATTAATCCGGTCCAGCGCCTTTTTCATAAACTGAATTTTTCGTAAGTTGAACAGCATTTTACGTGTAAAATGTGTGATTTGTTCCAAGGCTCCCAATACTACCCCATAAACCCTTTAAAAATTATAAAAGTACACCAATTTTGTATGAAATATGTGTTAAAAGTAAAAAAAAAATATTTACCCTTTTTTAAATTTCTCGAACCACCCATGCGACGCTTTAAAGTTCAGGGGTTGCTGGTCTGAAGAACCCTCACCCCCACCCTCCTTCACGAGGTCCGTAAATATGGCGGTTGCTTTTTCCAAAATAATCACTTCCATCACTGTATCTCCGCTTTTAATGCCTCCATCTGCTTCAATATCATCCCGGTTGTAGATGGGTTTCTGCCATACTCCTTTGTGATTTCACTCAACCGAATCCCACTTTCATATTTTTTTATCATCTCCTGTTTTACTTTTATTGATAACGGAGCCTGCTTCTTCTTTTCAGTCTCACCGGGAATCACTTTCTTGGGGCTCATGATTAATAACAAAAAATAATGCTATAATAAACACACTAAAAAAACTCATGAAACTCACGATCCAACAGTACTACTCTCCTTCACGCGTGTCTCGAACAATGGGTCGAAGGCACACGAAAAGCATTATGGATACAGTACTGTATTATGGCGATTCAGCTCCCTCCTAGCCAATGGGAGGCCAGCTGGGCGGGGTGTTGGGAGACAACCAATGGGGAAGCAACTCGCGCATTGTTTGAATGTTTGAATGGTGCGTTTGAATTTTAAGATGATGCTTTCGTAGCGTGAACTTGTTTCATATTCAGAGACAAACATTTTTAGGAAAATGCGTTTCGTAACCTGCATTTTTCATTTGGTGAGACTTTCGTAAAGTGAGGAACCACTGTATTTAAGATGAGTTTGACTCAACTATGATTCTTTTAATCAACCACAGAATCAACCCACACTTCAAGAAGCAATTTGTGACACATATAATAGATGCAAACACAGTGAAAATTTGACATAATTCCAGAAGTTCTGAACATATATCCAGACTAAATGTGGTTGTAGATTTGCAGATCAAAGTGTAGTCGACTATAGTCCCTGGTGAAAGTATGTCAGTCTCTGAGTATCCGTCTAAATTATAATATATTTTGTGACAACAGAGAAACCTGTATTGATTCATGTCTCAATGTTTTATAAAGATATGTTCATATCCAGGCCACTACCCAGCAAGAAGGTCCAGGCTCTAAGTCCGAGGCTTGATCGTTTCTATTTGGAGTTTGCATGTCCTTTCCAGCCTCCCTACAACTCTCGTAGGATCAAGCGGTTCCACAAATGATTGTTCACATTTTGAGGGCAACTGAAAGCAACTACACTGAGAATATATTGTACTTAATTAACACAATTCATATTAATATTAAGTTCTCCAACAACCCCCCAAAGACTCCAAAAAGGGTGGGTACTCTGAACTGTCATTTGGTGCATAAACACAAATAACAGTCAGAACCCGTCCCCCCACCCGAAGACGGAGGGAAGCTATCCTTTCGTCAACCAGGGAGAGCCCCAACATTTGGGCACCGAGACGGGGGGCAACAAGAATACCCACACCGGCTCGCCGCCTCTCCCCATGAGCAACTCCAGAATAGAAGAAGGTCCAGCCTCTTTCGAGATGGATGGTTCCAGAGCCCAAGCTATGGGTTGAGGTGAGCCCGACTATATCTAGTTGGTATCTCTCCACCTCACGCACCAAATCAGGCTCCTTTCCCGCCAGAGACGTGACATTCCATGTCCCGAGGGTCAGAGTAAGTAGCCGAGGATCAGTCCGACAGAACCCATGCCTTTGGCTGCCACCCAACTCACACTGCACCCGACCCCTAAAACTCCTCCCACGGGTGGTGGGTCCATGGGAGGGCGGACCCATGTCTCCTTTTCAGGCTAGGCCCAGCCAGGCTCCATGGGCATAAGCCCGACCACCAGGCGCTCGCCTTCGAGTCCCTCCCCTGGGCCTGGCTCCAGGAGGGAACCCCGGTGACCCGCGTCCAGGTAAGGGAGACTGCTTCCTATGTTGTGTCATGTGTCATAGGGGTTTGTTTTGAATCGCGCTTTGTCTGGCCCTTCACCCCGGACCTGTTTGCCTTGGGTGACCCTACCAGGGGCATTTGCCCCTGACAACATAGCTCCTAGGATCATTAGGTCACGCAAACCCCTCCACCACGATTAGGTGGCGATTCAAGGAGGGGGAAAAACGCTCCCTCGGGAGACTCGCTCATTGTCTTGGGAGACTTCAACGCCCATGTGGGCAACGATAGTGTGACCTGGAAGGGTGTGATCGGTAGGTACGGCCTCTCCAGTCTGAATCCGAATGGTGTTTCGTTGTTGGACTTCTGTGCTCGTCATAGTTTGTCTATCACGAACACCATGTTCGAACATAAGGGTGTCCATAAGTGCACTTGGCACCAGGACACCCTAGGTCGCAATTCGATGATTGACTTTGTAGTCGTGTCATCGGACTTGCGACCATATGTTCTGGACACTCGGGTTAAGAGAGGAGCTGAGCTGTCTACCGATCACTACCTGGTGGTGAGTTGGCTTCGGTGGTGGGGGAGGTCGCCTTCCAGACCTGGCAGGCCCAAGTGTATAATCAGGGTCTGCTGGGAACGTTTGGCGGAGCCCCCTGTCCGAGAGGCCTTTAACTCCCACCTCCGGCAGAGCTACAACCACGTTCCGGAGGAGGTGGGGGGACATGGAATCCGAATGGGCCATGTTTCGTGCCTCCATTGCTGAGGCGGCAGCCCATAGCTGTGGCCGTAAGGTCGTCGGTGCTTGTCATGGCGGTCATCCCCGAACCCGGTGGTGGACACCTGCTGTGAAGGGGGCCATCCAGCTGAAGAAGGAGGCCTATCGGGTTTTATTAGCCTGTGGGACTCCTGAGGCAGCAAACGGGTACCAGCAGGCCAAACGTGCTGCAGCCGAGGCTGTCGCAGATGCAAAATCTCGGGTGTGGGAGGAGTTCGGTGAGGGCCTGGAGAGTGATTATCGGTTGGCCTCAAAAAGGTTCTGGGCCACCATCCGACGCCTCAGGAGAGGGAAGCAGTTCTTCACAAACACTGTTTACGGTGGAGGTGGGGAGCTGCTTACCTTGACTGGGGATGTTGTTGAGAGGTGGAGGGAATATTTTGAGGACCTTCTCAATCCAACCAACACGCCCTCCGTGGAAGAGGAAGACCCTGGGGGTTCGGGTGAGGGTCCGCCCATCACTGGAGTGGAGGTCACTGAGGTTGTCAAAAAGCTCCTCGGCAGTCGAGGTCCGGGTTTGGACGAGATCCGCCCGGAATATCTCAGGGCTCTGGATGTTGTAGGACTGTCTTTGTTGACACGTCTCTGCAACATTGCGTGGTCATCAGGGACTGTACCTCTGGATTGGCAAACTGGGGTGGTGGTCCCAATTTTTAAGAAGGGGGACCGGAGGGTGTGTTCCGATTATCAGGGAATTACACTCCTCAGCCTACCTGGGAAAGTCTATGCAGGGGTACTAGAGAGGAGGATCCGACCAATAGTCGAACCTCGGATTCAGGAGGAACAATGTGGTTTTCGTCCTGGCCGCAGCACTCTTGACCAACTCTATACGCTCCACAGGATTCTGGAGGGGGCATGGGAGTTTGCCCAATCTGTCCACATGTGCTTTGTGGATTTGGAGAAGGCTTTCGACCGTGTCCCTCGAAAGATCTTGTGGGGCGTGCTCCGAGAGTACGGCGTTCCGGATCCGTTGCTACGAGCTATTCGGTCGCTGTATCACCGGAGCCAGAGTTTGGTCTGTATTGGTAACAGCAGGTCGTATTCGTTTCCAGTGGGAGTTGGAGTCCGCCAAGGCTGTCCTTTGTCACCGATTCTGTTCATAATTTTTATAGACAGAATTTCTAGGCGCAGTCGAGGCGATGAGGGGTTCTGGTTTGGTGGCCATCGGATATCGTCTCTGCTTTTTGCGGATGATGTTGTCCTTTTGGCTTCATCAAGTCGGGCCCTCCAGCTCTCATTGGAGCGATTCGCAGCTGAGTGCGAAGCAGCCGGGATGAAGATCAGTACCTCCAAGTCCGAGGCCATGGTTCTCAGTTGGACAATGGTGGAATGCACCCTCCGGGTCGGGAATGAGGTCCTGCCCCAAGTGGAGGAGTTTAAGTATCTTGGGGTCTTGTTTACGAGTGAGGGAAGGATGGAGAGAGAGATCGACAGCCGGATCGCTGCAGCCTCTGCTGTTAAGTGGTGCCTGTACCGGTCCGTCGTGGTGAAGAAGGAGCTGAGCCGCAAGGCGAAGCTCTCAATTTACCAGTCGATCTACGTTCCAACCCTCACCTATGGTCACGAGCTTTAGGTAATGACCGAAAGAACAGAATGAAAATGCTGAAATGAGCTTCCTTCGCCGGGTGGCGGGGTTCTCCCTTAGAGATAAGGTGAGAAGCTCCGCCATCCGGGGAGAGCTCGGAGTAGATCCGCTGCTCCTCCGCATTGAGAGGGGCCAGTTGAGGTGGCTCGGGCATCTGGTCAGAATGCCCCCCGGACGCCTCCCTGGTGTGGTGTTTCGGGCATGTCCAACCGGGAAGAGACCCCGGGGTCGACCTAGAACACGCTGGAGGGACTATGTCTCTCGGCTTGTCTGAGACCGCCTCGGTGTCCCCCCGGGAGAGTTGGAGGAAGTGGCTCGGGAGAGGGACGTCTGGACCTCTTTGCTAAGGTTACTGCCACCGCGACCCGACCCTGGACTAAGCGGAAGAAGATGATGATGATGGTGATGATGATGATATTAATATTTTGTTAACATGGAATTCCATTTTCAGCAATAGACATATGTCAGCGTATAAGACAGAATTATGACATAGATAAGTAATAATTAGAAGTTACTAAGTCAGAATCTTCATCTTCTTCTTCTTCTTCTTCTTCTCCTTTCAGCTTTTTCCCTTTTTCTCAGGGGTCGCTACAGTGAATGATTCACACATTTGATTTGGTTCATAGGTTTTTACGTCAGATGCCCTTCTTGACACAACCCTTTAGCAAGGGACAGAAATACGCTGATGGCTTAGCAGCTACTCTTTACGAACGCCAGCAATGGTTCTTTTATATGAACCTCTCACCACAGACAGTGAGAGACATGGCCGGCCTTTGATAACCCAGTAAGCTGCACTGGGGGGACAGTGACAACCTTGTGGAGATTGGGACTCGAACCCTCAACCCTACTATCAGCGATCCAGCACCCTATACCACTAGGCCACCACTGCCCTTTTACTAAGTCATAATCATAATATGCTAATTCAGAACTATAACTCATTAGCTTATCTCATAATAATAGTATCTCTCTATATCTCTATATCTCTAATATAGTATCTCAAAACTATGACTAAGCATCTCATGGCTATGAGATAACTATCTCATAATTGTGACTCAATAACTACTATCTCAATAAGCCATCTTATGACTCAATATCTCATAATTACAACATAGTAAATACTAATTACGATTGAGTACCTCATGATTATGATTTAATCACCTATAATTATGACTTAGGTTCATTGTTGTTATTACTCACAAGTTGACTGTTTTTGTTGTTGCTGTTGTTTTTTTCTTCTGCAGTGATGAAAATGGGCTTTGATGCATAAGAGTAACTGGAGTTAGGATTATAAAAGTATTTAAATTTCACTGAACTCTTGTTGTATTAATACTACTTTGTTATCTTTCTTTTCACAATTTCTGATTGAGTAAACGCACTGGTTAGATTGGCAGGATTTTTTTCATAGTTGTGTATACTTTCTGATGCGACCCTCATGCAAATACATACACTCACACCTATCCATGTGGCTATAGATATGAATATGGATCAGCCAATTAGCCTAATGTGCATATCTTAGGAATGTAGGAGAAAACCAGAGTACGCAAAGGAAACCCACACAAGCACAGGGAGAAACACCCTCCCTGACCACAGGGATAGAACACAGGACCTTTTTACTGTGAGGTGAGAGTGCTGAACATGCAGAGCTGTATCCATTCTGAAATTAATTTTGGAGCATTTTTCTTACCTCCATGGTATGGGTCTTCCCTGATGAAGTCTGGCCATAGGCGAAAATGGTTCCGTTGTATCCATCAAGAACATCTGGGTATCAGATGAGAAAAAAAACTACTGAGCTACAAGCAGCTCATTAAAAATTGAAGGGAAAAACTAAATTAGCAAAATGTTGGGTTTCTACGAGGGAATCAGACAGCTTTCACAGATTCAGTAGTCGTCTCTGGAGCTGTACTGGATAGGTAGACAGGGTTCTTCTGAAGGATTTTCCCTCAGATGGTGTTTTGATGGTAGTGGTAAAAACTTTGTTGAATACAGTGTTTTTCAACCTTTTTATGAGCCAAGGCACATTTGTTCATTGAAAAATCACCAGAAAGAAATGTTAAAAAAATTAATTTACAAAAATTATATTGACGATATCAAGTCATCTCATCGGTATCCTGAATTGGTATCAAATAAACACAAAGAAAATGTATTTTATAATCGTTCATATTTCTCCTCACTCAGTGTGAGACCTGGGATTGTTTGGATGAACACACAGCTGATATCTTGGCAGGAATTGAAGAAAGACACAAACAAAGCTTTTCTTCAACAGCTCTCTGTTTCTCTGTTGTTCGTTTTCATAACAGTGAGGCTTGAAAAGCTCACCTCACACAGATATGTCGTGGGAAATGGAAGCAATGTCAAAATAGCTTTGTTTGCCAGAATGGGGAACTCCTTGGCAGTGGCCAATCAAAAAGTGTCCGCATTAAACCAGGATTCTGTCTCAGATCAATTAGTTTCTCCTGCTCATGGAAAGTCATGTCTTTTCCACCAGCTGATGCTGAGATATATGGGTCTGTAACCCAGTCAAGGCATTCAGTGGAGGGTGAAAAGAAATAAAATGACATCTTCTCCTCAAGAGTTTTGAAATGTTTAACTATTATCTCACACAATGCAGGGCAATCTTGCCACTGCTTAGTGAGTGTGAACATTTCAAGGTTGCCACTTTCCACCGGTTGTTGCCGGAGTTGCTCCTTTGAATGGAATCCATTTACTTTATCTGTACTTGTAAGCAGGTTTTGATGAGTGGCCTTGCATTTGTGTGTTCAGTTCATTCAGATGATGTGATAGAATTAAAATCTTTCCTTTTCAAAAACTTCTCCATCACTGTCGCCCTCTCGTCATGCTAGCCACAATGCCACTGTCACCACCACCTGATGCAGCCATGAGTCATGAATTCTCTTGTTTCGAGGTACAAAGCAATAAGATACCTGCTGCCACCTACTGACATGGAAGAGTATTACTCTACCAATCACTAGCCAGCACAGACACTCGACAACACAATATTTGTGGATAATAATTAATTTGTTTTCAATTTTTTTTTACCAATTAAGTGAAATTGAATAATTTCCAACAGCACACCAGACAAAATCTCACAGGACACTAGTGTGCCGAGGCACAGTGGTTGAAAAACACTGGTATAATACATCATCCCAGGATCTCCTATGTGTGTGAAAGTTGGTTGAGTTCTGGTGAGTTCTCTCCATTAAAAAGACAAATGGATGGGAAACAATGCTAGAAAAATGATTCTAGAGAATAACTTCTTCTTCTTCTTTTCCTTTTGGCTCTTCCCTTCAGGGGTTGCCACAGCAAATGATCTGCCTCCATCTCACCCTATCCTCTGCATCTTCTACTCTTACTCCAATGACCTTCATGTCCTCCTTCACCACATCCATAAATCTTCTCCTTGGTCTTCCTCTGGGCCTTCTGCCTGGGAGTTCCAACCTCAGCATCCTCCGACCAATATACTCACTATCCCTCCTCTGTACATGTCCAAACCATCTCAATCTAGCCCCTCTGACTTTGTCTCCAAGACATCTAACATGTGCTGTCCCTCTGATGTACTCATTCCTGATCCTATCCATGCTCGTTACTCCCAAAGAGAACCTCAACATTTTCATCTCTGCTACCTCCAACTCTGACTCCTGTCTTTTCCCCAGGGCTACTGTTTCTAAACCATACAACATTGCTGGCCTCAACACCGTCTTGTACACTTTTCCTTTCATTCTTGCTGATACCTTCCTATCACACATCACACCGGACACTTTTCTCCATCCATTCCAACCTGCCTGCACGCGCTTATTCACCTCTTTTCCACGCTCTCCATTGCTCTGGATTGTTGAGCCAAAGTACTTAAAATCCTCCACCTTCTTTATCTCTGCCCCCTGTAACCTCCTCTTGGGTCCTAGTCGTTCACGCACATGTATTCTGTCTTACTGAGGCTAACCTTCATTCCCCTCCTTTCCAGGGCATACCTCCACCTCGCTAGATTTTCCTCCACTTGTTCTCTGCTCTCACTACAGATCACGACGTCATCTGCAAACATCATAGTCCATGGAGATTCCCATCTCTATTTCTCTGCTGTGCTAACCTGTATAAATCATTTTCTCCCTCCTTACTGTCCAACCTATCATACAAGTCATCATACGCCCTCTGTTTGGCCTTTGACACCGCTACCTTGTTAAATGTTCTTGTCAGAAAATCTACTGCTACCTCTCCTAGACACTTCCATACCTCCACCGGTATGTCATCAGGACCAACTGCCTTTCCATTCTTCATCCTCTTCAATGCCCTCCTCACTTCACCCTTCCTAATCTTTGCTACTTCCTGGTCCTCAACAGTCACCTCTTCTACTCTTTTTCTCTCTCATTTTCCTCATTCATCAGCTTTTCAAAGTACTCTTTCCATCTTCCCAGCACACTTCTGTCATCAGTCAATACATTTCACTCTCTGTCCTTTATCAATCTAACTTGCTGCACGTCCATCCCATCTCTATTTCTCTGCTGTGCCAACCTATATAAATCATTTTCTCCCTCCTTACTTTCCAACCGAGCATACAAGTCATCAAACGCACTCTGTTTGGCCTTTGACACTGCTACCTTTGCCTTACGCTGTGTCTCCCTGTAGTCCTGTTTACTCTCTTCGGTCCTCTCTGTGTCCCACTTCTTCTTAGCTAACCTCTTCTTTTGTACACACGCCTGCACTTCCTCATTCCACCACCAAGTTTCCTTATCTACTTTCCTTCCAGAGGACACACCAAGTACTCTCCTACCGGTCTCCCTGATCACATTGGCTGTGGTTGTCCAGTCATCTGGAAGCACTTCCTGACCACTCAAAGCCTGTTTCAACTCCTCCTTGAAGACAACACGACACTCTTCCGTTTTCAGCTTCCACCACTTTGTCTTCTGCTCTGCCTTTGCCTTTTTCACCTTTCTCACCATCAGAGTCATCCTACACACCACCATCCTATGCTGTTTGGCAACACTCTCACCTACTACTACTTTGCAGTCACTGACTTCCTTCAAATTACATCGCCTACACAAGATGTAGTCTACATGTGTGCTCTTACCTCCGCTTTCATAAGTCATCCTATGCTCCTGTTTCTTTTTGAAGAAAGTATTCACCACAGCCATTTCCATCCTTTTTGCAAAATCTATCAACATCTGTCCTTCTGTGTTCCTGTCCTGGATACCAAACCTGCCCATCACTTCCTCGTCCCCTCTGTTGCCTGCACCAACATGTCCATTGAAGTCTGCCCCAATGACCACTCTTTCAGCTCTGGGGATACGCTGCATCACTTCATCTAAGTCACTCCAGAATCTCTCCTTCTCTTCTCGCTTATATCCTGCCTGTGGGGCATAAGCACTAACAACATTGACCATCAAGCCTTCAATTTCTAACTTGAGACTCATCACTCTGTCTGACACTCTTTTCACTTCTAGAACATTCCTGACAAACTCCTCGTTCAAGATGACTCCTACTCCATTTCTCTTCCCATCCACACCGTGATAAAACAGCTTAAACCCTGCTCCTAAGCTTTTAGCTTTGCTACCTTTCCACCTGGTCTCCTGAACACACAGTATGTCCACCTTCCTTCTCTGCATCATGTCAGCCAGCTCTCTTCCTTTTCTTTGCATAGTTCCAACATTCAAAGTCCCTACTCTCAGTCCTAGCCTCATGCCTTTCCTCTTCTCTCTCTGCCTACAGACACGCCTCCCGCCACTCCTTCTTCGATGTCTTCGACCAACAGTAGTCCAATTTCCATCAGCACCCTGTTGGTTGACAGCACTGATGGCGGTCGTTGTTAACCCGGGCATCGACCGATGATGAGTTTTGTTTTGATGATTTGCATTGGAAATGTGGTAGAAGTTTTACACCGGATGCCCTTCCTGTCGCAACCCTCTGCATTTATCCGGGCTTGGGACCGGCATAAGGGGAAGAGACACTGGTTAGTGCCCCCCCCGCCTCATGGCTGCATTTTCTATTTTTATAGATTGCCTGGATATAGATTCTCTTTTGAATATTTATCTTCTTCGCCTTCTTTTCCTTTGGCTTCCTCCCTTTTTCAGGTGACACCACAGCGAATCATCTGACTCGCCTGTTTGATTTGGCATAGGTTTTTACATCGGACTCCCCCCAGGAAGAAAAAAACATTTCACGCCCCCCCCCCCTCCATCGCCCCGCGAACAAGAATAAATAGTATATTTTTGTCTATAAAATTGTTAGCCCACCTTTGCATAAAATTGTATCTTTATTAACATTAAAAACAAAAAAAGAAAGAAATATAGTTCAACTTACAATGAAGAAAAACTTCATGAACATTGTTTTTTAAATCTGTAACAGAAAAGATTTAAAGTGCACTAATGTGCCTGAAATTAAAATGAATAAATCCTTATTTAAACCCATTCAACTTATTTATATCTTAATATCTATATCTATCTCCAGCTTTTTTGCTATGGTGATGGACAGGCTGACAGACGAGGTGAGACAAGAATCTCCATGGACTATGATGTTTGCAGATGACATCGTGATCTGTAGTGAGAGCAGAGAACAAGTGCAGGAAAATGTTGAGGTTCTCCCTGGGAGTAACGAGGATGGATAGGATCAGAAATGAGTATATCAGAGGGACAGCCCACGTAAGATGTTTTGGAGACAAAGTCAGAGAGGCTAGATTGAGATGGTTTGGACATGTACAGAGGAGGGATAGTGAGTATATTGGCAGTAGGATGCTGAGGTTGGAACTACCAGGCAGAAGGCCTCGAGGAAGACCGAAGAAGAGATTTATGGATGTGGTGAAGGAAGACATGAAGGTCGTTGGAGTCAGAAAAGAAGATGCGGAGGACAGGGTGAGGTGGAGGCGGATGATTTGCTGTGGCGACCCCTGAAGGGAGCAGCCGAAAGTAAAAGAAGAAGATCTATCTCCACCTTTCTCTTCGTTCCTGTGAGAAATTTTTCCCTGTTGTTTCTTGAGGGGTTGTTTACTGCACTTCATATCGTTTGCTTGTGCAAAAAACCGCTACACTATAGCTGAACAATGAGAGCGCCATTGCCGACTAGTGGAGTGGAGGTGCAATTAAACTTAATTCAGAAAATCATGTTCCCCAGGGTCACATGCACTTCCCCCTGGCATCACACAGCACACCCCCAGCATCATACCTTACCCCCCAAGGGAGACACATCCCACTATTTGAGAAGCACTGCATTAATCTCACAGTGTTAAAATTTAAAATTTTGCTGATGCAGACAAACCCCTCATGCTTGAGAAGCCAATATTCTAAAGTAATACTGCTAGAAATACAGTACGTGGAATATCCTACTAGATCCTACCAGAAATTGGCACATGTCATGTCTAGAAGAAGAAAAAACAATAGCAATAATTTGTTATTTATTTTTAGAACTTCATACCTTTGACGATCTGTTTGGCGCAGGCATCATAGACCAGCTCTTGGGTTGTGCTTGGGGGCAGAACCCGATCAAACACATAAGGTTTACCCTGTAAAACACCAAAGAGACGTAGTGATGAAATTAAAACAAGGAAGAATTACTGCTTTCCTCAGACATAAATAATATTTGTATAGATTAAATATTAATGTGGTCTATCTCATACAGACTCACAGAAACTATTAGTATTCTTATCCTGTGATATCTAGTTCTGTGTGGTGGATCTAGCATCACTTGGCGTAGTATAGCTGTTGAGCAAGATGGCACATCGCATGCTTATCCCTCAGTAATTTTTGTACTTTAAACCCTCTGAAGTATTAAAGTTCAGGTGAAAATAAATGGGGGGGGGGGGGGGGCAGGCAAAGGGGTAAAGAATAAACCAAAAAGCAGTGTGTAAAGCTTCACAGGTGGGAGGTTACAGAGTGGGTGTGCCCCTCTCTATGTCAATCAGAAGGTGATGGTGTTACTGAATGTGTAAGCCATGTGACAAACTGCAGCAACATTTTAACAAAGAAAAGAAGAGACAAAGAGACAGTGGGACAGAGAGGCATAGTGTTTGGCCCCTTGTGAAGCGACACAAAATGGTCTATCCATTACCTGGGACATCCCACAGTTAGAGGGCATCTTTTGAGAGCTCAACAAACATAAGCAGGTATCATGATATCAACCAGCAGATTAAGAATTTCATGCATGAAATAGCCATGGAAATTATATTTGTAAAAGAAACAGTCATAATAGAGTACAATAATTCTTCTCATGCTTGTGAGGCTTCCTGATAGGAGACTTCTGTACAGATTTGATTGCAAATGAGTAACAGACAGGATAATTAAGAAACTACAATACCTATCCATTCATTCTTTCATTTTCTAAGCTGCTTAATCTTATATTAATTTAGTAGGGTCATGGAGAGGCTGGGGCCCATTTTACCAAACTCTGGGTGAATGTAGGGCACATCTTAGACTGCTGGCCAGGCCATTGCAGGGCCAACACTCGTACAATCATTTGCACTCACTCTCACACCTAGTGGAGATTTGGAGCAGCATGTTAGCCTACTGTGCATGGCTTTGGACTGTGGGAGGAACTGGACTATCCACAGAAAACCCACACAAGCACTGAAAGAACATGCATACGCCACACAAAAATGCCCAGGCTGGGAATCGAACCTGGGACCTTCTTGTATGAGGTGGACATGCTGCCCAACAACAACAACAACAACAACAACAACATCAATAATAATAATAATAATAATAATAATAATAATAATAATAATAAGAGGAAGAATAAAACAACAAAACGAACAACAAGAATAAGATAATGTGTTAACCTCCTACTTTCACCAAAATAAATAAGTAAATAAATAAATAAATGATAAGATTGATCACTGGTGCATTTGGAAGAGTGCCTGTTAGGGGTTTGGTGTAAACTGCCTGCAGAGCAGATTGCTGTAAACCTGGACACATAACAGCACTTATGAAACAGCAATACAACAGAGTGTAGCACGGTGCTCGTTATCTTTTATTGCAGTTTAAACTATTTTCTATAACTGTTTTTCTTGCACATCCTGAGACCTTCATTTAAAGGAAAGTCTGTTCCGTGTTAATGTAATGCGCATCGTACAAAGGGTAACCACAAATGGCTTTAAGCTCCACCTTCACCATCTGTCAATCAATCCCAACTACCTCACCCACTTTCGAATTCTTTGTTCAAGGCAAAATCTTGTACTTAATGAGAAAAAATTGAAACATAATATAAAATCATACATTCTGTTATGAAGTCCAGATGAAATGTAAAATGCATAATATATCAAATGCTACATCATGATAAAAGAAATCATGTAATGTACACGTACTTGAATCAATTTATAGAAATTACAATATATATTTACATCAATCCATAATTCTAAAGAGAAGGTGATAGAGTGTGCGCGCACGTGCACACACACACACACACACACACACACACACACACACACAAACACACACAAACACACACACACACACACAAGTGCAGTATTACTGCTGACAACAACACAAATGTCCTTCCATACAACATAAACTGATGCCAAAATAGTTAAAAACATTTTTGAATAAATCATAAACATCACCATCCACATAACTGAGAGATTTGTATCACTTGTAGAATATTTCTGAAAAGGACTATGCAGGATTAATTCTTGGGTTTTTTTTAAAAAACAAACAAATAAACAAAAACCTTAATCTTTCAATTTACTAACCGATATGTCTGAAATTTGAAATATCCTGCAAACACATTATTTCAGACCTTTGACCTTCAAACCTGTTCAGATCCATTTTAAGTCCAGTTACCTGCTTGTTATTGTAGTAATTCCACATAAAGCATAAAAATGATTATGAGATATCAAAAATCTCTGCTACATCAGATACACTGAGGCATTGATAGACAAACAAAACAATAACAAAACACAAAAGCCATGAGTTTCAATAAATTCCAATAAATTATACAAAAGTTCAGCCCTCATTCTTGAGGCCTGCAGTGACTGGAATCTCATGGACAGGTATTTGGAAATATAACACTGATAACATTACATTGCAAAGCCATCAGCATGTGTCTGTCCCTTGCTAAAAAGTTGTGTCAGGAAGGTCATGCCAAATCAAACATGCAAATCAGGTGATTCACTGTGGCGACCCCTGGAAAAGGGAAAAAGCCAAAAGGAAAAGAAGAAGAACACAGATAACATAATTTATTAATATATTATTAATCTTTTAGGGTTGCAGGGAGGCTGTACTCTGGCGAAGCCGTGGTGCAACGTCATTTAGCCAGTAAGTCAAAGGGCTAACACACATACACACAGCCATTAAACAATACACTTGTGAGCAATTTAGAACAGCCAGTTAGCCTACAGTGCATGTAAACTTGACAGTAGAATCGTCTTGCTGTGGAAGGGATGTACTGCTCGAAAGATAACAGACAGTATCTTCTTCTTTTCCTTTCGGCTGTTCCGTTCAGGGGTCGCCACAGCAAACGATCTGCCTCCATCTCACCCTATCCTCTGTGTCTCCTACTCTTACTCCAACTACTTTCATGTCCTCCTTCACCACATCCATAAATCGTCTCTTTGGTCTTCCTCACAGCCTTCTGCCTGGTAGTTCCAGCCTCAGCATCCTACTACCAATATACTCACTATCCCTCCTCTGTACATGTCCAAACCTTCTCAATCGAGTCTCTCTGATTTTGTCTCCAAAACATCTAACATGTGCTGTCCCTCTGATGTACTCATTCATGATTCTATCCATCCTCATTGCTCCCAAAGAGAACCTCAACATTTTCATCTCTGCTACCTCCAGCTCTGCCTCCTGTCTTTTCCCCAGGGCCAATGTTTCTAAACCATACAACATCGCTGGCCTTATCACTGTTTTGTACACTTTTCCTTTCATTCTTGCCGATACCGTCCTAACATACATCACACCGGACACTTTTCTCCAACCATTCCAACCTGCCTGCACACACTTCTCCACCTCTTTTCCACACTGTCCATTGCTCTGGATTCTTGAGCTTAAATACTTAAAATCCTCCACCTTCTTTATCTCTGCTCCCTGTATCCTCACCGTTCCTCTTGGGTCCTTGTCTTTCACACACATGTATTCTGTTTTACTACGGCTAACCTTCATTCCTCTCCTTTCTAGGGTATACCTCCACCTCTCTAGATTTTTCTACACTTGTTCTCTGCTCTCACTACAGATCACAATGTCATCTGCAAACATCTCTCATACATGTCCTGCACCACTCTAACATACTTCTCTGCCACTCCAGACTTCCTCATGCAATACCACAGTTCCTCTCTCGGCACCCTGTCATATGCTTTTTCCAGATCCACAAAAGCACAATGCAGCTCCCTCTGACCTTCTCTGTACTTCTCTATTAACATCCTCAAAGCAAACATTGCATCTGTGGTGCTCTTTCTTGGCATGAAACCAAACTGTTGTTCACAAATGCTGACCTCCACCCTTAATCTAGCTTCCACTATTCTTTCCCATAACTTCATTGTATGGCTCATCAACTTTATCCCTCAGTAGATGGCACAACTCTGCACATCACCCTTGTTTTTAAAAATGGGCACAAGCACACTTCTCCTCCAATCCTCTGGCATCCTCTCACTCTCTAAGACCTTGTTGAATGTTCTTGTCAGAAAATCTACTGCTACCTCTCCGAGACACTTCTATACCTCCACCGGTATGTCATCAGGCCCAACTGCTTTTCCACTCTTCATCCTCTTGAATGCCCTCCTTACTTCACCCTTACTGATCTTTGCTACATCCTGGTCCTCAACGGTCACCCCTTCTACTCTTTTTTCTCTCTCATTTTCCTCAATCATCAGCTCTTCAAAGTACTCTTTCCATCGTCCCAGCACACTTCAGTCATCAGTCAATACATTTCCCACCCTGTCCTTAATCACTCTAACTTGCTGCACGTCCTTCCCATCTCTATTTCTCTGCTGTGCCAACCTGTATAAATCATTTTCTCCATCCTTACTGTCCAACCGAGCATATAAGTCATTGTACGCCCTTTGTTTGGCCTTTGACACCACTACCTTCGCCTTACGCTGTGTCTACCTGTACTCCTGTTTACTCTCTTTGGTCCTCTCTATGTCCCATTTCTTCTCAGCTAACCTCTTCCTTTGTACACACTCCTGCATGTCCTCATTTCACCACCAAGTCTCCTTATCTACTGTCCTTCCAGAGGACACACCAAGTAGTCTCTTACCTGTGTCCCTGATCACATTTGCTGTAGTTGTCCAGTCATCTGGAAGCACTTCCTGATTATCCAAAACCTGATCAACTCCTCCTTGAAGGCAACATGACACTTCCTTTTTCAGCTTCCACCACTTTGTCTTCTGCTCTGCCTTTGCCTTCTTCACCTTTCTTACCATCAGCATCATCCTGCACACCACCATCCTATGCTGTTTGGCAACACCCTTACCCACAACTACTTTGCAATCACTGACTTCCTTCAAATCACATCGCCTACAGAAGATGTGGTCTACCTGTGTGCTCCTACCTCCGCTTTTATAAGTCACCCTATGCTCCTGTCTCTTCTGGAACAAAGTATTCACCACAGCCATTTCCATCCTTTTTACAAAATCTATCAACATCTGTCCTTCTGTGTTCCTGTCCTGGATACAAAACCTGCCCATCCCTTCCTCGTCCCCTCTGTTACCTGCACCAACATGTCCATTGAAGTCTGCACCAATGACCACTCTTTCACTTCTGAGGTTACTCTGCATCACTTCATCTAACTCACTCCAGAATCTCTCCTTCTCTTCTAGCTCACATCCTGCCTGTGGGGCATAAGTACTAACAACATTGAACAATCACACCTTCAATTTCTAACTTGCAACTCACCACTCTGTCTGACACTCTTTTCCCTTCTAGAACATTCCTGACAAGCCCCCCCTTCAAGATGACTCCAACTCCATTTCTCTTCCCATCCACACCATGATAAAACAGCTTAAACCCTGCTCCTAAGCTTCTAGCCTTGCAACCTTTCCACCTGGTCTCCTGAACACACAGTATGTCCGCCTTCCTCTTCTGCATCATGTCAGCCAGCTCTCTACCTTTTCCTGTCATAGTTCCAACATTCAAAGCTGTTGTATGTCGGGTGTGATTATAGAATTCTCTATGAGATATGGTGATCAATGTTCATGTCTTTGAGTGTCCAGATGTGCTTGCTGAGTTCGGTGGAGTTTCTGCTTTTAAAGTTGCTTAACAGCTCAAACAAAAGATGTAATTTATGCCTCAGGGAGAAGTTCCTCATTATATATAGACCCAAACTGTCTTTATTAAATAAAAGAAACAAACTCTTAACTTCATGCTGACACAGGAAAAAAAAACATTGTTATGCTACACACCCCCTTTTGTAACCTTTTCCTCATTCGTGCACAAGTTGTCATTGAGCCTTTTTTATGTGTTTTAATTACCAGTTAAGTTCTATGATGTTACTCAAACGCCTGCTAAGCACCAGAAAAAGGTAATGACGTTGGATGTCTCTTCTGAACAAATCAGACTTTCTCTGGAAGAAACAACAGTTTAAGTGCCTAAAGAGGAATAATCGTCTGAACTGTTGTAAAACACTCCACTATTAAAGTCTTTTTCAATTACTAGTCCACTACAGTACCTAAGATAATGTTTACAATGTTTGTGTGTTAGATATTATTTCCTGTGGCGTAGCATGTTTCTCATTTTGTTTTGTTTATCCAATTTATTACGTTTATTGTTCTTTTATGTTCTTTTTGTTATGGTCTGTGTTTTGGGGGACTTTGATTTTGGCGCTGTGCCTCTGACTGTTGACTCTCTGCTTCGGCTGATGGGCGTGGCTGAGCTGCTTGATGGCTCACCCCTGAATTCACTATTCTCATTTACTCCTTATAAACAAAAGCATGCTCAGCACTGCACCAGAGGATTAACTCACATCACCGCTTTTTTGGTTTGTAACGCTTTCTAACTCTCACTCTAAAACTCTGTTTTGTCCTCGCTCCGGCTGAAGGGTGTGTCTGAGCAGCTCGGACTTAATGCAGTTAATACCTGAATTCAGTCATTTCATGCCTAATGCAATACTTCCCTCTAGTGGGCATTTTTGAAAACTACAGTGCTGTATATTTCAAAGAGAATGCGACTTTGAAGACTTTTTTCAGAGGCATGTTGCAAGAGCTCTTAAACTTTTAACCTTGTTACTCTCGGCAGCTGATCAGAAATAAACGAAGTCTCCTGAGCATGAGAGGCAAAATCTCGCGCTACGAGAGGTAAACAAATACGGGCGGGCCACGCCCACAAGACGTGAATTCAAAGCGCATGCCCTGCTTGATAAACTCAACTTGAATTTGATTCCTTGAGGGATTGGAATTCCAGATGAGCTCAAATGAGCCCATATTTATTAAACATTTACTGAATTAAAACAACTTAAAAAAACTACAGCATTATTTTCTCTCTCTCTCTCTGTCTCTCGTGCGCGCACTGCGGGCCACGCCCACAAGACGTGAATTCAAAGCGCATTCCCCGCTTTACCATTTACTGAATTAAACGAAATGGCGGCCTTGTCAAAGCATCGATCGATTTCGGAAAGTTTTTGGCAGATTTATTTGTTTTGGGGCAATATTACATAAATTGATGAAAATTATTCACAAGTCCGGCAGACGCACGCACGTTGGTTTGCTACTATACGTCCCCACGGATTTTCATGCGTCAGGGACGCACGGATGCACGCAAACAAGAACATTGCCTACTGTATGTCTGTCTGTCTTCCTTTCGGCTTTTTCCCTTTTACTCAGGAGTCGCCACAGCGAATCATTTTGATTCGCACGTTTAATTTGGCAGAGATTTTTACGTCGGATGCCCTTCCTGTCACAACCCTTTTAGCAAGGGATAGAAACACGCTGATATATATATATATATATATGTGTGTGTGTGTGTGTGTATATATATATTATATTATATTAAAAAAAACAAAACAGTATGTAGAAAATCTCACCATGATCTAAAATGTTTAACATAATCATGGTGGTAAACTGATTAAAGGAACAAAATGTATATATATATATGTGTGTGTGTGTATATGTGTGTGTGTGTGTGTATATATATATATATATGTCTGTATATATATATATATATATATATATATATATATATATATATGTATATGTATGTGTGTGTGTGTGTGTATATATATATATATATATATATATATATATATATATATATATAAAAGGCACAGAACCTGAAATTGTCCAGCGCTGTATAAAGCCAGAGTTCAAAAATGAATTTGAAAAGTTATTGCTTCAACATATATTGCTTGGACATACATAAAATTTGATATTTTAATTTCATACAATTATACCACATATATACTGTTATATCAGGTTAATATTGGACAACCAGAATGATAAATGAATTCTTACTCATGATGTTTAACCAGAAACTTGTTTGCGAATCAATTTGACCCAACTCATAACTCAATATGTCGGAGGGGTAACTGCGTGCTTCTGCATGACAGATGCTTTAAATGTCGGATCCTAATTGTCCTGTTGCACAAGTCTCACACTGAGGGCATTTGTTATTAGGCACACAGGGGTCCAGGTCCTCAAAATCTTTCTCAGAACAAACACCGTCGCCAGGGAAACTACTGTCTGGCACTCTGATTGGCTGTTGGATAAAACTGGGTGGCAGGGGGATGGAAAGCCTGATTGTGAGTCTAGGATTGAAATATGATTGCTGGTCTGTGCTGATTCACAAACACATCTCTATCACGCAGACAATGTGAAAACATCTGGTAAGATCTGTTCTTATAATAAAGACATACTGCCACAGACACTAAAAAGACAAGATCATGCCTCAATTAATCAAATGCAATGGTTAGTGTGTCTCCTACAGAAGTCTGTGCACTATAAGTATTTATTTGTAATACTCAGGCTTATGTAAATCCTTAAAGTTTTTGCATCACAAATATCAGCATATATACCGTATATACAGCAACAAGCAACATGTTTTTGCAACATGTACAATATAAAAATAAAAGCATCACAGAATACTCATCTACATGGTGGATGCACTTGCACGCCCCAGGGTTTACACGGAGTTTCAGTAAATAAAACACCCCAGACATACTGAGGAAACGCACGCACACATACGGACCAGCATTATAACTGCATCTACCTTTGGTCAATAATTGATGCCAAGTCTCTGGGGAGAGTCAAGGCCTTTCGGCAGGGCAGCTGTGCTCCTGAACTCAATCTTTCCATTCCAAGGCTTAAGGCCATCAATACTTTAAAGTGTCTTCTAAATCTCTAAAGAATTGCCTTCTCAATCAAAGCACATCCACAAATTGCTATGATACTGCATCTGTTTCCTTGGTACAAGAAGCTCGCGGGTGTATGTTCTGAGCACCAATCAGTATCTAGACCAGGGGTGCTCAATCCTGCTCCTGGAGATCTACCTCCCAGAAGACATTCACTCTAACCCTAATCACGCCCACCTAACCATCCAATCATCTCATCAAGACCTGACTGGATCTTACATGTCACATGGGCCACATTAGGGTTGGAGATAAAGTCATCTGGAAGGTAGATCTCCAGGAGCAGGATTGAGCACCCCTGATCTAGACTATGGTCCGAGATAAATATGTGACACAGACACATCAGTAACGAGTGGAGCACTATGGTATAAATGAATGTGTGTGTGTGTGTGTGTGTGTGTGTGTGTGTGATAAATACACAAATGCACAATTATACTTTCCTGGCTCTGCACATGAAATGAGCCAACATGAGCTAAGACCATAAACACACTACAGTCATGGATCAGACACCATGAAATATAAATAATTTCTAATATACATTATTTTAAAGAATAAATAAAAATCACAACAGTATTGTAATCCAGTGGGAAAATCACAAAGGTACCAAAACAACAAAAACAAATAAATATTAAGACATCACAGCTATATGACGATACAAAATATATTTTGTCAAATTATTTTATTTATAAAATACTATATATGTATAGTACAGTATACCGAAATATGATACTAGGGCTTATTTTTAGGTGACGCATTTCTCTCTATTACATGTCTTATAATATCTTTGTCTTTATATATTCTTATTTCGTTATAGTGCTTTATTTTTTTAATATTTTAACCAGAACCGAATCGAGCGATTTTAGCGATTTTTATGGACGCAAGCGTATGTCCTCGTTCTAAAGCAGTTGCTGACGTCATCGACTGAGCCTCAACGCGCAGGGATTAATGGTTTGACTGTGTACATTCGGTAAAGCTGCCGAATAGAAGAGTCAGCGCTTTCACCGAGAGCCCCGGACTGAGCGAGTAACAGGCCAATGAATTGAGGTTTTGCAGTCATGTGACCCCAATACCTTCATGCACCATCTTGGACGGCAAGCGTGATCCAGAACACACACACACACACAATTCACTCACACACACACACACACACACACATACAATTCACACACACACACACACACAGGATTCACTCAGCATGGCTTCAACAACAACCGATAATGACAGCGAAAGCAAAATATGCGAGAGTGTCGAAGGCAAAAGCGATGACACTATAATATTGTCAGACGTTGTCAATCATGTGACAGGTGAGCAGAGGGCGGGGTATCTGAGTAAAATAAAGCAGACGGTGATCGCCGATCCATATCTCATGGCGCGGTCGATGTTTAGGAATGTGTTCGAATGCGACCGTTCTTCCCTTCCTGCTTTTGCCTGCTTGGATCTTTGTACATATCTTGTTCGCGGCTCGTCACCATTTACTGGCAAACAGTTAAAAGCTTACAAATCAATGGAAGCTTACAAGTATTTAGTTGTTGGATTTGTAATCTGTATTTGCAACAATGGGAGCCAGGAACCAAGAAGAGAGACTACAGTACAGTACAGTACCACCTCAGAACCACTAAGGTTTGTGTTCTATCCCCAAATAGAGCTACACAAATAAGCGCTTACGCGATAATACATTGCAATCATCACTGCTTAGAATGGGTGAATAAATTCACATATTTTATATATATATATATATATATATATATATATATATATATATATATATAATAATAATGTATATTTGCCTGATACAAAGTGTTGGCTGCATATTCTACTGTATTGTGTCGGATTCCAGTCTTTCCTATTTCCCGCTGTGATCCACTTGGCTTTTCTGTCCGGGTCAGATGGAAAACGATAAAATGACAGTGCAGGTTTTACTCCTCTGTCTATTTGCACAGACAACAGCGCAACACGATATTTCAAAACGTTGAGCAACGTTGAATGAGCGAGCGCCGTCCGGATCATGCCGTCCAATAAGGCATGGAAACATAAGGCACGTGACCCTGTGACGTCACGCTCTCAACTAGGGCTTATTTTAAGGGGAGGATCTGTATTAAAATCATCTTGTAAAATCACGCTCGGTTTTCTTCTGTGGTTAAGTTTTATTTTCAGGGAAACACAGCAGTAGTAGAAGAAGAATATCCTGCCTGTGCATGACCTTATTGGGGTTAATTTCCAGGTACTGTATAAGAAATAAAGAAAAAAAAAACAGTGTTATCTCTTGGAAATTAAATCATCCACAATGTATTTCAGGAACTATTTGTTTACCCGAGTACATGAATACCCTGCATCCGTCATCTTTTGTAATTTGTTCCGTTTCATAGCACTTAATCTCGGAGTTCTACAATTTCTATGAATTAGTGTTGCTTTCCCAAGGTATCGGGCCTGCTCACTTACACGGTCCTGTTACTGTCATTTATTATTGTAAATGAATACAGAACAAAAACAAGATGTAAAACGGACAAATAAAAATTCATCATTAATAGAGATAAAAACATGGACTTCTTCTTCTTTTACTTTCGGCTGCTCCCTTCAGGGGTCGCCACAGCAAATCATCCGCCTCCACCTCACCCTGTCCTCCGCATCGACTATCCACTAGTAAATATGCAGATTTTAACAAAAATGAATTGGTTAAAAATAAAGAAACTATAAAATTGATTGATAAATCTGCTGCAGTGAAATGAGTCACATTCCACTAAAGATATATAAAAATATAATTTCGAATATTTCTGTTCTTATAATTATGAACATTTCATGGTTAAACTTTTCAAATCAAGCAAATACCCAATACAAGTGTAGGACATTTTACAAAAAAAAAAAAAAACTCTAATAAACAATCCAGGAGACTGTGATCATTCCTTTTGTCCTGCATTTCCAGTTACGTTAAACTGCGTTTAGTCGAGTGCAGAAACCCCCAACACCCCAGAGATCACTAAACCCACAGACACACAAAGAACAGTTCACCACCTCATCCCAATCACTAACGAACCAAAGCAAGATGTGCAGGGATACAAAAACAGCAAAATATCTACATTCATAAACATACATCAGGGTAGGGCTCGGGTTAAAAATAATAATTATTTAAAAAGCACTGTCAAGGTTTGATGCCTGAGGAACAGGTTTTGGCTGGCTGGTGTGTGGAATGGATGATTTTACATGAGCACACTTATTAGCATATGAATACAGAGAACAGATCCCCTGTCAAGAAAAGCAATTTTGTAGGATTTAGAGGATTACAATATTCTGTTAGGCAGTATGCACAAAGCTGCGAAGAAAAACAAAAAACAAAACAAAACAATATATATATATATATATATATATATATATATATATATATATATATATATATATATAAATAGTTATTAGTAATTAGTTAGGTTCCAATGGAGGTGCAATGTGCAATAAAGTGAGACAAAAGAATATTCCCTTAAACACTGAATAATGTCTTCAATAAAATTGCTGTCATTTAATCAGTGCCACAGACAGCTGAAGGAAAAACAATACGGGGTCTAAATGTTAGTAGTTATCTTTCCTATTCATGCCTGTGCACTCAGAGGAAAAAAGAAAAAGAATATGCCCCTTAAATCTGTATTCATAATTGGAAACGATGAAAACCTCTTCACCTCTGAATAGTGTAGCTGCCTACTTGGAGCAGTAAATATTAGAGGTGGAAGAAAAATCCAGTGAGATACGCCTCGCTATTCCTTTGTGTAGTGTTTCATGTATCGCCACACAGGCTCAATTATTATTCATATTTTTCCCCCTTCATTGTAAAAAGTCATTTTCTTTGGTTAAAATGCTGCTCTGGCTTTTTGATGGCCAGAAAATGTCACGACTAAGTGTTGTCAGATTATGCAACGGAATTAAGGAACCCAGACCAAATACCCAAGCAAATCATTTTTCCATGCAGATTCCATGGTTGTCTTTTTAGAATAGATGTTCAGTGATCATTCAGCCATTGGTCTCCTTTAAATTTAGTGATGTGGCCGTCAGTGAAGATCAGTTTGACAGCCCTGCTTTAGAGATAGGACTCAAATTTCTTTAAAAGGTTCTGCTTCAATGTTTTAAACTTGTCATATAAAAGCCTGTTTTTCCTTCTTTTCTAATTAATGATGATGATGCTGATGATGCTGATGATTTTTTTTATTATTATTATGTTAGCGTATAGTGGTGGAGTTGTAGTTTGAATGTTTGGGTTCGATTCCCAGACTCGGGCATTTCTTTGTAGAGTTTGCATGTTCTCTGTGCTTTCATGGGCTTCCGCTGGGTAATTTGGTTTCCTGCCACAATCTAAACGCACCCACCGTAGGTTAACCGGCTGTTCTAAATTGCCCCGAGGTGTGAGGGTAAGTTTGTTGGGGGGTTTTTACACCCGAGCCTAGTGGCTTAGCCTCGTGGCTCATCAGGCCGGTACTTATCCCCGGTTTCGTAGTGTGAAGCGAAATCTGTTCATCTGTTCAACTCCCCCTGGATGGGACGCTAGTCCATCGCAGGTTACCTTCGCCGTATATTTTACTAGTACCCATTTATACTGCTGGGTGAACAGAGGCACACTTGTGGTTGAGACCTTGCCCAGGGGTCTTAGCATAGTGAGGGTCTCAGTGGGATTCGAACTCACAACCTCCTGATCATGAGCGCAGAACCCTAACCACCCCGCCACCGGCCCCACATCAACAGCTTCCGCTGGGTAATTTGGTTTCCTGCCACAATCTAAACGCACCCACCGTAGGCTAACCGGCTGTTCCAAATTGCCCCTAGGTGTGAGACTGAGTGTAAATTGTTGTATATGTGTGCATATGTGTCATAAAGTCTGACGAGCTGTCCAGGGTGTACCCCCCTCGCCCAGACTCAGCTGAGCTGGGGGCCAGCGGCTTAGAAAATGCATGAATTAATAAATGATTATTTAATATTTGTATGTTAAGAGTCATTCCAATCTCGCCTACCCCATTTGTATTCCTATGGCCAAGCAGAAGACATCTCCCTCATATAGCACTTTCACCCATCAATTGTTCTTCTTTTTTTCACTTGAACACATCTGTATTTTATTATGTGGATGCTAACTGAACCTTGAACAAGTGCAGCAGCAGCGACAGCAGCAGCAGCAATCAAAAGCACATGCTTGTATCAATTCCATTTTGTAAGGTGTGAATGTGGCTCTAGTGCCACTGATGGCTCATCTGGAATATAATCTTCCCAATTTTTTTCAAGAAAACAATAAATAGTCATCGCATACAGAGTATCGTAGCTAGGATAATTTGCCTGCTCTATACTCTCCAGCATATAATGAATATAGTCACCTCATGGAATTTATTGCACATGCATCGACCATCTAGATTACAGGGACAGTTGTTGCCATATATTAAACATACAATATATTTCAATTAATGAATCTTTGGAATTCTAAGATCCAGATGTGAAAAAAAAAAAAAAAACGTTACCAAGTAGAATTATTCTTTATGGTACATGTCATCTTGTGTATAACTGTGTACACACGTTTCAACACATGAAATAGAATTTAGAAAGGTCTTTCATACACTGCTGCGCATATACAAGAACTAAAGTAATAATAATAGTATCAGGAATATTAATCATACTGTAGTGGCTATTATTAATAGTGTAGTGAATAATACTGGAGGGGATATTATTCATAGTGTAGTTAATATTAATAATACTATAGTGGACATCATTAATTGTGTCGTGGATATTATTAATAGTGGATATATTACTCTTCTCCTTGAATCGCCACCTTATCTTGGTGGATGGGTTTGCATGACTAATGATCCAAGGAGCTATGTTGTCAGGGGCATAATGCCCGTTAGGGTCACCCAAGACAAACAGGTCCTGGTGAAGGTCCAGACGAAGTGTGGTTCAGAAGACCCCTGGAGAAGGACAACTCTTATTTCAAACCCAGGTAGATGGAGCTCGTTAGCCTTGTCAGGCAGTTCGTCTAGCACAAGGACAAGTCTAATATAAAACCTACGACCCGAGGACCTCGCTGTTACCGTCCTAGTATGCTGGACAATAGCAGTTAAACCACAGGTGTAAAGGGTGGGGCCAGTACTGCGCACACAGAACTCCACCTAAAAGCTTCATTGCGCAGGCTAGAAGGGAACGTCCACGTCTCCATTGCCACCAATTATAAAAACCCTGTAGCGATGGGAGAGGGGTGAATACGGCAGGTGGGAGATGTCACTGGAAGCTGCAGCTCCAATCCTGCATGCAGGCGGTTCAGGATATTGGTCATCTGATGTTGACCTGAGACCAAGCATTTTTGAATGACCAAGCAGCCCTCTTTAGGGACAGCACTGCTTGCTCCACATGGAGAGGGGCCTAGAAAAGGTGGCCTTAACAAAGCTCGTCTCTCATCCCCCAGTTGGCTTGTCACGGTCAACAGGCATCTTTTCAAGCAGTCAAAAAATGTCAAGGCAAGGAAGGTACACACCCACCTCTAAGGGTGCAAAAACTTTAACACTCGCATGCTGGAAAATCAGAACCATCCTCGATGCAGCTGACAGTAACCATCCTGAACATCGCTCCACTTTGATAGCACATGAACTGTCCAGGCTAAATGTTGATATTGCTGCCCTTAGCGAAGTCAGCTTCCCAGAAGAAGGCAGCCTCCATGAGCTTGGTGCCGGAAACACCCTCTTCTGGTCTGGGAAACCTGTAACAGAAATGTTTCTTGGGTGTTGGCTTCATGGTCAGAACCTCCATCGCTTCCAAGCTGGAAAGCCTGCCAATTGGCCACTCTTACCGCATCATGTCCATGTGCCTCCTTTTGGAGAACAAGCAGTACGCCACGTTTTTCAACCTATACACGCTGACTCTGTAATGTCTGCTCTCACTACAGATCACAATGTCACCTGCAAACATCATAGTCCATGGAGATTCTGGCCTAACCTCATCTGTCAGCCTGTCCATCATCATAGCAAACAAGAAGGGGCTCAAAGCTGACCCTTGATGCAGTCCCACCTCCACCTTGAACTCTTCTGTCACACCAACAGCACACCTCACCACTGTTTTACATCTCTCATACATGTCCTGCACCACTTTAACATACTTCTCTGCCACTCCAGATTTCCTCATACAATACCACAGTTCTTCTTTCGGCACCCTGTCATATGCTTTCTCCAGATTCACAAAGGCACAATGCAGCTACTTCTGACCTTCTCTGTACTTCTCTATTAACATCCTCAAGGCAAACACTGCATCTGTGGTGCTCTTTCTTGGCATGAAACCAAACTGTTGTTCACAAATGCTGACCTCTGCCCTTAGTCTAGCTTCCACTATTCTTTCCCATAACTTCATCGCATGGCTCATCAACTTTATCCCTCTGTAGTTGCCACAACTCTGCACGTCTTGTTCTTAAAAATTGGCACCAGCACACTTCTCCTCCATTCCTCTGGCATCCTCTCACTCTCTAAGACCCTGTTGAATGTTCTTGTCAGGAAATCTACTGCTACCTCTCCTAGACACTTCCATACCTCCACTGGTATGTCATCAGGACCAACTGCCTTTCCATTCTTCTTCCTCTTCAATGCCCTTCTCACTTTACCCTTACTAATCTTTGCTACTTCCTGGTCCTCAACTGTCACCCCTTCTACTCTTTTTTCTCTCTCATTTTCCTCATTCATCAGCTCTTCAAAGTACTGTTTCCATCTTCCCAGCACACTTCTTTCATCAGTCAATACATTTCCCTCTCTGTCCTTAATCACTCTTACTTGCTGCACATCCTTCCCATCTCTATTTCTCTGCTGTGCCAACCCGTATAAATCATTTTCTCCCTCTTTACTTTCCAACCGAGCACACAGGTCATCATACGCCCTCTGTTTGGCCTTTGATACCGCTACCTTCGCCTTACACTTTGTCTCCCTGTACTCCTGTTTACTCTCTTCAGTCTTCTCTATGTCCCACTTCTTCTTAGCTAACTTCTTCCTTTGTACACACTCCTGCACTTCCTCATTCCACCACCAAGTCTCCTTATCTACTCTCCTTCCAGATGGCACACCAAGTATTCTCCTACCTGTTTCCCTGATCACATTATCTGTAGTTCTCCACTCATCTGGAAGCACTTCCTGACCACCCAAAGCTTGTTTCAACTCCTCCTTGAAGACAACACAACGTTCCTCCTTTTTCAGCTTCCACCACTTTGTCTTCTGCTCTGCCTTTGCCTTCTTCACCTTCCTCACCATCAGAGTCATCCTACACACCACCATCCTATGCTGTTTGGCAACATTCTCACCCGCTACTACTTATCAGTCACTGACTTCCTTCAAACTACATTGCCTACCCAAGATGTAGTCTATCTGTGTGCTCCTACCTCCGCTTTTATAAGTCACTCTATGCTCCTCTCTCTTCTGGAAGAAAGTATTCAGCACAGCCATTTCCATCATTTTTGCAAAATCTACCAACATCTGTCCTTCTGCGTTCCTGTCCTGAATACCAAACCTGCCCATCACTTCCTCATCCCCTCTGTTTCCTGCACCAACATGTCCATTGAAGTCTGCCCCAATGACTACTCTTTCATCTTTGGGGTATTCTGCATCACTTCATCTAACTCACTCCAGAATCTCTCCTTCTCTTCTAGCTGATATCCTGCCTGTGAGGCATAAGCACTAACAACATTGAACATCATGCCTTCAATTTCTAACTTGAGACTCATCACTCTGTCTGACACTCTTTTCACTTATAGAACATTCCTGACAAACTCCTCCTTCAATTTCTAACTTGAGACTCATCACTCTGTCTGAAACTCTTTTCACTTCTAGAACATTCCTGACAAACTCCTCCTTCAGGATGACTCCTACTCCATTTCTCTTCCCATCCACACCATGATAAAACAGCTTCAACCCTGCTCCTAAGCTTCTGGCCTTGCTACCTTTCCACCTGGTCTCCTGAACACACAGTATGTCCAACTTCCTCCTCTGCATCATGTCAGCCAGCTCTCTACCTTTTCCTGTCATAGTTCCGACGTTCAAAGTCCCTACTTTCAGTCCTAGACTCATGCCTTTCCTCTTCTCTCTCTGCCTACGGACATGCCTCCCGCCTCTCCTTCTTTGACGTCTTCGACCAACAGTAGTCCAATTTCCACCAGCACCCTGTTGGTTAACAGCACTGATGGCGGTCGTTGTTAACCCGGGCCTCGACCGATCCTGTATGAATGTTTTTGATATGACTTGCATGTTTTATTTGGCATTTGTTTTATGCCGGGTGCCCTTCCTGAGAGCAACCCTCTGCATTTATCCGGGCTTGGAACCGGCGTGAGGGGGAGACACTGGCTTGTGCCCCTCCCTCACGGCTGCATTGGATATTATTAATAGTGTATTGGATATTAATAATACTGTAGTGGATATTATTAATGGTGTAATGGATATTATTAACAGTGTAGTGTATGTGAGTGATGGTGAGTGGATAATATTAATAGTGTAGTGGATATTATTAATAGCAGAGTGAATATTAATAATAATGCTGTGGATATTATTAATAGTGTCGTAGATAAACAAACATCCATAGAATCGACTCAAATCTAATGAGGCACATAAGTGAAAAGGTTGAGTTTCAAAATAATGACATGGGACTGTGATCTAACAAACACTAACCTCTTTCATAAACTTTCATATGACTTCCTCCATTCATATAGATTTACATTTATTACATCTCGAATTAGCATGTAAGACTTGCTTGCGTTAATACTATAATCAATACATAGTGCGACGGAAATGGTTTGCAACAATCACATAACATAATTCTGCAGGAAATTCTCTTTACTGGTCTTTAAATGAAATTAAGCCATGTACCACCAGCAAAAAAAAAAACCCTCACAAACAAGATTAGACTGAAGAATATATTTGATTATAAAAGAGATAATATGTATGCAGACAATCAGGGTTCATTTTAAGCAGGTCTGTATTAAATTAACTGTACAAATGAACAGGTCCTCAGCGAGGTTTCATTTACAAGCATGAACACAGTGTAGAAAAGGTGACATTGATGTCAAATGTATAAATAAATAAATACCAGCAATATGAGATTTGTATATGACCACATTTGAATAAATAATCACATCTCAAATTTCATAAAATAAAAATATATATATAATGACTATTGTTACCAGCAGGTCCGCAAAACCACTAACTCAAATGGAGTTCTTTTTCTACTTCACTCTTTCTCATATATTTCTTTTTATTATTAAACTTATAATATTGCTAATATTGGGGCAGCAAAGTAGCATAGTTTTAACACATCTGACTTTCAACAAGAAGGTCCTGGATTGGAATTGCAGGTTCAGTGAGAGCATTACTGTGTGGAGTTTATATGTTCTTCCTGTGCTTGTGTGGGTTTCTTCCATGTACTCCGGTTTCCTCCCACAGTCCAAGGGCATGCACGTCAGTCTTAGTGGCTGTTCTAAATTGGAATATGAGTGTAAATGATTGTAAATAAGCTCCCAGGACAGTATGGATATGCTACAACGCTAACTGGAACAATCTCAGAAATGAACTTGTTGGTATCCACTGGGACCAAATACTTAACTCAAACAACCGAGAAGGTTCATATTATCAAGTGACCAACATCATACCGCAAGCCATGAAACACCATATACCTAGGGAAAGTCTCAGAAATTTCATTGAAAAACCTGAGTGGGATAATTAATCTTGTGAAAAGGCACAGCTCAAGAAACGCATCAATACAAAGCAAACAAAACCCCAGAGACTAGATTCAGGTATAACCAGGCTAGAAATGGTTACACCCACGTCTTCCGTAAAGCTATGAATGAACAGAGTCGGGAAAAAATGACATCAGGGCTTAAGAAAGGGAGTAAGTCCTGGTGGTGGACAGCCAAGAAACTCATGGGCGAAGGAAGGAAGTGTGATATTCCTCTACAGAGTTCAGACAGTGATATCTTTGCAGAGAAATCAACCACACCTGAAGCTGAGAATGACAAGGAGGTACTAAGATTAAACATAAAGACCACTGCCACCTTAAAGAAAGTAACATTCTGCCCAAAACATGTGAGAAAAGTCCTATTCAAGCTAGACATAGACAATGCAACTGGACCAGACTCTATCCCTGCCAGAGTGCTAAAGTAGGCTGCACCTGAGCTTGCCAAACCTCTCGCCAGACTCTTTCAGCGACTGATGGAAAAACATTACATGCCAAGACAATGGAAGATTGCTCATATCATACCTTGTTACAAAAAGAATAGCAAATATGACCCATTAATTACAGACCAGTCTCCCTCCTTAGCATCATTAGCAAGGTGATGGAAGCTCTTATCAACAAGGCCCTGTGGAAGTACATCAACAAGCATAACCTCATCTCTGATAAACAATTCAGTTTCAGAGCTGAGCACTCCACAGCCGATGCACTGACATATGTCACCCAAAATCTGCATGATGCAAAGGACAAGAGGTATGAAAGCAGACTCATCTTTTTTTTCTTCTTCTTCTTTTCCTTTCGGCTGCTCCCTTCAGGGGTCGCCACAGCAAATCATCCGCCTCCATCTCACCCTGTCCTCTGCATCTTCTTTTTTGACTCCAACGACCTTCATGTCTTCCTTCACCACATCCATAAATCTCTTCTTTGGTCTTCCTCTAGGCCTTCTGCCTGGTATTTCCAACCTCAGCATCCTACTGCCAATATACTCACTATCCCTCCTCTGTACATGTCCAAACAATCTCAATCTAGCCTCTCTGACTTTGTCTCCAAAACATCTTACATGGGCTGTCCCTCTGATATACTCATTTCTGATCCTATCCATTCTCGTTACTCCCAGAGAGAACCTCAACATTTTCATCTCCGCTACCTCCAGCTCTGTCTCCTGTCTTTTCCTCAGCGCCACTGTTTCTAAGCCACACAACATCGCTGGCCTCACCACCGTCTTGTACACTTTTCCTTTCATTCTTGCTGACACTCTCCTATCGCACATCACACCGGACACTTTTCTCCAACCATTCCAACCTGCCTGCACACGCTGCTTCACCTCTTTTCCACACTCTCCATTGCTCTGGATTGTTGATTGCCTAAGTACTTAAAATCCTCCACATTCGTTATCTCTGTTCCCAGTAACATCACCGTTCCTCCTGGGTCCTTCTCATTCACACACATGTATTCTGATTTTCTGAGGCTAACATTCATTCCTCTCCTTTCCAGGGCATACCTCCACCTCTCTAGATTTTCCTGCACTTGTTCTCTGCTCTCACTACAGATCACAATGTCATCTGCAAACATCATAGTCCATGGAGATTCTTGTCTCACCTCATCTGTCAGCCTGTCCATCACCATAGCAAACAAGAAGGGGCTCAGAGCTGACTCTTGATGCAGTTCCACCTCCACCTTGAATTCGTCGGTCACGCCGACAGCACACCTCACCACTGTCTTACATCTCTCATACATGTCCTGCACCACTCTGACATACTTCTCTGCCACTCCAGACGTCCTCATGCAATACCACAGTTCTTCTCTTGGGACCCTGTCATATGCTTTTTCCAGATCCACAAAGGCACAATGCAGTTCCCTCTGACCTTTATCCCTCTGTAGTTGCCACAACTCTGCACGTCTCCCTTGTTCTTAAAAATGGGCACCAGCACACTTCTCCTCCATTCCTCTGGCATCCTCTCACTTTCAAAGACCTTGTTGAATGTTCTTCTCAGAAAATCTACTGCTACCTCTACTAGACACTTCCATACTGCCACCGGTATGTCATCAGGAACAACTGCCTTTCCATTCTTCTTCCGCTTCAATGCCCTCCTCACTTCACCCTTCCTAATCTTTGCTACTTCCTGGTCCTCAACAGTCACCTCTTCTACTCTTTTTTCTCTCTCATTTTCCTCATTCATCAGCTCTTCAAAGTACTCTTTCCATCTTCCCAGCACACTTCTGTCATCAGTCAATACATTTCCCTCTCTGTCCTTTATCAATCTAACTTGGTGCACATCCTTTCCATCTCTATCTCTTTGCTGTGCCAACCTGTATAGATCATTTTCTCCCTCCTTACTGTCCAACCTATCATGCAAGTCATCATACGCCGTCTGTTTGGCCTTAGCCACTGCTACTTTCGCCTTACGCTGTGTCTCCCTGTATTCCTGTTTACTCTCTTCGGTCCTCTCAATGTCCCACTTCTTCTTAGCTAACCTCTTCCTTTGTACACACTCCTGTACCTCCTCATTCCACCACCAAGTCTCCTTATCTACTTTCCTTCCAGAGGACACACCAAGTACTCTCCTACCTGTGTCCCTGATCACATTTGGTTTGGTTGTCCAGTCATTTCGAAGCACTTCCTGGCTACCCAAAGCCTGTTTCAACTCCTCTTTGAAGACAACCCGACACTCTTACTTTTTCAGCTTCCACCACTTTGTCTTCTGCTCTGCCTTTGCCTTCTTCACCTTCCTCACCATCAGCGTCATCCTGCACACCACCATCCTATGCTGTTTGGCAACACTCTCACCCACTACTACTTTTCAGTCAATGACTTCCTTCAAATTACATCGCCTACACAAGATGTAGTCTACCTGTGTGCTTCTACCTCCGCTTTTCTAAGTCACCCTATGCACCTGTTTCTTCTGGAAGAAAGTATTTACCACAGCCATTTCCATCCTTTTTGCAAAATCGATCAACATCTGTCCTTCTGCGTTCCTGTCCTGGATACCAAACCTGCCCATCACCTCCTCATCCCCTCTATTGCCTGCACTAATATGTCCATTGAAGTCTACACCAATGACCACTCTTTCACCTCTGGGGGTACTCTGCATCACTTCATCTAAGTCACTCCAGAATCTCTCCTTCTCTTTTAGCTCACATCCTGCCTGTGGGGCATCAGCACTAACAACATTGAACATCACACCTTCAATTTCTAACTTGAGACTCATCACTCTGTCTGGCACTCTTTTCACTTCTAGAACATTCCTGACAAACCCCTCCTTCTAGATGACTCCTACTCCATTTCTCATCCCATCCACACCATGATAAAACAGCTTCAACCCTGCTCCTAAGCTTTTAGCTTTTCTACCTTTCCACCTGGTCTCCTGAACACACAGTATGTCCACCTTCCTCCTCTGCATCATGTCAGCCAGCTCTCTACCTTTTCCTGTCATAGTTCCAACATTCAAAGTCCCTACTCTCAGTCCTAGACTCATGCCTTTCCTCTTCTCTCTCTGCCTACGGACACGCCTCCCGCCTCTCCTTCTTCGACGTCTTCGACCAACAGTAGTCCAATTTCCATCAGCACCATGTTGATTGACAGCACTGATGGCGGTCATTGTTAACCCGGGCCTCGACCGATCCGGTATGGGAGTAATACTTCTGATTTGCATCATAAAAGTTTGGCATTGGTTTTACGTCGGATGCCCTTCCTACACAACCCTCTGCATTTCTCCGGGCTTGGGACCGGCATATGGGGGAGAGACACTGGTTCGTGCCCCCCCACCTCATGGCTGTATTTATGAAAGCAGACTCATATGCCTGGATATTAGTAGGGCATTTGACAGAGTGTGGCACAGAGGCTTAATAGCTAAGATTGAGGCCCTTGGCCTGAAAGGTCTTCTTCTGAAATGGATAGAAGACTATCTGACAGCCAGGAGCTGAAAGTAACAATCGCTGGGAAAGAATCAAGTGCCAAGGTCATCAATGCTGGAGTCCCTCAAGGGTTAATCCTCGGTCCATTGCTGTTCATCATTTACATTGATGACCTTCCAGAGAAACTGGCCAACATAGCTATACTCTACGCCAATGCTTCTCAATTATTTTCTGCCCCCCCGGAAGAGGAAAACATCCCCCACCTCATATTAATATTGTTTTTTTGTCTATAAATTGTTCTAAGTAATCCTCTGCATAACATTGTATCCTTATTAACATAAATCCTTATTATCATCATGGTATACAAAAAAAAGGAAGAAATATAGATCAACTTCCAACAAATAATAACTTTACTAACATTTTTTTAGTCTTTAAACAAAAAGATTTAAAGTGCATAAATTTGCCTGAAATTAAAAAAAAGTATTCTTTTTTAAACTGTCAACATTTTTGACCAACAATTTGAACCATTTGATAGTGAAAAATAAAATTAAATAAAATCAATAAATAATAATAAATTAAATTTGATCAGCAATATTAACTCAGGAGCACAATATATATATACAAGTTAACTTACAAAACAAAAAATGAATAAAATAAATTGTATTTGTATTATTATTTTATTTTTATCAAAATGATGAAGTCCAGATTAACAACAATGAGCACGTTTGCAGTGCACAGTTTTTCGAAGCCAGGTTTAAAGCACGATACTGAACTCTCAGCTCCTGCTCAATGTATGAAGTAGAACTGTTAGGCATCACCATCAGAAGAGAACTGACATGGACTCAAATCCAAAAGAAGATTGCTGTACATGCAGGTAAACGACTGGGCTTACTAAGGAAGGTCGCACCCTTCCTGAGCCCAGCCCAAAGAAAGCTTCGTCAAAAAGCATGAAAGCATGGTCAGATCACAAATGGAATATGCCTCAACACTCTGGATGGGAGCTTCTACAGCCTCCCTGGCCTGGCTGGAAGCCATCCAAAGGAGGGCTCTGAAGATCATCAACATTCCAAATGCTTGCTCGGCTGATAACCGAATACAATCACTGGAGCAAAGGAGAAATGTTGGAGCCCTTACACCTTACTCCATCGTATCTATCACCAAGAGGCTCCAGCATTGCTAAATAGCCTACTCCCAGAGCCTTACAAAGTCTGAAGAACAACACGCCTGCCCTTGAACAACTCAAATCAAATACAACAAGCCACAAGTGATCATTCCTTCTATCCACAGTACAGTTGTGGAACACCCTCCCCCAATATATAGTGAATACCAAAGATAGACAGAAATTCAAGACTGAAGTCAATGCCCACCTCAGTGCCTTTCATAAGCAACTCAATCAGTCACTGACATTCCAGCTGCTCATGCTGAGGTATGGGATCTACCATTAAAAAAAAAAAAAAAATTATCATGTGTGCCTGGGCACTCTTATGAACTAGCAGACTGTTCAGGGTGTACTACACACTGAGATGGGCTCAAAACTCCCCACCACCCTACGACAAATACATAGTTCAGAAAATAAATTAATGAAATATTACTACTGAATCGAAATGTGAGTCAGAACAAGTGATGATCCACACACTGCCCTCAAGCTATTGATATTAGAATACTTTAGACTGTATATATATATATATATATATATATATATATATATATATATATATATAAAGAGAGTGCTCAATACTTCAATACTTATTCATAGAGCAAATATAATTAAAAATGAAAGGACAGAACAAAGACTTTCTATTGAAACTTCATTTTCACTACAGATCTGTTTCGATAGGTGGTGAAGCCATCCTCTCTCTTCAGGTGATTATAGAAGAATGAATATTATTATAATAATATATAATATATTAATATATTCTTCTATAATCACCTGAAGAGAGAGGATGGTTTTACCACCCCTCGAAACAGATCTGTAGTGATAAATGGAGTTTCAATAGAAAGTCTTTGTCCTGCCCTTTTATATATATATATATATATATATATATATATATATATATAAAGTAAGTCTGTTGAGTTTTTTTTCACACCCGAGCCTAGTGGCTCATCAGGCCGGTGCTTATCCCCAGTTTCTGTAGCATGAAGTGACCAGGAGTTCATCTCCCCCTGGATGGGACGCTAGTCCATTGCTGGTATCCTTCCCAGTATACTTTTACTGGTACCCATTTATACTGCTGGGTAAACAGAGGCACACTTGTGGTTGAGACCTTGCCCAGGGGTCTTAGCACAGTGGGGTATAATTGGGATTCGAACTCACAACCTCTCAATCATGAGCGCAGCATCCTAACCACTACGCCACCGGCCCCACCAAATATATATATATATATTACACTGTATATTCTGTCTTCCTTTCGGCTTTTTCCCTTTTACTCGGGAGTCTCCACAGTGAATCATCTGATTCGCACATTTGATTTGGCAGAGGTTTTTACGTCGAATGCCCTTCCTGTCACAACCCTTTTTTTAGCAAGGGACAGAAACACGCTGACGACTTTGCAGCTACTCTTTACGAATGTCAGCAATGGTTCTTTAACATGCCTCACACCATAGACAGTGACAGACATGGCCCGCCTTTGATAACCCAGTTAGCCGCACTGGGGGGGGGGGGACAATGACAACCCTGTGGAGAGTGGGACTCGAACCCCCAACCTTTGGATCAGCGATCCAGCACCCTATACCACTAGACCACCACTGCCCCATATATTACACTGTATATATATATATATATATATATATAATAAAATTATAAATTAGTACATTAACTCTATTTGTACTTTCTCTGATTATTGCTGCTGTAACAAGTAGATTTCCCTGAGAGGTACCAATAAAGTTTTATGTTAAGTCTTATTGACTTTACCTTCAATGTCAACATGAGCAAATTCATGGATCTTTAGGAAAAAATACACAATATAGAGTTTAAAAAAAAAACTTGAAAAATACATAATATTTGTCTTATTTAATTTTATCATTATTTGAAAAATACAATGCAATAATCCATAGAAATACTTAATTGCCTTCATGACCTGTTAAGGCTAGCCCCTGTGACCCAACTCCGAAATAAGTGGAGGAAGATGATGACGATGATGATGACTTTTTAAAGTTTTACTTTATCCAGCTTCAAAAACACTTTGTTTTAAAATATAATATACATAGGATCAGAATTAACAGTTATGATTTTTTGAGTGTTTAAAAGTTTATAATAATAATAATAATAATAATAATGAGTGTTAGTATTATTAGTATTTCTTTTAGTAGTAGTGTTTTCAGTGTTAGCACGTCCGCCTCACAGCAAGAAGGTCCTGGGTTTGATTCCCGGCCTGGGCGTTTCTGTGTGGAGTTTGCATGTTCTCCCCGGGCTTGTGTAGGTTTCCTCTGGGTACTCTGGTTTCCTCCCATAATCCGAAAACATGCACACAGTAGGTTAACTGACTGTTCCAAATTGCCCATAGGTGTGAGTGAGTCTGTATGTGGCCTGGCGAACCATACGGTAGATCATTGTGATCACAGCCATGACAATCCCTGTATGAGCTTCATTCAAGCTTCAGGGATCGACGTCCATTCCTCGTGATTGGATGTAGACGTAGATAGCTAGATAGTGGTTTCAGTAGTATAATTATTTAAAATGAAAATAATGGTCAGTACCTTTCTATGCAAAAGGAAACAAAGACAAAAACAAACAAACAAGCTGCAAATAAATAAATAATTAAAAGTGAACGGATGCATCCGAATGATTGCAATCAGTGTTTTAGTGTATTTAAATATAACACCGTGCTCCTGGGCTGGACTGCAGACTGAATTTCATTCATTCATTCATTCATTTTCTGAACCGCTTAATCCTAATTAGAATCACAGGGAGGCTGGCAGCCATCTCATCCAACTCTGGGGCGAGTGCACGGTACACCCTGGACAGTTCGCCAGGCCATTGCAGGGCCGCAAACTAAATTTCTTTCATCAAATTTGTTTCAAATAATGGCGTTGACACCAAATTCACATCAGCACACCTGCCTCATGCCATCGCTTTAATTCTGGGGTGTGAAATAGGCAAAATGCAGCCTCAACAAAAACACGGCACACTCGCTGTATAAAGAAAGACACCAGGCTTTTGTCTGAATTCCAAACCATCGCTATCCAGGTAGTATTTTGAAATCAAGTGGTTGCATAACCGTTTGGAAAATCTTGGCTAAATCAGTACGGATCATCGTCATGAAAACAACACTGAGACAAACATGCTTATATAGTATTTTGAACAAAAGAAAGAAAGGAAAGAATCTGGCAGTAATCCATTGAAGCTTGGATAATAAGAGGATGTGTCACCGTGGTTCACATATTCAGTGCAGAATCAATACCTACTCTGGAACGAACGCAGTCTTTATCCTCTAAATGCATATTTTAGATCCTGCTTTGTATGAAGGCTGAAGAACAGGACGGCTCGATCATAAAGGAGCAGCCGTCAGGATTTTCATAACACGGATAAAGTCTGACTGCTTAGTGACAAGCATTTGATTGGATGAAAGCTCACGTTAACATATTTCCCCCCCAGGCTCATATTAAGTGTTGTTATGTCTGTTCATTCAATCAGCAAACCTGAGAGAATAATAAAATCAAAACGGGGATGATGATTGTATATGTGAGATGCTGCCACATCGTCTACTTGAGCAGAAACGAAGTTGGAATTTATGGTTCATGGTTTATGAGCACTTGGGAAAAAATGAATTAAAAATATCTCCTACAGTCTGAAAGCATTTCCTTGTTGTACATTCTACAGTAGATCGAACTCGGTCTCATACTTGAGGTCACCTGACCATCGTGCATGTTCCTTCTTCTAACTGTTTGCACAAAAGCTTGAAGCAGATAATTGTATTTCTATTGTATGTCTTACAATTTCCATAAAATTTCAATAGAACTCAGAGAGGATGGCACAGCAGTCGTGGTTCGCATGTCCGCTTCACAGCAAGAAGGTCTTGGGTTCAAATCCCAGGCTTACTGATAGCATTTCTGTGTGAAGTTCTTCCTGTGCTTGTGTGGGTTTCCTCCTGGTACTCTGGTTTCCTCTCAGTCCAAAAGACATGCACGTGAGGATAACTGGCTGGCTAGTGTGTGTGTGTGTGTGTGTGTGTGTGTGTGTGTGTGTGTGTGTGTGTGTGTTCCCTTTGATGGTCTATCAAGTTGTTCAGTATGTAAACCAACACCACCCAGAGTCTGCTGAGATAGGTTTCATCCTCCCCATGACTGGTAGGATTAACTAACCCAGCAAATGAACGAATGAACAAATGAACGGAACTACGAGTCCCAAACCTGTTCCAGCACCACAAAGCCTCCATAAAATCATGATTTATCAATCATGGATCAGAAGATCTTGAGTGTACGATAGAGCGATCTGACCTGAACTCCACCAAACCGTTTTGGGATGAACTTGAACACCGAGTGAACCTCAACATCAGTACCTGACTCTCAGATATACCCTATTGGTGAATGAACTCAAATCCCGAGAAGTCGACCTATAAAATTGATGAAAGAACTTCAGACAGGAGAAGTTATAAGAAGAGCATGCTCAACAAGTAGCGAGATGTCTATCATGGTGAGGTGTCCACAAACTTTTGGCAGTATAAGCTAGTGTGATTTGGAACACAGCCCAGATTGAAACTGGATTCGATCAGACTCCTCCTGTTTCCGGGAAGAATCCCGGCTAGAACCTCTTGGCTAGATTCAAGTAAAGATCATGGAAAGTGACGTCATGTCCACTCACCAACACGACGACGGTGTCCTCGCCTTTAAATTTCGGGATGTATTTATCTCCTCTGGTGATTTCCGACTCGTTCAGTGGCCGGAATCGGCACATCACTTTGACTCCGCATTCCGCCGCGTCCACCATCACGAACCTGACCCACAGAGACTAAAACCCAACCCGACTCGGTTAAAGATCCTGGCAGGAAGTTCAAGCCGGCGGAAAACTTGATGGTGCGCGGGGATCAGTGGCGCATCTCCACCACGAGCGCTTGGGCAGAACAACAACAAAAATCTTCGGAATCAGCCTGAAATAAAGAAAAGCAGAAGCAGAACTTTGTTGCTTGGGAAACAGCTCCTGGTTAAAGCAGGCCGTTCAGGAATCGCACAGAGCAGAGGCTCAGAGAGGACTTTAATGCTCTGGATGTCGCGCTGCTGTTCTCACTGACCAAACACTGACCGCAGCATCAGCACCGCGCCGCATCCCCGCTTTAAAAGGCTCGTGTCGCGCATGCGCATCATGCATTCTTCAAGCCGAGCTCACAGCCGACACGGATGGCGAGCAGCGCCCCCATTCTGCAAAACAAACAAACAAATCGGATAATCTTAGTAGGGTCGCAAGGAGGCTGGATGGGGAAGGCAGGGTACACCCTGAACAACAACAACACACTTTTTACTATACTGTATTTGACCTTATGGGATTAGAGGAAGACCAAAGAGGAGATTTATGGATGTGGTGAAGGAGGACATAAAGGTAGTTGACATAAGAGAAGAAGATACAGAGCAGGGTGAGCTGGAGGCGGATGATTCGCTGTGGTGACCCCTGAAGGGAACAGCTGAAAGAAAAAGAAGAAGAAGAAGAAGAAAGAGAACGCACGCACAGGAGCAATGGGTAGCCACACACATTGGGGCGCCCAAAGAGCAGTTGGGGGTTGGGCGCCTTGCTCAGGGGCATGAATGGAATCAAACGAGCACCCTTTCTGTCCCAAGGCCAATTCTCTAATTATTAGGCTCAGGTTGATTTTTTTTTTTTTTTTTTAATAAGCATGTTTCTCACCGGCGGCACGGTGGCATAGTGGATAGCACAGCTGCCTCACAGCAAGAAGGTCCTGACTTTGATTCCAAGCCTGGGTGTTTCTTTGTGGAGTTTGCATGTTCTCCATGTGCTTGTGTGGGGTTCCTCTGGGTTCTCCAGTTTCCTCCCACAGTCTAAAAACATGCAGTCAGTTAATTGGCTGTTCGAACTCACTCCTAGGTGTGAGTGCGAGTATGAATGGTTGTGTGAGTGTTAACCCTGCAATGGTCTGGCGAGCTGTCCAGAGTGTACCTCGCCCTTGCCTGGAGACGGCTGAGATGGGCACCAGCCTCCCCATGACCCTAATTAGGATTAAGGTAAGGTAAAGTCTGTTGGGTTTTTACACCCGGGCCTAGCGGCTCATCAGGCCGGTGCTTATCTCCAGTTTCTGTAGTGTGAAGCGACCAGGAGTTCAACTTCTCCTGGATGGGACGCTAGTCCATCGCTGGTTACCTTCCCAGTATATTTTTTACTGGTACCCATTTATACTGCTGGGTGAACAGAGGCACACTTGTGGTTGAGACCTTGCTCAGGGGTCTTAGCCCAGTGGGGGTCTCAGTGGGATTCGAACTCACAACCTCTTGATCATGAGTGCAGCACCCTAATCACTACACCACCGGCTCCACTAATTAGGATTAAGCATCTTAGAAAATGAAAGAATGAATGGATGAATATTGTAGTTTCTTGTCCATTCTCTCTGTCACTCATTTGCAATCGAATCTGTGCAGATGTCTCCTATCAGGAAGTCTCACAAGCTTGAGAAGAATTAACCCTAATTAGGATTAAGCGGTTCAGAAAATGAATGAATGAATGAATGTCTCTCACCACAGAGAGTGACAACTTGGTGAGAGTGGGGCTAAAACCCCTTTGAACTGGCTTCTTGACTTTCAGATCAGTTAGCCATCACCCTACCGCCATACCATTCACGTTCACATTTCGGGGCAAATTGAAACTAAATTAGCCGAACGTGCATGCCTTTGGACTGTAGGAGGAAAGATAACTCAGAGTGACCAATACTTATGTTAATGGAATTGTTAGGATCTGTGTTCATAATGTTGTGAGTTTGAATCCCATCAAGCAACCACCGTGCTCCGACCCGTGGGCAAGGTCTCAACTGTAGGGGTCCCTCTGTTGACCCAGCATTGTAAATAGGTTCCAGTAAAAATAAAGGGAATGTAACCCGTGAATGACCAGCAAAAGACTATCGGCCCAGTCCTCCTGCCTCATGTTTTTGAGATGTAAGAGGAAGGAAATGACAGAACCCAGACGGACCTACATGACTGTCAGACATTACACACATAACACGAGTCACCGCAGCACTGCGCTATGTATGTACAGCTGAAGTGCTATTTATTTTTTTTCCACAGGAAAAGTCCTGAGGCATTGCTATGGATAAGCAATAAGTGTACTGCATTGCGCTCTTGGTAACCCCTCCATATCTGTGTGTTTGTTAGTAGGATGATACAAAAAGTTGTGTGTAGCCCCAGACAGCTGGAACTGTGGACAAGGAAGATTCCATTAGATTTTGGAGATGATCTTGTCCACATTTTGGATTCACGATTTTTTTAAGGACCGGCCATGTCTCTCCCTGTCTGTGGTGAGAGGTTCATGTAAAGAACCATTGCTGACTTTCAAAAAGAGTAGCTGAAAAGCCGTCCGCATGTTTCTGCCCTGCGATGGCCTGGCGAGCTGTCCAGGGTGTACTCTGCCCTAACCCGGAGTTGGCTGGGATGGGCGCCAGCTTCCGTGACTCTAATTAGCATTAAGCAGATACAGAAAATGAACGATGAACGAATGATTTGTTTAAATTAACATTGTTAGATGGGATGTTTTTTTTAAGCTGTTGTCTTATGGCATGTCCAGCAGGCGGAGCAGTTTACTTTCTACAGTATTTCCAGAAAGTGATGTGATTATCTCCATGATCTAATAAAGGATTCTTGAACATTGTGAGATATGATGGATTTGATCAGTTTGGTTGATGTGGGTGGGGGATTGCTGGGATTGGTGCATGTTCTCCCTGTGCTTGAGTGGGTCTCCTCCTGTTACTCTGGTTTCCTTCCACAGTACAAAAACTTGCACAGTAGGTTAATTTGTATAAACACTGTTTCTGAGAACTGCTGCACACCTGTGTTGTATGGAGTCAACCAACATCTGGCACCTGTGAACAGGTTTTCCAGTCCAAGATGATTGGGCTACATTCCACAGTTCTTCTCTATTTCTTGGTTTTGCCTCAGAAACTGCATTTTTGATGTCACCCCACAAGTTTTTTTATTAGATGAAGGACCGGGATCAGGCCATCCATCCATAACCTCAATCTTGTTTTTATAAAATGTGTAAAACAACATTTGCTGCGTTCCTTCCTTAAACGACTGGTACGAATTTTTCAAAGAATGAATGACAGCACTAATTGAACTGCCCACCCTGATCATTTTGAACACAACTAGACTTACTTGAATGATGTGTTCCTTTGTCGTTTCCACGTTGAGGAGTGGATATGAGAAGTGGATTCTGTGTCACGTCATATTTATACTCCAGGGAAACAGGAAGTGGTGGATTACTAATTAAATGTTCCTAAATACGCTGATCAACTTTGTAAACTACTGTAGAAATGACAGAAATACTTCAACTGTATTTGTTTCTTAGGAAATGTTGAGAGTGCCAATAATTGTTAAACAGGTCATTTTATGAAAAATAATTATTTCTTAGTCAGGGATTCCCCCCTAAAATGTAAAAAAGTTTACATTTTTCTATAATTTTCAGTTTCATTCCCACTCTTCAAATCCAGACTCAAAACTCACCTGTTCAAACTTGCATACTCACTGTAACCACAACTGCACTGTCCTGTAAATATTTTAACTGTATTTAACTGTCTGTTTATATTGAATATGTTGATTTGTATTTTATTTGAATGTTTTCTATTGTTTTTATGATGTGAGGCGACCTTGAGTGCTGAGAAAGGCGCCATATAAATAAAATGTATTATTATAATTTTCAGTGTGACAGTAGCTTGATTGATTGAAACATATTTTATTCATTGAAGAAAGGGATTGGGCACAAGTTATCCAACTTAGTGAAGCCCTCTCCACAGATTATTTAGCCAATTAACCTACTGTGCATGTTTTTGGACTGTGGGAGGAAACCGGAGTACCCGGAGGAAACCCACACAAGCACGGGAAGAACATGCAAACTCCACACAGAAACACCCAGGCTTGGATTCGAACCCAGGCCTTCTTGCTGTGAGGCGGGCGTGCTAACCACTACGCCACCGTGCTGACAGTAGCTTCTGCAATAAAAATGGAATTAATTCTAGGGTTTTGAAACATATTTTAGCCAGGGCAGGGGTGCCAATATTTATGAAGTGTTCTGTGTGTGTGTGTGTGTTGTATATATAGGGCAGTGGTGGCCTGGAGGTAAAAGTGCTGGATCACTGATCCCAAGGTTGGGGCTTCAAGCCCGACTCTCAACAGGTTGTCACACACACACACACACACACACACACACACACACACACACACACCACCCTGGTACAGCTAACTGGGTTATCAAAGGACAGCCATGTCTTTCTCTGTCTGTGGCGGAGGTAAAAGAAGCATTGCAGACTGTTGACAAGAGTAGCTACATAGCCGTCAGCCTGTTTCCGCCCTGCCTGCGCCAGCCTTCCGGCAACTCTAATTGTGATTAAGTGGTCAGAGAAAATGAATGAATGAATGATATACACACACACACACGCACGTGTGTGCATGTGTGTGTGTGCGTGTGTGTGTGTGTGTGTGTGTTCTGGCAGCTAATCCTAAAAAACAATATTGATGGACAAACACTCTCAAGAAGAATTTGACCACTCATAGAGATTTCTTTCCTGACACTCTAAATATAATCAATAAAAAACAATGAAAAATTACTTTAGTGCTGATGTGATACTGCTGATGTTTTATACTCAGTATAACTCAGCAGTATCCTGAGAAACAATCCACTGATTTATGGCCCTTCTACAGAATTTGTTTAATGATTTTATTTGATAGCTCTATTATCTGAACTCTGCTCTCATCAATTTCAATTGAAGATCTTAACGCTGTGTTAGGATCCGTTGAATGTGGAAGAAGACGACTGGAGACTGGTTTTGAGTTGAATATGAGAAGCTTTATTGCGTCGTTTGCAAAGGACGGAGACCCAACCAACATGCCTAAAAGACACACTAATTAAGGTCTGAGGTCTCCCTCGCGGGGGGTTGCTTTTAAGGGCTGCAGACCAGGTTCCTCCTTCTGGAATTTATGATTGGGTCTTTGATGCGTTATTATCTCAACAAGATGCAATAAATCTGGGGTGACCCCAGGCCCCTCCCTACCCCCATAAACCTCCACCTCCTGATCTCAGAGTTATTTACAACTCGAAACTATTTGGTCTGTTGAAGATTACCCTGACAGTGAAGGTCTAGGTGTGGCAGGTTACCCAACATGCACTTTTACAACAGAGATAAAGAATGGCCCCCCTTTAAGCATTCCATTTGATTATTCTCAACAAGCCCCCAGGTATAGCAAAACACAAAGAAATAAAGCACCATTATACAGCCATACAAAACAGCGTGCCCCAGAGAACATGATATTGTGATACACTTTTACAATTCCCCCTTTTGATCTCCTTTAGGAGATCAACCAAGGAACCATTCATAACAAAAATAGAACAGTGGAGTAAACGTACACAAGCAATAGAAAGGCTATATAAAAGACAATTATGAAATCCGTAAAGATCTAAGCAAATATGATATCTATAAAATAACTGCATGCAAAATTACCCATAGTAAAATCTAATCAGAACTGGGGTCTAAGTGCGACCTCATCTACCAGAGACCCCGGCGAAAGGAGAGCTTCCGACTCGGCTAACAACTGAGGAAATTGATATGGAGGGGGAGGAAAAGAGCCCCCTTTTTCCAGAGTGGAAGAGATGCACCTAATACATAGGGAACGAATGCAGGGGATGCAGCAGCACCCACACAGGGCGAGGAGTCCGGCCACTGAGATGATGGATATCACAACTGAAACGATCAAACCTTTCCACTTACCAAAGTGTCTGTCCAGCCAATCAAGTATTACATTATCAACACCTGAGTGTTCCTTCAGTTCGGTGGCCAGAGTCCGCAGCCCGTCCAAGGCCTTCGTGACAGACCCGTCTGGCGCGGTGTTATTGGGTATAAAGGTGCAGCACTCTTCCCCAAACATGGAGCAAACGCCACCATGGGCACTAAGTAAGAAATCTATAGCCATGCGATTTTGATATGTCATAAGTGAATTGGCCCTGAGCTCGGCTGCCAGTCCTTCTACGGCATCCCTGGTAAGATTGGTCAAGCGTTGAACATTATAATGAATATAATTGATCCTATCAACATTCTTGTTGATAGTGCACCACCAGCAAATAAAAGATTCAAACCCACCCGCAATCTGGTCTACTAATTTGTATTCGTCTGGTACGCCGCGAGGGACCCCTATTGCATCGATATAAGTGGGAGACCCTTGAAAGCCTTGCTTCCCGAGCGCGGGAATCGACCGGCGCGTGTGCTTAATGTCGAACGAGGAGATGGACTTTACACGTGTGCATGAGAGGACACCTAATAGATCGGATGCTGAGGCTGGTACAATGGAGATAGGCATGAGTAAGGTGATCAGGGTGCAGGTACCTGACCAGTTGGGAGGGAGCGTGGGATGTAGAACCGCCCCTCCGCAGTACCACCAAATATCCGCTCGGGCTTTGGTGAGGGTGGTGGAATTGGACCAATCTGACACGTTCGTGGTGGAATTACACCAGCCTGGGGAAATGGTTCCTACCCTAGAGGACGAAGAATTGCCTTGCCTAGTGATACAGGAGTGACCGTAGCGCACTGGTTGAAACATTGGGGGATCGGGTGAACTCGGGGTCAGAGGAAAGACTGTCTCCCATCCCTGACAAGGTGGTGAGGGGTTGTCAAGCATGTGTAATTCTAATATACAGTGAAAGGAGTCGGGATTAGTGGTCAATGGAGAGGGCGAGGTAATCAGCACAGGTCGGGCCGTGGAACATATCACACAGCTGTTATTAGAGTATGACCGAACCAGGCCCTGCATCATCACCAGCCATAAATTTTTGTCCGTAAACCCAGTAGCCTTGCGAATAATCTGAATCGGGGAATCTTTTGAAAAATCATGAACCTTTACGCCATCCATTTGAGGTGCAAGGGTCGCATTAATCGCTGGGTCTTTGGGTGAATGTGATTTCAAAGTTGTGACTTTGGGAGGGTCCACCAGAGTAATTTTGATAAGGCCCAGAGGGTCGGATCCAGATATCGATACTCCTAGAGTGATGATGCATTCGCCCCCAATACAACCCCGGAGACCCCACTTATCCGGTCGGTCCCCGAGACAAGTATACATGTTATTAATGGACAGGGAGATATGGTTCTGGCTTGTGTGAAAGTCGCGCTGTATTGTAACTCGTCCGCGTAATCTCCCGGCGGTATGGCCGTCCGGTGTCCATGCCCCGGTGTATGCTATAACGTTCCCCCAGGAAGGACACCATCGGTCATACGGCGTATACCTCAAGACTGCACAGAGATAGAGGTCGTATCCCTGCCACGTAGTGTTCTTACCTGCGCAGTTTATAACGACACAAAGGTCAAAAGTAAATGTGGCCTTGGTGCCTTTGACGTACTTAATTTCTATACCCCCATATCTGGCCAGGCACTTGTCCAGGCTGCGCGGAGTGAATCTAGTTTGTGTGACTAATCGTCGGCGTCTGCTGTGTGCTGTGGTGGTTATATCGTTCTGTGAGGGAGTAAAGGGCGGGTCAAGTACCCACAGTATGGGGAGCACCACCAACAAGGAAACTAAAAAAGAAATACACATTATTGTACCCGAGGAGAGACCCCATCTGGCTTTACCTTCCATGTAGAAACTAGCAAGCTAAACCTTCAATATGACAGAGTAAATTCTTCACTGTATTCAAGGGAGGGTCACGCGCTACACCTTAAAGAGCTTACGACCTTCAATACTCTGTCACACAACTCAAAGCAAAAGCACATTACAAAGAATAGTTAAAACAGTATAATTAGAATAACACTCCTCAAAACTTGCGTTGGTAGCTTGGCACGCTACTTGTTGCAGGGGCGCGTTGTTCCTCCGCCTTGCCGTGAGGGTGAGGGTTAGACTACCTCACCCCCCTTTTGCCACCCAGGGATTATTCTGCCCTGCGTTGTTGGTGGTCTTTTTCTTCGTCACCGGCCGGTGATGAGGTTGCTGCTTCACACAGGTCCCTGTGTGTGTTGACGAGTGATCTGGAGGGAGCTTCTGCCGCTGCGCACTGGCTCCAGTGATACCAGGTGTCGCCCTTGCTGTCCAGCCGGACGGCGTGCGAGGTGCGCTCTTTGATCTTATAGGGTCCCGTCCACCTTGGCTCCGTCCACTTTCGCTTGAGGACTTTCAGGAGGACCCACTCTGTGTCTGGAAGGCCGCTGGCAGACGCCTGGTACTGCCCCCTCACTTGATCTGAAAAGGCTGCAACGAGACTTTGCAATTCACGATAATATTGTTTATGTGTTAGGTTTTGTGCATCAGTGTCCAGTGCCGTGTGTGGTCCAGGAAATGGTCTACCGGTCTGTAGTTCGTGTGGAGTCAAGTGTGTGTTTTGGTTTACGGAACTTCGGATAGATAGTAAAGCTAATGGTAAGGCATCCAGCCATGTCATTTTGGTCTGTGCACAGATTTTAGCCAATTTGTCCTTAATAGTTCTATTCATTCTCTCGACCTTACCTTGTGACTGTGGGTGGTATACGGAGCCAAATTTGTGGGTCAGTCCCAACATGATTTCCACCTGTTGGAGGTCTTTATTTTTAAAATGAGTCCCGTTGTCTGATCTTACCCTTTCAGGAAACCCATGTCGAGGGATGTAGTGGTTAACCAGACATTTAACCACGGAGGCACTGTCCTCCTTTCTGGTGGGCCATGCTTCGGGCCACCCCGAGTAACTATCCACACAAACCAGTAAATATCGATACCCCTTAACCATGATGTTCATGTCGGTATAATCAAGAATTATCTCTTTCCCTGGCTTCGTGAGCAATGGAAAACGTCCCCGCGGCGGTTTCACCGTTGGTCTGGGGTTATATTGAGTGCACACTTCACATGTTTGTACAAAATGTTTAATCATATCCTTCAAAAATGGATGCCACCAATTATCCAAATTCTTCATCATCTGCACTGTCCCCACATGCCCCACACCATGCGCCTCTTTGAATGTACTTGTTCTAAGACCTGGTGGCAGAATCACCCTGCCATCCGGTCCTCTCCAAAGACCCTCCGTGCACGTACACCCCCTTGCCTTCCAGAGTGTTTTCTCTTGTGGTGACGCGAGATCTTGTTCATGTATCAATATTTGTGTGTGTCTGTCTCTTACCGCCTCTTGTTCCGCTTTGTATTGTGTACATAGTGGGTGTGTAGCCTGCGGCCTGTTTTGCAGCTGCGTCTGCTGCGTCATTACCCGCCTTAGTGAGTGAATATGTTTTCTCATGTCCCTTGCACTTGATTACTGCCACTTTGCTGGGAAGCAGCAAACTATCCGCGAGTTGCTTCATATCTTCCTCGTGTTTAATCGGTTTGTTTGACGCGGTTAGGAAGCCGGCTCTAAGCCATTGTCCTAGTTCAATGTGTACTGCATTTGCGGCGTATGCTGAGTCGGTAAAAACATTAACTTCCTGTCCTTTACCTAATCGGAGCGCTGCTACCACTCCTAATATTTCCGCTCTCTGAGCTGACTGTCGCCCTTCCAGTCTCTTAGCTTCCACTGTTACCATCCCCTGTGGTGTCTGTTCTACTACCGCGTACGCTGCTATGAGTCCATGTTTATCATGTCTGTAACAGCAACCATCCGTATATAGGTTCCTGGCGTCCGGTATGGGGTCTGAGTACAGTCCTTCCCTGACCGTGGTCATCTGAGTCACTTTCTCTGCGCATTCATGCGGCTTTCCTAACCCCATCCTGTCCGCCATGTTGACTCCCTCGTGTGTAAAGTGTAAATTCGGAGCTTCTAGAACCCTGCATATTCTCATTTGTCTGAGTGGTGTTAGTGTGAAAGTCTGCGAGTTCACGTACGCCACAACACTATGTGTAGTTAGCACATGTAGGGGGTGGTTCATGACGATGTGTGCCGTTTTTTGAATGAGTTTTGTGACTCCGGCCGCGTGCTGTGTGCAAATTGGGTGTCTTTTCTCAGTGTTATCCAGCATGACGCTAAGGTACATTAATACTCGTCTATCTCCCCCTTTTTTCTGGAACAGCACCCCATTTACGCATGTGGCTGTTCCAGAAACATCAAGATAAAAGGGTTGTGCATAATCTGGAATAGCCAAATCAGCCGCTGAGGCCAACTCTTGTTTGAGAAGAATGAACGATTCCTCTGCATCTACTGTCCAATTGAGCGTGGCTGAGAGGTTACGCATGCCTTGTTCCTTCACTAAGTCCCGTAATGGAAAGGTTAGACCTGTATAGTTAGGGACGTAATGACGGCTATACCCTGTGAGGCCTAGAAAAGATAGCATGTCCTTAACTAGCCGTGGTTTGGGGTGATGTAAAATGGTCGATTTATGTTGTGATGTGAGGCCTGACCCCTTCTGAGAGATTTGGCGCCCTAAAAAGGAGACTTGCTGACGACAAATCTGTAATTTGTGTTTACTGACCTTAAACCCCGCCTGAGCTAGATGTTTGAGAGTTAGCAACGTCCCCTGCAGACAGAGGTCAACCGTGGGTGTCGCCAGCAGTAAATCATCAACATACTGAACCCGAGTGACCCCCTCTGGGAGAGTGCATGCTTCAAGGACGCGTTTCAAAACCTGATTGAAAATACCTGGTGACAGTGCGAACCCCTGCGGAAGTCGAGTGTATCGGAACTGAGTACCTCGGAAAGTGAAAGAGAAAATATCTCTGCAGTGTTCTGTCAGTGGAAGACAAAAGAAAGCATTAGCCAAATCTATGCAAGTAAACCAGCGATGTGCCGGGTCGAGACAGGTCAGAGCAACATATGGATTAGGCACCGGAACCGTGGCCGTTAAGAGGGCAGCGTTAATGGCCCTCAAATCGTGCGCCATACGATACTTTCCCGTCCCCTTCTTCTCTACCGGGAGTATAGGTGTATTCCAATCAGAGGACGAGTGCTCCAGTACCCCCTTTTCTAGTAAACCTGCTACTATGTCCGCAATCCCTGCCTCGGCTAGTGGTTTATGTGGGTATTGTCTGATCCAAATTGGCTCTGTCGAGGTAAGTTCAAAAGTAACAGGTTCACATTGTACTAGCCCGACGTCAGTAGGGCCTTGTGCCCACAATGTGTCTGGAAGTTCGTCCAATAGTGCCGCTGCCGCTGGATGGTCAGTGTTTGCCCTTCCATGATGCCTAGATATGTGTGCGTGTTCTAAAATGGCTGTATCTGAGGCGGTCATCTCAATGCAATACATATTTATGGTGGGGGAAAAAGTGACATGTCGCCATCGCGTGAGTGTCCAATCGGTGTGGGCTTTGGCCCTTTTAACGATAGTGCCCAATTCTTTAGCCTGATGCGCCGGATGCAACGCCAGTGAGACATGCGGTGCAGCCTCGTCTGACATTTCATACCAGGCCATTTGTTCGACTGTTAGATCTACCCCCGCCGCCACCCCCTCGGGAGCCACATAAATATTACGTGTAATTATCTGCCATTCTGTCCCCTCAATTTGGGAAGCAAAATCGTCTTCGTAACATTGGTTCGAGTGCCTGTCATAGAACAGAGTGACGTGTGGTGCATCGGGAGGCGAGACATAGGGATGGATCTGAGAGACCCAGGGTTTCCACTGGAGAAAGGTGGAGAGAACCCCCCGGTGTGCCTGGGTTTCTGGCTGTAGTACACCCCAGTAGATGTCGGCATGTGGTTCAGCAAGAGGCTGCATTAGGTACTGTCCTGTGACCGTATAGGGCGAGTGGCCGCATGACAACTTGGTGCCGTCTGGTAATGAGACAGTCAGTCCATCTGGTTCGCACATGATGGTAGCTCCTAGGGAAACCAGCAGGTCCCTTCCTAGTAAGTTGGTTGGTGTGTTAGGGGAGTATACATATGAATGCAACAGTCTTTGGAGGCCTATACGAGTGTCCAAAGGTATAGTTGTAGGCAGCGTGGTTGGTACCCCAGAGAAACCCATTACAGTAATCGAGTGCTGTGTTAAACAATGTCTCTTTGGCATGGAGCAAATGGAGGACAAAGTGGCGCCGGTGTCCACCAAAAAAGTCATTGATCTGTTTTCTACTGTGACCGACAGTACAGGCTCTGCCGTCACCTGCTCGTCGGGGTATCTCTGTGGGGTGTGTCATTGTTGGTATTCGTAGCCTCCCCACATGGGAAGCTGAGTGGGTTGACCAGCTGTCGGCGGGAGTTGTGGCATCGAACTTCCTGTTCCTCGGCCTCTCCCTCGTTGACCGTACTCCCCTCTTTGTATGCAGAACGGACAATCTCGGACCCAGTGGTTTGGATCACCACACATATAGCAACCCTGGTTGCTCCCGTTCCATCCCCCCCCCAGGTACTCCCCTGTAACCTCTCTTCTGCATACCCCTGCCTCTGCCTCTGTACTGTGTTTGGTGTGAAGGATATGTTGTACATTGAGGTGGCTGCTATGGTTGGGGTGGAGAGTATGTTGTATATAGAGGTGGCTGCTGTGGTTGGGGTGGCTCCCCAGCGGGGACGGGGTATGGTTCCAAAGCTTCAGCTGTCATTTGTTTATGTTGTTCACGAGGTTTCTGTTTTTTATCATTCGCGTCTTGTCTAGCCTTATTTAATTGAAGTTTTAGGAGCTGTGACTGCAGCTCTTTTATTTCTGATTCATCACTTTGGTTCTTGTCCTGCGCCTGGGTCAGGTGGTGCACCAAATGTTTATCCCAGACATGGGAGTCTGCTCCAGCCATGTCCGGATTATTTATCATTAAATTTTTCTCCGCCTGCGGCACCCCGTTAAATGCGGCCTGGCGGAACCATTCCATCTGTATGCCCTGATTGCCTGGGTGATAACCTGTCAATTTAGTCCACGTCTCTGCGGATCGGGTTATGTACTCTCTCGGGTTCTGATCGGGTTCCACTTCAGTTTTGGCATGACCGTAGACCGGGGCAGTGGGAATTTAATCCTCATTGCCTGGCCTATCTCGGTGCTGTATGTGGTGAATGGTGTGCTGTCAGGAACTATTGTGGTGTTTGCATCTTCCTCGATGCCTCTAAAGTCGGTGGGGGCCATGCACCGTGCTCCTATGGCCCTGAAATCTCCAATCGCTAAAGTGTGTCCGGCTGTGAGTGTGTCCAATTTGGCCAGCCACATATTCCCTCCGTCTACTACAGGCGGCAGTTTGTCCACTATGGCTTGTATATCTCCCACCCCAAAAGGTTTGTATTTCGGGGTCATGCCCGGCATGGTGGTCAAGGGAAATTGTGTAGCGTGTCCTGACCCTGTCAGGCATTTTTTCTGTCTGAGTCTCACGGACCGTCGCGGTATCGACCTGTGTGTTAATAGTCCTTCCACCTCTCTGGCCAAATCCAATGAATAATTTGCTGTTCTAATTAATTCCTCCTCCAATATGTCTGCATACTCTTCTAAATTGCCCTCCGGCTCATTCAACTCTGTCAGATCTTCGTGTTTATTTTCCCCTTCTACCTCTTTGTCGCTCTCCCATACCCCTCTTATCTTTAATGTTGCCTTCCCAGGGGCATAAATCTTATGTTTGGGTCTGGGATTTGGCCCTCTAGTGGCATTCCCCGGGAATTCATCCCTGACGTCACTGTCTATCTCCCTCACGCCCATCCTTTCCTCATGCTGTTCTCCGTCACCTCCTCCCTGTCTCTTTATTTCAGCTCTAAGTTGACGCGCGCGAATGGTTCAGGCTCGTTGTGTGATGTATCCATAACTGTTCCCCCTTGCCGGTGGACGGGCGATGTGTGCACTTGATTGGGGATGGGTGTGTCTGCAGTCGGGGTGGTGCGCTGGCGCCGCAAGTCTCGCCGTTCTCAGTTCGTAGGGACCCTGAGGTGATATATAGAGTGGGATATACACTGTTAACGCTGGGTGTTAAGGGTGCGTATGGTGGGGGGCGCATAGGTTCAATGTCAGGTGCTGTTACCGGTCCGATGACATTCGTGGTGGTCTCCTTCAACTGGGAGTGGTGAAGATGCGTGACACTCTGCCAGCAGACCGCGAGATCCGTCCACCCCTGTTGGGCGCTCTCCATTTCCTCCCCCTTCTTTTTCAGCATGGATCTAGATATTAAATTCGCCTTCTCTCCCTGCTCTCTTGCTTCTCTGGCTTTTTCTGAATATTCTTTAACCTTTTCCCATAACCAGGATCCTAAGTGGCCACTGTCCCCCAACTGTTTGTTTTTAGATTTCACCAGCTCATGCAGCTTTCGTCTGGCTTCATCTACAACTTTATTTTTCTGTTTCAGTGTGCTCTTTAGCTCCACTGATTTCAAGGTGTTCTCAATCTGTGCATATAATGGCTTCAGGGGTTCATGACCTAGCCCCCGTTCATTTATTTCTTTATCAAATTCACCCTCCATATCTCTTAACTCCGAGGCCAGAGAGCGCGGGTACACCCGTTCACTCTCCCGGATCGGGACTGTTTAGACGCTCACAGCCAGTCAGTCCGTCAGCGCTAGGCTGAGCGAATGACCCAATTAACCACGGCAGGCGGCTTGTGTTGTCACCGTTAGGTTTCCACCGCACAGACAGATTATGTTAACACCGCTAGGTTTCCTCTGTCTGCTTCTCTGCCCAGCTAAGACACTGTCAAACGTCAGCGTCCCTCTTGACACCTCTGAATTTTATTCTTCCCACTTCCCTCTTTCCCTAACACACAACACACGTTGCAACACAGTACTCACATGAAATAGAAAACAATACAATTTACGTCACGCACGTTACAATACAATACATACATGTAATCGAAAACAATACAATTAACGTCACACACGTGGCCACACAACACATACATAAAACAGGAAACAATACAATTAATATCACACACTATTAATCTCTTCAATGCTTCCAACACCTCAGCGTGTTGGGGGCCTTTCACCCAATTAATGCTTCCAATACCTCAGCGTATTGGGGGCCTTTCACCCAAATAATGCTTTCAACGGCTAATCCGTTGAGGGCCTTTCACCCAATTACTAATGCTTCCAACACCTCAGCGTGTTGGGGGCCTTTCACCCAATTAATGCTTCCAATACCTCAGCGTATTGGGGGCCTTTCACCCAATTAATGCTTCCAATACCTCAGCGTATTGGGGGCCTTTCACCCAAATAATGCTTTCAACGGCTAATCCGTTGAGGGCCTTTCACCCAATTACTAATGCTTCCAATACCTCAGCGTATTGGGGGCCTTTCACCCAAATAATGCTTTCAACGGCTAATCCGTTGAGGGCCTTTCACCCAATTACTAATGCTTCCAATACCTCAGCGTATTGGGGGCCTTTCACCCGCATAGACGCATGCTTTCAACGGCTAATCCGTTGAGGGCCTTTCACCCGACTACGACGTACAGTTTTATATAGCACTGACGTGGTACTTTGGGGAGCCTTCAATCCCCCGGGACTCCAACCCAGCCTTTACCACGGCCCCTCGTCAGAGACCGGGAGGGTACGCCACCACCAAGGCGCGTCTATGTTCACTCTTAAATCTCTTTACCTTTTATTCCATTTCCTTTACCTTTAACCTTAAAATTAGGTTCTCATACAACTCTTTTTATCCTTTTCCTTCAAACTTCCGGAGAGGACACAGTTTTTAGTTTAGTCAATATGCAGAGTTCGATTTAAACAGGTTCTGCTTACCTGTTATTGATTGCCGGCCTGTGTCCTTCTCCTTGGTTCACGAGAAAAAGTTTGGGTCGAATTTCCTCAACTCACGTTCCTCTACCACATCCCGGACGAGCCCCCAAAACTGTTAGGATCCGTTGAATGTGGAAGAAGACGACTGGAGACTGGTTTTGAGTTGAATATGAGAAGCTTTATTGCGTCGTTTGCAAAGGACGGAGACCCAACCAACATGCCTAAAAGACACACTAATTAAGGTCTGAGGTCTCCCTCGCGGGGGGTTGCTTTTAAGGGCTGCAGACCAGGTTCCTCCTTCTGGAATTTATGATTGGGTCTTTGATGCGTTATTATCTCAACAAGATGCAATAAATCTGGGGTGACCCCAGGCCCCTCCCTACCCCCATAAATCTCCACCTCCTGATCTCAGAGTTATTTACAACTCGAAACTATTTGGTCTGTTGAAGATTACCCTGACAGTGAAGGTCTAGGTGTGGCAGGTTACCCAACATGCACTTTTACAACAGAGATAAAGAATGGCCCCCCTTTAAGCATTCCATTTGATTATTCTCAACAAGCCCCCAGGTATAGCAAAACACAAAGAAATAAAGCACCATTATACAGCCATACAAAACAGCGTGCCCCAGAGAACATGATATTGTGATACACTTTTACAGCTGTTAAAGCATAAAGCACTGTGAGATTATTTTAAATGCACTTATACCCCATTTCACTGGAGCGTGGCAGACTTGCGGAAGCAAAAATGACGTCATCCACAAATGTTCTTCAATTATTCCTTCATCTTCCGTGTCATTCCGTATGATTCTGTATGTGTTCCTCCACTTCCGGCAGACTACTGTTTGCCGGGGTGCGGCTGGCATTGAGCTACCATAGCATATTAGCACAGGATAGTTGAGCATGTTGGGTTGTACACGCCCGAATACTCCAATCTCATAGCTGTAGTAGGGTCGACCGGTCATAGACGAGCATAGTGCAAAACATGAACAAAAAAACAACAAATAAAACAAATTAAAATGAACAAAGAAACAATTTGACTCAGAACTCCGCGATGTCACCCTCTAGGCAGGGCCATCTTGGAGACGTCACTCCAATATACGTCATTCCAAGTTCAATGTAAAAGAACATGAAGCTTAATAAAGTTTATCCTTTTGGTATCATTTGTTAAACATGATACAGAACATAAAATCTCATGCACAAACATTCTAAACATTAACTTAGATACTGTACTGGAATAAGAATTGAAAAAGACTTTAATACAACAGTTCAGAGGAAACTGTCGTTTCTTCAGGAGAAAGTCTTATTTCTTCAGAAGAGACATCCAGCGTTTCCTATCGCTTATTCAGAGAAGATGCACAGCATTTCAGTGGTATCATAGAGCTTAACTGGCACTTAAAACACACTAAAAAAAGACGCTCATTGACAACTTGTGCGCGAATGAGGAAAAGGGGGCGTTACATCATCTCAACCAATCAGCAGGAAGGAGGACAGCCATTGGCTGAATTTGAGTTACATGTCAGTTGCTTGGCAGTCCGCGAATACTCAAACTGTGAGTGCAAAACCGCGAGTAGTCAAGGGCCTACTGTATTGGCAGAATGAGATTCCTTGGTCAAATCTGCGAATTTATAGGTGGAATCAGGAGCAAATCCTTTGATCTTTACTGATTTTTCCGTGTTGAAACATGGTTACACTGGGTATTCCTCAGGCTTTCCATGTTGAACGTAAACGTTCTGCTTTCATTCCACGTGTTTCTGCAATCAATCCAAAGGTCTCCCTTCTCAAATGGAGTCGTGCTGTAGTCATTCCTCAAGTGTTATGTGCTTTCCGTGAACGTTCCATGAATTATCCGAAAATCTTCCTTTGCAATCCGTCGCTATTCGCACTTGTTCCGCAGTTAATCCGAGTGCTTTTCCGTATGTACTCCTAAATTGTCTTTCCGTGTCTGTTCCGCAATGCCATGAACATTCCGAAAGTGTTCCGAATGTACAATTTCACGTCGGATTTTTACCCATTTAAAAATTCCGAAGCTCCTCTGTAGACTGCGTTCTGCGCCTTTCTGCCACGATCATTGCATTCCGTGCTCCAGTGAAATGGGGACATTACTCACATTTGCTGAAAAATGTACTCCTTGAGTTGCAGGGAGGCTGGAGCCTAGCTCAGCCAACAGGGTGGACGGGCTAACACACCACCACCGTTCACACTCATGTCCACACCCAGTAGTGATTTGGAACAGACAGTTAGCCTGATGAGCATGTGTTTCCACTGTAGAAAGAACCCCAGTCAAGCATGTAGGGAACAGACAAAGTCCACACAGGCTTTCACTCAGGAATCGAACCCATGACCTTCTTACTGTGAGGCAGACGAGCTAATCACTACCTCTCCTCCTGACTCTTTTTAAACTTAATTTTTAAAATAAATACACTTTATAAAGTCACTAATGCTATCAGAAATAAGGCATGATCCACATGTTCAATATAAATCTTAACATCCTCTGCCACTAGGTGACCCCAAAAAATCATCCACATACCGTTACATCCACTTTACTCCTATGGAATTCATCATTCATTCATTTTCTGATCCATTTACTCCTAATTAGGGTTGCAGGGAGGCTGGCACCCATCTTAGCTAACCCTGGTGAGGGCAGGGTACACCCTGGAAAGCTCACCAGGACATTGCAAGGCTAACACACACACACACACACACACACACACACACACACACACACACTCATAACTAGGGGCGATTCGAAATAGACAAATAACCTACTCTACATGGGGTATTTTGGGGCTGTTTTCAGACACCGGAGTCCCCAAAGGAAACTCACAGGGAAACCATGCAAACTTCACACAGAATCACCGAGAATCGCCTTCTTGTGATGAAGCAGACGTGCTAACCACTGCACCACCTTGAACAGTAATGGATTTATATCATATATAATTTATAATTCTAATACCTTCACTGAAAAAAACAATGACAAAGCAATCTAGGACCACTGTTTGTCTCTGGATCAGCTTTAATCCTTGCAATGGTTTCAAGTCCTGTATGATTTGTGTTCTTCACAATATATATCAAAGCTTTTCTCAACCTTATCTGCAAAGGGCCAGTGAGGGTGAAGCTTTTATTTCAACCAAGCAAAAGCCACAGCTCATAGCTTGTTGAAAGAGAAAATCAATTGATTTGAATTGGTGGAAGGTGTGGCTTCTGCTTGGATGGAATGAAAGACTGCACCGACACGGGCCATATGCGGATAAGGGTGAAAACATGTATATTTACATGTATATTTGTAATATAGTCTGTTTTGTTTTTTTGGTATTTTTATATTTTATTGTTCTGTTCTAATTATGACTCAATGATGTTACACCTTTCTGAGCTCTTTTGCACCCCCTACTGATGGTACTTCAAGAGCCTGTAACAGTAAATTTCTCCATTGTGAGATTAATAAAGCTGTATCTTATCTTATCTTATCTTATCTTTAACCTCTTATACTATACATACACATCCGGGCGGTGGTGGCCTGGTGGTAAAGGGCACTGGATCGCTGATCCTAAGGTTGGGGGTTTGAGTCCCACTCTCCACAAGGTTGTCACTGTCCCCCCAGTGCATCTAACTGGGTTATCAAAGGACGGCCGTGTCTCTCACTGTCTATGGTGAGAGGTTCATATAAAAGAACCATTGCTGATCTTCGTAAAGAGGAGCTGCAAAGCCGTCAGTGAGTTTGTGTCCCTTGCTAAAGGGTTGTGTCAGGAAGGGCATCCGACGTAAAAACCTGTGAACCAAATCAAACGTGCAAAATGGATGATTCGCTGTGGCGACCCCTGAAAAAGTCGAAAGGAAAAGAAGACTATACATACACATCCACTTTACAGTCTACTGTCAGGAACGTATACCATCAAGGCTCATATAATGTTTAATGGGGAGTGAAAGTAACATTTGTTTAATTATTTACTTCTTTTTTTTTTCTAGCAAATGACTGTTGATCAGTTTTAGCAGTGTTAATGTAAGATTTATCATCCTGGATTGTAGGAACATCAACATCTGGATTTCATTGTTACTTGATGTGCTCTTGGGAAAGGCATCCATATTGAAGATCCATATTGAACCTGTCCAGGATAAAGCAGTTAATGAAGGACAAGGATAGAAGAAATGCAAGGCCTGGGTATTTGCAGGTTCTGAGTCATGGTCCTTTCGTCATGTGGCACTTGATTATTTCATCCGTCTTCTCTGTGGCTAAGTTCTTCCTCAGCTTTGATGATCATGGCAATCATGAGGATGATGATGATGACAAGGAGATTGTGCAGCATGATGCGACGCATGCCAAATCTACTCTTGTTCACCCATCCATCCATAACACTTATCCATCAGTGTCACACAGGAAGCTGGAGCCAATCCGAGCTGACTGTGGATGAGAGGTGGGGTTACACCCTGAACAGGTTGTCAGTCTACTGCAGCACAACATAGACACCAACAATATTTCACTCGTACCTTTACACCTGTGGGAAATTTAGAGCACCCATCACGGTAACCCACTGAGCGTAACCTTGGACTGTGGGAGGAAACTGGAGTACCAGGAGGAAACCTGTAAAATGTAAGTTTCGTACAAAAATGCCCTTGAGTGAGATTTAAACCTGAAACCATCTCACTGAGAGGCTGCAGTGCAAACAACAGAGCTGCCACTGTTGGTCGTATATATTATTTTGAGATATCTGTAATTTTAAGAGGCATTATCAGGTGTTATTGTGATTTCAGACAGAAAGGATCGCACTCACTTAGGGTAATTTCCTTAATGTGACTCGGGCCATGGGGAGGCTGATGAAAAAACAAATTTCAAAAGCTTTGAAATACATTAATTGCTTGTTACAGATCTTCATGAACATTTTGAAACATTGTGTGATACTTTAACTGATCAACCATTTTTTTTAATGCCCAAGTTCACTGGCAAAAATTAAACTTCAGTTTAACACCCAGACAGCCGACTCAGACTGAATCAGAGATCACTGCTGATCTCCAGCCACACCGTCTCCATAGGAACAAGCTGTAAACTCAACACTGTTCTATACAGAGCAAAACATTCACAGGAGAACAACGAACACTAATAGCACATCAAATTATATAAGAACTTGAAAATAACCATTCCAATGCTTGCTATATTTATGACTCTTCTGCATGGACAGTCAGTGAGCCGGGCTGATGGGTGAGTAATCATATTTTTCTAACAAATCCAAATCCGAAGCATTCGAAATATTTAATACAGCATGTCAAGAAAGTCGTTGCAGAAAACCAGAGTTACTCAGTAATCCTTTCGAATGCTTATGGCCACGGGTGCCAAGAATTAAGAAGGTTCATGCCAAAATGCTGTAGAGTAAAAAAAGTTCTGGTCAATCTGATATCTGATGCTGCATGTCGGATTTAATCTTGAACGATGTGTGTAGGAACTGCAGTGTTACGTGCACAGCTGAACCATTGTAAAGAAAACGGTATAAAGGTGAACGCTGCTCCTTCCCCATCAGCGATTCCTGGACTGCAGCAAGATGACGGGGAAGAGACGTGTGGTGGATCTGCTGTTGAACGGGGAACTGGAAACAGTCACCCGAGGACTGGAAGATGAACTTTACTCCTGGGAAGAGCTGGATCAACCCCACAATGCCCAGGGTGCCACTCCTCTCATCAGTGCCTGTCAGATGGGCCTTGACATGGTAAGGGATTCTGGATAATACTGCTAAACCAAATGATTCAGTAATAAAGCAGAATCTCACTGATGTTGTAAAGGGAAGCTGTGAGGACTTTGTTGCCAGCACTTGAAGTCACTTCCTGGCTCAAATTAAGTTCTAAATAAACTTCATTAACAATATTTATTTCCATCCAAAGTTGGGTTCATGCTTCACCGACATTTTGAATTATTGATGGGTAAATTGAACCACTCCATAAAGTCTTCCCCTGCACATCCCAAAGACTTCCAGTAGGATTAACGTCAGGACTCAATGGAGTCAATTGCGTTTCTGTGGCTTCAGTGCATCGCGGGTTTTTCAAAAATAGTCATCAAAAAATCAAAAAACAAGGAAAATAAGGAAAAATATTGGAAAAGCTCAGGAAAATGTCACAAAACAGGGCCAATTATGCAAAAAAAAAAAAAAAAAAACCCAAAAAAAACAACCCAACAAAACTACTTACATTTTTATTTGAGGCGCACATCTGTGTGTGTCTGTGTGTTCTTTATTTTTGAATGTTTAATTGTTATTATAAGCATTTATAGTGCTGAATATGTATTTATTGATATTATACACATATATACATGTACGTATATGTCAGTCAGGGGGGTTGATCCTACTTCGCGGAAATCGGTGGTTGCGGGGGTCTCGGTCTCCATTAACTGTGGAAAGTGAGGGATGCCTGTACATGTGTGAAAATGATTCCCTATGCTCCCTCGACCATTCTTTCAGTATCTCAGCCCCAGTTCCATCCCACCAGGGACCAAAAAGTCCATGGATGGCCATTCAGTACATTCAGAGAGTCAGCTTAATTTTACTGCCTTACAATGTTGCTGAACCATATGAGGCAGTGGTGGTCTAGTGGTATAGGGCGCTGGATCGCTGATCCAAAGGTTGGGGGTTCGAGTCCCACACTCCACAAGGTTGTCACTGTCCCCCCCAGTGCAGCTAACTGGGTTATCAAAGGCGGGCCATGTCTGTCACTGTCTATGGTGAGAGGTTGATGTAAAAGAACCATTGCTGACTTTCGTAAAGAGGAGCTGCAAAGCCGTCGGCGTGTTTCTGTCCCGCGCTAAAAAGGGTTGTGACAGGAAGGCCATCCGACGTAAAAACCTCTGCCAAATCAAACGTGCGAATCAGATGATTCACTGTGGCGACTCCCGAGTAAAAAGGGAAAAATCCAAAAGGAAGACAGACAATGTTGCTGAACCACGACCTGACCAACTGGAACAACAATGCCATGGGGATTATACACTATAATCAAGGTCTCTGGCTGTAGACTGTAGTTGTATCCTTGCTTCACTTAGGACGAGACTCACATCCATTATATATGTATGCAATGCTTGTTGAACATCCCATTCCAAAGTCATTCCCTCTTTACAGTTGTACTAATCCCTAATCTGCTCACAGAGATTTCGATTCGATTCTATTATTTTACAAGAAGCTCAAGAGGGATTTCCTTTCGGCTTTTCCCTTTTTTCAGGGGTTGCCACGGCGAATGATTCGCACGTTTGATTTGGCATAGCTCAAGAATGGAGTCAATATTCCAATTCATGTCCAAGTCAGGGATCAATTCAGTCCACTTCTGTTCTTCTACTTTAACCATGGCAAACCATGGCTTACTCTATACAGGAACAGTTTGAGTCTTTGTTCCTCCCAACAAGCAAACATGGGAATATGAAGGTAAACAATGTAAGGAATGCATCTTTCATTTATTCATTTTCTGAACAGCTTAATCCTAATTCGGGTCGCAGGGAGGCTGCTGCCCATCTCAGTCGACTCTGGGTGAGGCCGGGGTTACACCCTGAGCAGAATGATAGGCCATTGCAGGGGAAAAAACATGCTGATGGTGACTCGATGGCCTACTCTTTACAAATGACATCAATGGTTCTTTTACATGAACCTCTCACCATAGAAAGTGAGAGACATGGCTGGCCTTTGATAACCCAGTTAGCTACATTGGGGGGACAGCAGTGACAAGTTGATGATAGAGGGGCTTGAACCCCCTGACCTTCTAAGCCATCTGCCCTGTGGGAAATGTAATGAGGAATGTGTTTTTTTAGAAAGATGAGATGTCATGGTGTGCAGCTCTTATGTGAGGGATTCTCCTGTGTGTTCTTGCTTATTGCTCCTCAAAAAACAAGAATTGAGATGACTGGCATAGACAGCAGAGTGTGAGGATTGAGGAGCAAGGAAGCAAAAAAATAAGAGCTCGAGAAGCATGTACTGTACATCCATTGTTTTGGGAATTTATAGTTTTGTAACACATTCGAGTGGCACCATGGCATAGTGGCTGGAAGCAAGAAGGGCCTGGATTTGAGTCCGAGGCACGGCAAGGTTGTTTTGCATGTCCATGTTGGGAGTTTCCTCACTGTACTTTTGTGGGTTTCTGCGAGGTACTCCAGTTTACTCCTGCAGTACAAAGACATGCATATTAGGCTAACCACCAGGTCCAAATTGTTCCTTAGGTGTGTTGGTCTTTGAAGCTGTTCAGGGTGAATCCCAACTTCACCCAATGCTGGCTGAGATAGATTCAGCTGTAAGTGATGAGTGAGTGAGGAACACGCATGGGCGTGATGGTCAGGTGTCAAGAAATGTTTGGCCATACAATATATGATGCTTAGTTAAATCATATATCTTACAAATTTATTAAAAAAAGATGTGAGATTGGCATAATCTCCAGATATACAAATAATTGCATGCCAAAGACAGAGCAGGTGCATGTAATTATGCCGAACTAAAACATGACGCCTCATGCTTGAGACATTCTGCCCAAACGTATTATGAAGGAAGCCCAACAGAAGTGCTTTGTTTATAACCAGTCAATTAGTCCATACAACTCTAATGATGCCAGTTAATACAGTTAACTACTACCAAAATGAGCCTCATTCTGTAATGTGGAATGGGAGCATGCCAGCACAACTCTAATTTATTTATCACAGCACTAATTGGCTAACAACTATGATTTCTACACTTATTATTTCTACACAATGATCCCTTAGACCTCAGAGTCAAAACAAGCAAATGACTTTCTTCAAGAGTCAAGCGTGCAGGGTCGACTGGGAAGAAGGTTCTTGAGTCCCATGCCTAACTTAATGCTCACGTGACCATTTCATTGTGTGATGCCCAAAAAAAAAAAAAAAAAACAGTGAAAGAAGCCTTTATTACGGTTCTACTTCACCAGGACTAACACAGAACCCAAAAAGCTAATATTACATAAATATTTGGATGCAGGTCATGCATTTCCTCTTGGAAAGGGGAGCAGATGTAACGATGTGCAACCACAGGAACCAGACAGCGCTGCATGTCAGTCAGCCAGACCTACAGAACAAGCTGTTGGCTGCCATGATGAGACCCTTAAACCTTCATGCTCAGCTATTAGAAGTCGCCTGGAGAGGAGATATCCGCGTGCTTCAGCACCTGCTGGTAAGCAGACAGGTCTCTGACTTCCATTTAGCATTTGGTAGATGGGGAAACACGACACCACATTTATTTACTGTCAGACAAAGAAATGATACTCAGATACTCTGACTGGCTGGAAAATGGACTTTCGGCATTGGCCATCTGTAAACTACTTTAAAGGAAAAACCCTCCACCCCACCCCATAATCAGAGGCGTCACGACTTTGGCAATGGAAGGCAGTATTAACTAAGCTGTAGTCCAAACTCAGCATAAATACTGTGTGTGTAATAAACCCCTATAAATGCACCTAGAGTGCAAAGCTTCACCAGGTAGTACAAGTTCGTATTTGCTTGGTTTATAGTGGCATATTATGTAGAATTACTGTGTCCTCTTGATGTCTGTCGTGCAACTATTTGTAATCTCTGTGTTTTTCTCCAGGTGAATTTGGGTAATTTCTGCTTCACACAGTGAAAAATTTAACCAGTAGATTGTAGGTCAAAGACCCGCATTTGGTTAAAATGTCATGGAAATGCTTCCTTTTAATTTTAAATGATCATAGTCAAAAGGTGCACACACGTCATGACTTTCCCCCTTGGTGGGGGTAACAAATTAGCGATGTGTACTGGGAATCAGGTTTTTTCTTTGTCTTCTAGCATAAGACGGATTCTGTGGACATAAACCTCCAGAACCAGAATGGTCTGACGCCTCTGATGCTGGCAGTCAGGGATGTGGATCTCTTTGAGAAGTTTAAAGGCACCTTGGAATGGGACTATAATCCTACTGAAGTAGTGAAGACACTGCTGGCTCAGTCTGCGTAAGGATACCAAGCTGTTTATGATGTACTTTATATTTATAGTATTAAAGCTTTGGTTACAGAAACACATGATTTTGAAGGATGGTGATACTGTACATAGGATGCTATGTGTTTCTAAGGATGGGCTGGTGAATGAAGTTTAACAGCACTTTCAACACACTGTCATATCATGAGGACTAAATTTAAACAATGAAATATATATATATATATATATATATATATATATATATATATATATATATATATACACAGTGATACCTTTACTTACGAAATTAATCCATTCTGAGGGCGAGCTCATAAGTGGACACGTTTGTTACATGAAACAAGAATTCCCATCGGAAACAATAGAAAACCAATTAATCCATTCCAACCCCCTCCCAAACTCATAACCTGACTGACGTAACAGACATTTTCCCCCAGCAGAGCTCGTAAGTCGAAAATTTGCCCTTCGGATGGGGCAGATTTTTGGTGTGATCGAAGCTTCGTATCATGGAAAATTCGTTATAAGGGATGTCGAGGTACCACTGTATAAATATATTATATATTGGAGCATGTAATAAACATAACACAATGTTTCTTTGACTAGAAACCAGTTTATATCTAAAACTGATAGAACATGCCAATTTCTTTTAAACATTTCTCAAGAGAGGATTGAGATCCAAAGACATACAGTATTTACTTCCAATGAAGACTCGATCTGTTCTTTAGAAAGATGGACATCCAAGACCAAAAGAGCTGCACCGTTCTTACCTATGCCTCTCAGATTAAGAGTTCCATGAAAGATGAGCTGCTCCAGATCATACTGGTCTATCAAACAGTGTCGGGTGAGATTTAGCTTGATTTAAAAAAAAAAAAAAAAAAGACAATTTAACAGAATGTGTAGTTAGTTCCTCCCAGTTCTGTGCCATGAGAAGATTTTATTAGAGGTTCATGTGTAGACTCCTCCAACCGTTTTGCATTGTGTTTTTAAATACAGAGCCTACATATGTGATGCCTGCAGTTCGTTTCCCTTCAGGATGCTTTAATAGTTCCCACAACCTCTCTTCACTACACATGTTCTCTACTTTGGCCAATATGAAGGTAAGACATCTGCTAAAAATAACAGCTCTGTGGCATCCCAGGGTGGTACTGCCTGACTTCATTACAGGACTCGATCACTAGGTATGTGTCACAGACTGTGTTAGTACGACAGTAGATAATGTCACAGAGTGGATAGGTCAGGTGACACAAGTGTAGAAGATTATGACAGAATGGCACGGGACCATGTTGGCGCATCTGCCCATAGCATGGGGGAGGGGGAGACTTCATCCAGAACTGCCTGAGTTCAGGACTCAAACCCAGGACCTTGTTGCTGTGAAGACGACATAATAACCACTACATCGCCATGCAACCACCTTTATGTATTAGTTGTGAATTATACCGTTTTATCAAAAGATTACATTTGGGATACAACTTCTATCACGGCAACTAATTTACAGAAAGAGTTTCCATCGCACATCCTGGATAATATTTTGATAGATGGGGTTCAATATACTGGTCGGTATATTGGTAGGTATGAGTGTGAATGATTGTGCATGTTGGCCCTATGATGGGCAAGCTGTTCAGAGTGTTCCCTGCCTTCACCCAGAATTGGCTGAGAAAGGCTCCAGCCTACCTGTGAACTGAGTAGGATTAAGTAGACCAAGTAAAATGAATGAATGAATAAATGAAGAGTCTCATTCAGCCTACATTTAGTCAAGAATGCTTCAGTGTTGTTGTTTTTTTCAGCACTTGACAACAGAGGCTATGGGAAGTGCTGTAAAGAACAAAGATAAATATTCACTCTCTCTTGGTTACAGGATGTGAATGAACCATATTCATATATTGCGGTCCAAGAAGATCACAAAAATTTCAAGCAAGGTGAGTTTCCTTTGTTTCACAAACAATTCCTGTATTCCACTGAGAGCCAAAAAAGACAACATGCCAAAGCTCCACCTGTGCAGCATGTACAGAAATACAGTAGCTCTCTGTCCTGTCTTCCCCCCCCCCCCCCCCCCAACCACCCCCTGAGGCAGCTCTCTCTCTATGCTGTGTTAAACACACCATCCTGCCCTTGTCAACACACATCGATACTCACAAGCCTGGCCCATCCTACAAAGCAGCAGTGACAATGGAAGGGGTGGGTCTGTCTCTGCAGAGGCACTTAGCACAAAACTGCCAAGTGATCTCTGAGTATGGACTCATACCACACAAAGTACAAAACCTGACGATACCAAAGCTCTTTAAGGAAAACAACTCTTGTAATTCGACGAGAATTGTTTTTAAGATATTACCAATTGCCACAGAAGGAGGCAAGGGTAAGGTTTATTATCCTACTAACTAATATTATTAGTATGACTTCAGTGGTATTGAATGTCTCACAGTGATGCTGATGGCAGATGTTAAAGATTATCAGTAAAGGCTTACTTGTATTTTGGAAGAATCTAACATATCATTGTTGGCATGAAGATTTACTGCTTAAAGTAGTGTGACCTGACTTTTAATGTGTCCACAGATAAGATCATTGCCTTATACTTCCAAAGTGCCATGGAGCCCAAGACGAAGAGTAAGGCAACTGGGTAAGCCAGCTAAGCATGCAACTAGACTTAATTAGCATTCAAATAGTTAAAACAAGCAATCTATTAGTGAACAAATAATTATGCAGTAGGACGTCTAAAACTCTAGCACTGCACATACTGTATGTGTACGTACAGAACTAATATATGGTATAAAAAAAAAAAAAAAAAGCTTTCTTGGCTCCTGCATATTCAAGTGTCTTGCTCTCACTTTTATACAAAGACTGCACAGAGGAATAGTGTTACAGGTTCAACCAGCTGTCAACACAGGACCATGCTTCCAGGTCATCCGATTATTCCAGAACAAGGAGGCAGGACATTGGAAAATGCAGTCACCCCATTTCTCCACGTGCTGTTGATTTAGATGACCTGTTTTCCCTAGGTGGAGGACATTGCCAAGCCTAAGGGAGACAGATAAATGTTGGGACAAATATGGCATCCTGAGTCCCAATTCTGATGTTCCAGTGAAAAAATCCTTGTTGCCCATGCCACCAAGACTCAAAGAGAAAACCAAAACCATTTATGGGCCTCCTTCAGTATCACATTTGTCTCAGATTAGCCAGTCAGCTCCAAACCTGGCGCTTCTTGATGCAAGTTTTCTATTACAAGTACGGACCAATATACACAACAGTAAGTGCTGGGGAAGAGTCAGAAATGCCTACTATAACTAAAGCGCTTGATGCACTTTAACAATGCAATTTTTCAATGCCTTACAGGGCTTAGTATCAGTGGTAATGAAGGACAAAGGGTAAGATGCTGTTTACTGGCCTTGCAATTAATTTATTTTGCGTATTTCTTTTCTTGAAATCTTATCTTTTGTATTTTTATATTTAGGACCCACTCTCTAATCCATGCCTGCGCACTCCAAAACATTTAACTCCACTTGACCAGGAGAACTGGGATGATCGCCTGCTTTCAAACTTACAGTATCCACTGGAACCCAAGGTCTTATCTCTTGGCCTCAATGAAAACAGAGAGAAGTTCTCCAGACTGAGCTCCAGCACATCAAGAAACACAGGAAAAGGCAGCGAGGAAAGCAGCTGTAGTAGTCAAAGCTCTTTGGATGAAGAGGAAGTAAACAGCATTCACAGGACAGAGCAAATGTTTGGGTCCTTACAGAGAACATCACATATTGCTCAAGAAATAATGAATTCTCAGGTTACAGAAGTCACCAAGTTAAACAAATCCAAGCCCGTGAAATCTAAATTCACACAGTGGCAAAAACCTGAGGCAGTGGCAATGCAGAATTCAGAAAAACAACTTTCTGAAATAAAGAAACCTTTAGAGAGAACTTTGGACATGCAAAAAATATGTGAATCTTTGGACGACTGTGAGGAGAATGAGACAATCCATTCAGCACACATTCTTAAAATGAACAAAAATATGAAATTAACAGGATCTCTCTCAAATGAACCTGAACCTAAGGACAAAATTACTGAGGGCCGAGCTGCATCTGCAGATGAAGAGTCCAGCCCTTTTGTTGACACTGAGGAACACCATGTTTCTTCTGTGAATATTGCATTACAGCCGACTCCACCAGAGACCAGGAAATCCAAGAAGACAAACATAACTAAGGAAATAAAATGCAGATCTTCTTACAATAATCAAACTGATCATGTCTTGGAACAAATAAATATGAAATGGAACTCTGGAAATCCCAAAAAGAATAAAAGGAATCAATCACCACAAGGAAGGAATAAAGAGATTGCCCTGATAGATAACATTACCTGTGAGGAAACCAGCAGTAAATTGGACAGGCCAAAGATGGTACCCATAAAAATAGGTCCCAAATTTAAGGATGTACCTTTGAGCTGGAAGAGGACTCCAGAGTCTCTGCATCAAGAACAGCAGAATGGAACAAAAAAGATATTGAACAAACCCCAAAGTCAAAAGCAACTTCTCAACCGAGACATGAAGATAGCAAGGCAAGCGAAAGGGCCAGCAACTTTAGGAACACACAGGACAAAATCATCTCTGGATTATGTCAGCTATAGAGACATGTTTCTGGAAATTCTTCAGGCAGATGAAGGACCTGCTATTTTTGAAATGTTTGCCACTCCAATATATGAAAACCTTAGAACAGGTAGTTCTGTTGATAGGCCCAAGCAGGTTCAGTCTCAATTTAAGAGACAACTAAATGGACAACAGAGACCTAAAAAACCCGTTGAAGGTAGCAGAAGGAAACAGAAACGCATGATTTCTAAAGGTAAACAATACAAGAGGAAGAGTATCCCACCATCTGATCAAGTTAGTGATTCAAAGCTGAATAATTCCAGCGCAAATTCTGACGCTGATGGAAACAAGCAAGTAAGGAAGCATAAGCCTCCCACCAATGAGGAAGATGAGAGGCATGGTTCAGCCATAAAGTTACATGCTGAACCTATGTTTTCAATGATCAGAGAAGTTCCTTCGGACACAGATACAAGAACATCCTTCAGTAATCAGCAAGGACATTTATCCAGCTCAAACAGAACACCCTATCTTAGCATGCAACTCTTACAACCAGAAACAGACCATAACACGAATCAAGGGGACGTAATCTCAAAGATACTTCAGGACTCCGTTACAGTTCAGCCTCCATCAGAACCCTTGATTAACACATGGACGTCTGAGAGGACAAAATCACCCATATACCAGAGGTTTTTAGATGAAGTCGGCGAGGGGCCTGTAACAGATGACTTGCTGAAACATTTGGCAGAAGAATTAAGTTATCTGGAAGAAAAAGAGGTGGAGACTCTAAAGCCTAAGAATCCAAAAAAGACAGATGGTACCCCATCAGATTTCAAGGACATTGTTAGTGAGGTACAACTATAACCAAAAATGCACTCAGAGTGCACAGACCTCCACCAAGGTAATGCAATCTCTTCTTTACATTTGTTATAGTGGCAGATGATGGAGAGTTTGGTTACCTCTTATGGCCTGTTCCACAATTATTTTTGAGCTCTGTATTTTTTCCTCCCAGCGTATTCTGGGTGATTTCCGCCACCTTTTCCCATCATGCAACGTTAAAAAAATTCAAAACTATTTTGGACTGGAATCCTGATCATGCCCAACATTTACTCAATTCTTTGTTGGCCCGATACCCACATTTGGTTAAAATTTCATGGAGACCTGTTAATTAGTTTAAGTTATCATGGTCCCAGACAAACAACAGGCAGACACATGACCAATCTCACAATCTTGATACTTGGTGGAGGTAACAAAAATAAATGAATGCAAGGCTGAGTAAAATGAAAATAATAATAATTATTATTAATACTATTATTATTATGATGACTGAGCTTTGTATTTCCAAATATTGTCTAACAGGTTAATCCATTAAAAAATCTACTCCATTCTGAGAGGTCCAGTGTAGGCAACACAATCACATGGACCAAAGGAGAAATTCTGGGAAGAGGAGCTTATGGAACTGTAAGTAACTGTTTGGTAAGCCATTTAAAATTTTACCAAACTGTCACACTGTGTGTAGAAAGTACTGGATAGGTGAAACCATCATGTCCCTTCACTGATAACTGTAGGTATACTGTGGACTCACGAGTCAAGGCCAGCTAATTGCTGTCAAGCAGGTTATACTGGATGTCACTCATTTAGAGACAGCAGAGAAGGAGTATGATCAGCTGGAGAGAGAGGTTGACCTTCTGAAAAACCTTCAGCATCAAAACATAGTGGGCTTCCTGGGCACAGCTCTTTCAGACCACATCATCAGCATTTTAATGGAATACATCCCAGGAGGTTCCATCTCCAACGTCCTCAATCGCTTCGGCCCCCTACCTGAGAAAGTGTTTGCACTCTACACACGCCAGATCTTAGAGGGTGTAGTTTACCTTCATGATAAAAGAGTCATCCACAGGGATTTGAAAGGGAACAACATTATGCTTATGCCCAGTGGCATCATCAAGCTCATTGATTTTGGCTGTGCTCGTCGCCTAAACTGCTTGACTCAAAGCGGAAGCCAGAGTGATCTCTTAAAGTCAGTGCATGGTACTCCTTATTGGATGGCTCCTGAGGTGATCAATGAGACTGGCCATGGAAAGAAATCAGACATTTGGAGTATTGGGTGCACAGTCTTCGAGATGGCCACAGGAAAGCCACCACTATCACACATGAGCAAGATGGCAGCCCTCTTTTATATTGGTGCACAAAGGGGTTTAATGCCTTCGCTACCTGATGACTTCTCTGAAGAAGCTCAAGGCTTTGTTCAAGCATGTTTGACCAAGTACGTGATTTGCATTCTGTTATTGCATGCACTAATATTCATTTTAAGAGAACAGAAGAATGAACTTGAAATAAGACATCTCTTATAAGCTTTCAAGATTTATCTGATCTGCGTGGTCCTGATATTCAGGATTTAAAGCAGGTGTGTCAAACATTTTCACTGAGGGCCATATATATATATATATATATATATATATATATATATATATATATATATACACACACACACACACAGGGATAGTTTCGCATTCACTTCATTTGATTCAATGTGTAAAAAAAAATAAAATAAAAAAAATAAAAAAAAGTTGGAAATACAGTCAGCCCGCTACTAACAAAACCCTCTGGGTACGAAAACATTTTCCAAACTTTTCATCCTCTATATACAAAATAACCTCCTGTTACGCAAAGCACCAAACGCGCCATTTCAAAATTCAAACGCCCCAATCAAAATTTCACACGATGCGCAAGTTGCTCTCTCATTGGCTGTCTCCCAACATCCTGCCCCACTGGCCTCCCATTGGCCAGGAGGGAGCTGATCTGTACCCATATTTCCCGTACATGTCCTTCTCAAAGAATTAGCATATTGTGATAAAGTTCATTATTTTCTGTAATGTACTGATAACCATTAGACTTTTAATATATTTTAGATTAATTACACACAACTGAAGTAGTTCAAGCTTTTTATTGTTTTAATACTGATCATTTTGGCAAAAAAGTAAAGAAAAAGCAAAAATGCCCATCTCAAAAAATTAGCATATTTCATCCGACCAATAAAAAAAAAAGTGTTTTTAATACAAAAAAGTCAACCTTCAAATAATTATGTTCAGTTATGCACTCAATACTTGGTCGGGAATCCTTTTGCAGAAATGACTGCTTCAATGCGGCGTGGCATGGAGCCAATCAGCCTGTGGCACTGCTGAGGTGTTACGGAGGCCCAGGATGCTTCGATAGCGGCCTTAAGCTCATCCACAGTGTTGGGTCTGGTGTCTCTCAACTTTCTCTTCACAATATCCCACAGATTCTCTATGGGGTTTAGGTCAGGAGAGTTGGCAGGCCAATTGAGCACAGTAATACCATGGTCAGTAAACCATTTAGCAGTGGTTTTGGCACTGTGAGCAGGTGCCAGGTCGTGATGAAAAATGAAATCTTCATCTCCATAAAGCTTTTCAGCAGATGGAAGCATGAAGTGATCCAAAATCTCCTGATAGCTAGCTGCATGGACCCCGCCCTTGATAAAACACAGTGGACCAACACCAGCAGCTGACATGGCAACAAAGACCATCATTGACTGTAGGTACTTCACACTGGACTTCAGGAATTTTGGCATTTCCTTCTCCCCAGTCTTCGGCACCTTGATTTTCGAATGACATGCAAAATTTGCTTTCATCTGAGCAACAGTCCAGTGCTGCTTCTCTGTAGCCCAGGTCAGGCGCTTCTGTCGCTGTTTCTGGTTCAAAAGTGGCTTGACCTGGGGAATGCGGCACCTGTAGCCCATTTCCTGCACACGCCTGTGCACGGTGGCTCTGGATGTTTCTACTCCAGACTCGGTCCACTGCTTCCACAGGTCCCCCAAGGTCTGGAATCAGCCCTTCTTTCACTTTTTCCTTCCCACAGACGTCCCACTGAGGTGGCTTGATCGAGCACTCTGGGAACAGCCTATTCGCTCAGAGATTTCTTTCTGCGTCTTACCCTCTTGCTTGAGGGTGTCAATGATGGGCTTCTGGACAGCAGTCAGGTCGGCAGTCTTACCCATGATTGTGGTTTTGAGTAATGAACCAGGCTGGGAGTTTTTAAAAGCCTCAGGAATCTTTTGCAGGTGTTTAGAGTTAATTGGTTGATTCAGATGATTAGGTTAATAGCTCGTTTAGACTACCTGAACATCATATGCTCATTTTTTGAGATAGGAATTTTGGGTTTTCATGAGCTGTATGCCAAAATCATCAGAATTAAAACAATAAAAGACCTGAAATATTTCAGTTGGTGTGCAATGAATCTAAAATACATGAAAGTTTAATTTTTATCAATACATTACAGAAAATAATGAACTTTATCACTATATGCTAATTTTTTGAGAAGGACTAGTACATCCTCTTCAGCTTTGTTTATGCGGTTATTCATATAAGCCGATCTTTGGGTTTTCTGTTCGGTACTCTAAATCATATTTGTCGCAAATACAACAGAAAAAAGCAACAGGAAAATGAGTGGAGTTAACAACTGACATTTGTAATGCGTGACTATTCACGGTTTTGCACCCACGGTTTGAGTATTTCGCTGACTGCCGAGCAACCGGCATGTGATTCAAATTCTGCCAATGGCAGTCCTCCTTTCTTCTGATTGGTTGAGCTGATGTCCCGCCCCTTTTTCCTCAGTCGAGCACAAGTTGTCAATGAGCCTCTTTTTTTTGTGTGTGTTTTAATTACGAGTTAAGCTCTATGATACCACTCAAACGCTGGATGTCTCTTCTGAAGAAATAAGACTTTCTCCTGAGAATGACGGTTTTCTCTGAACTGTTGTATTAAAATCTTTTTCAATTATTATTCCAGTACAGTACCCAAGTTCATGTTTATACGTGAGATTTTATATTCTGGAGCATGTTTAACAACGATACCAAAAGAATAAACTTTATTATGCTTCATGTCCTTTTACATTGAACCTGGAGTGATATCTCCAAGATGGCCCTGCCTAGAGGGCGACGTCACGGAGTTCTCAGAGTCAAATTGTTTCTTTGTTCGTTTTAATTTGTCTTTTTTGTTGTCTTGTTTGTTCATGTTTTGCACTATGCTCGTCTACGACCGGTCGACTCTACTACAGCTATAAGATCGCAGTATCTTCAGGCGTGTATAACTAAGCAGAGCTAATATGCTATTAGCAGAGCTAATATGCTATGGTAGGCAGCTCAATGTGAACCGCATCCCAGCTAGCAATAAGCCCAGGCGGGAAGGGGCCGAACGACAACTCCAGCGCTTGGGATTGAAGGGGATGAAGGCCGTATAAGCTGGCTGGTATAGTCGCCTTATCGGGTGTACTCTTCTCGAGCCATGTTTCACAGAAACACAGTCCTGTAGATCCCTCTGCCCTGCAATTTGAGCATGAAGCTCATCCATCTTGTTTCGCAGGGACTGAACATTTTCAAGTAGTATGGTCGGAAGTGCCAACCAACCCTCTGAGAACTCCGCCTGGGCTTAGCCGGTAACCGCTAGCTAACCGCTATCATTGAGCTGCAATAGCATACAAGCTCTGGATAGAAGTTGTTGCGTGCTTAGTTGCCCAAAGCTGAAGCTGCTGATAGCTGTAGTAGGGTTGACTGATCATAGACGAGCATAGTGCAAAACATGAACAAACAAATTTAAAACAAACAAAGAAACAATTTAACTCTGAGAATTCTGCGACGTCGCCCTCTAGGCAGCGCCATCTCGGACACGTCACTCCAAGTTGAATGTAAAATGACATGAAGCATAATAAAGTTTATCCTTTTGGTATCATTTGTTAAACATGCTATAGAACATAAAATCTCACGCACAAACATTCTCAGAATTAACTTGGGTACTGTACTTAAATAATAATTGAAAAAGACTTTAAAACGAGTGCTTTACAACAGTATATGCTGTATAATGTTTATATTTTATCATCAATAAAAATTAAAATGTTTTTCTTAATCATTACTATGTTTTACTACATTAATACTGAATTAATGAGTAAGACTGTCTATAGAATGTGTTTAAGAAGCATATTTTAACGCATGTAATAGATACATAGTATTTTACTTCCGGCCGCTCATTCGCGTTACATGTGACGTGTTACATGGGGTTTTCTTCCAGGTACAGAACTCACAGATTATCTCGATTCATGGGAGGGCTCGGAACCGAACTCCCACGAATGTCGAGGGCCTACTGTACAGAGAAATTATATTTGGAAAGAGAAATTGATCTGCTTGAAAATGAAGTATAATACTGTGCATTAATGCACAAACATTTCCTGAATTACTCACTTTGTACATGGCTAACCCGGAAATGCGACGCTTGAGAAAACAGTAAGAACAGTTACAGAAACTTTTTCTGAATGTCCACATCTGAAACTCTAAAAACTCAATAAATCTGGCTTTCAATGAATCAGTGCCATCATACTAGTGTCGACCTAGCAACAGAGGCCTTCGACTTACATGGAGTCATGTCTATTTTGAGGCTTCTCAATGGTTAAGAGTTATATGATTGGAGGAAATATTGTGGTAGTGAATATGGATAAATCAGGAAACACCCTGAGCAACCACAAAAGCCATTTGAAAAAAAAAAAAAATAAAAAAAATAAAATAAAAAAAAAATCAGTAAAATAATTGGATACTTCTCCTGTTTTCCAACAACTTGGACATTTCACCCTTTGTTACAAATGTATTTTAGCATGGATAGACTGTGTCGACTCATATCCAAACATGGTCACGTGGAAGATTACGCTTTGAAACACGTATTTTGGGTATGCAATTTTCTACTTTGGTAGTAGAATACTTGGTGTGTCATCTGGAAGGAGAGTAGATAAGGAGACTTGCTGGTGGAATGAGGAAGTGCAGGAGTGTGTACAAAGAAAGAGGTTAGCTAAGAAGAAGTGGGACATTGAGAGGACCGAAGAGAATAAACAGGAGTACAGGGAGACACAGCGTAAGGCGAACGTAGCCGTGTCAAAGGCCAGAGGGCGTATGATGACTTGTATGCTAGGTTGGACAGTAAGGAGGGAGAAAATGATTTATACAGGTTGGCACAGCAGAGAAATAGAGATGGGAAGGACATGCAGCAAGTTAGAGTGATTAAGGACAGAGAGGGAAATGTATTGACTGATGACAGAAGTGTGCTGGAAAGAGTACTTTGAAGAGCTGATGAATGAGGAAAATGAGGGAAAAAAAAAAAAAAAAAAAAAGAGTAGAAGGGGTGACCGTTGAGGAGCAGGAAGTAGCAAAGATTAGCAAGGGTGAAGTGAGGAGGGTATTGAAGAGGATGAAGAATGGAAAGGCAGTTGGTCCTGATGACATACCGGTAGAGGTATGGAGGTGTCTAGGGAAGGTAGCAATAGATTTTCTGATAAGAACATTCAATAAGGTCTTTTGAAAGTGAGAGGATGCCGGAGGAATGGAGAAGTGTGCTGGTGCCCATTTTTTAAGAACAAGGGAGATGTGTAGAGTTGTGGCAACTACAGAGGGATTAAATTGATGAGCCATACGATGAAATTATGGAAAAGTGGAAGCTAGACTAAGGGCAGAGGTCAGCATTTGTAAACAACAGTTTGATTTCATGCCAAGAAAGAACATCACAGATGCAGTGTTTGCCTTGAGGATGTTAATAGAGAAGTACAAGAGAAGGTCAGAAGGAACCCTCCAAAAAGACCTTAGCACCACATCTCCTGCCTCCATGTGTGCAAATATTGATGAGTAAAAACTGTATTGAATGTTTGTGTGCAACTAATTAATTTATAATTTTTACTTTGTTTACATTTAAAATATCACAAGCTTTTTTGCGGGGGGGTGGGGGGGTGTCCACCTTGTACATGTCTCCGTATAGTTCACAGGTGTCAAACATGGAGCCTACAGGACAAATTGAGCCATCTAACTGCCTATCACCTGTGAGAGATTTCAGAGATTGATTACCATACATCATCGAAACCATTACCGTGAAATGTAGTTCATCATACAACAGTTTGGTTTCATGCCAAGAAAGAGCACCACAGATGCAATGTTTGCATTGAGGATGTTAATAGAGAAGTACAGAGAAGGTCAGAGCGAACTGCATTGTGCCTTTGTGGATTTGGAGAAAGCATATGACAGGGTGCTGAGAGAGGAACTGTGGTATTGCATGAGGAAGTCTGGAGTGGCAGAGAAGTATGTCAGAGTGGTGCAGGACATGTATGAGAGATGTAAGACAGTGGTGAGGTGTGCTGTCGGTGTGAAAGAAGAGTTCAAGGTGGAGGTAGGACTGCATCAAGGGTCAGCTCTGAGCCCCTTGTTTGCTATGGTGATGGACAGGCTGATAAACGAGGTTAGACAAGATTCCCCATGGACTATGATGTTTGCAGATGACATTGTGATCTGTAGTGAGAGCAGAGAACAAGTGCAGGAAAATATGGAGAGGTGGAGGTATGCCCTGGAAAGGAGGGGAATGAAGGTTAGCCTCAGTAAGACAGAATACATGTGTATGAATGACAAGGACCCAAGAGGAACGGCGAGGTTACAGGGAGCAGCGATAAGGAAGGTGGAGGATTCTAAGTACTTAGGCTCAACATTCCAGAGCAGAGGAGAGTGTGGTAAAGAGGTGAAGAAGCGTGTGCAGGCAGGTTGGAATGGTTGGAGAAAAGTGTCTGGTGTGATGTGTGATAGGAGGGTACCGGCAAGAATGAAAGGAAAAAGTGTACAAGACGGTGTTGAGGCCAGCGATGTATGGTTTAGAAACAGTGGTCCTGGGGAAAAGACAGGAGGCAGAGCTGGAAGTATTTTTGAGGTTCTCTTTGGGAGTAACGAGGATGGATAGGATCAGGAATGAGTACATCATAGGGACAGCACATGGAAGACATTCTGGAGACAAAGTCAGAGAGGCTAGATTGAGATGGTTTGGACATGTACAGAGGAGGGATAGTGAGTATATTGGTAATCGGATGCTGAGGTTGGAACTACCAGGCAGAAGGCCCAGAGGAAGACCAAAGAGACGATTCATGGATGTGGTGAACGAAGAGATGAAGGTAGTTGGTGTAAGAGAAGATGCAAAGGATAGGGTGAGATGGAGGTGGATGAGTCGCTGTGGCAATCCCTGAAGGGAAAAGCCTAAAGGAGAAGAAGATTTTCGACTTTGGCTCTTACTCAAAACACTACTCAGCGACTGAATCCATGTTCTGCTGGATCATTAAACACATCAATCTCATAGCCTAAACCATTAACACTCAAATCCAGTACATCTATAAACTTCATCTTTTATGATTAATTCACAGTATACAAAATTATTTTTCTTGATAGCTATCTGTTTACTTTAAGTAGGTTTCCACCACCTAGTGCATGGACTATGAATTAAAAATCATGGTAATGGTTGATAAAAAGTGCACGATAATATTTGAAAGCTCTTGCTGGCCTCATAAAATGACCTGACGAGACAGATTTGGGCAAGTTTGACACCAGTGGTCTACTGCTATACAAATAGGAATAAAAATAACAATAAACACTAAATTAAATTACAGAAGCAACAGCTCACATTAATATGCAAATGATTAAAATAGTTTCTTATGAGGACAACAGCAAGAATTAATTTTCTGGTTTAATTATACCTCTTTTCTTTTCAGTGATCAGAAACAGAGGCCTTCAGCAGCAGAGTTATTAAGGCACCCTTTTGTTTTTCATCTCCGGCAATCCACAACCAACCAGCCTTCTGATGTGATCCATTAACTAGTTCACCAGTAAAAAAATAATAATAAATTGGGGGAACATTAATTATTGACATGTGCTTGTGCCAATGTTTTTTTTAAACTCCTGTAAGGTTTACAATGTGAAATGAGACAATTCAACCATGTTCTACTTCAAGCATTTAAACACACATGACATTTAGAACATTTCTAGAAAATTTTTACAGGCTTGTCTAAACTGAATAATTTAAATTTTATTCTACAAACTACTTAAAAAAAAAAAAAAACAAACTTTGGATTACTCACTTGCAGACTGTCCCCAGAATCCACACCTGAGTACCCAGCACAACTATCAAATTACACATTAGTGAGAAAAACCATGTTAGAAGGGCACTAAGATTAAAGACAGAGGATAAAGTAGTGGAAACCATGTGATTTATTGTTAGGTTTGAAACAAAATGATCAAAAATAATCTGTATGGGGAGGTTATGCACTTGCCTCACGCAAAGACGTGTATGTGTGTTTAAAAGTAAAATATACATGACTGATGAATGCATGTACAAAGAAAAAAAAAAAGAAAAAAACAAAAACAAACAAACAAAAAAAAAAAAACAGAACACTGGAAATCTGAACACGGACAGGTCTGGTTACGTTCTCTGCAACATGAATTTTTCCAACATATCAGTTATTGATATACAGCTTTTTACAAATAGGCTACAGAATCAAGCCAAGGACATTTTTAAATGCACTTCACAGCAAAAATTATGTAAACTTCATAGTACTACACTTGTCCTTGATTCTTCAGTTTTTCGCTCTTTGTTTTTATTATTTTAGGGATTATTTTTGTTTGTTTTCTGAGGCACAGCCTTTGGCATTCAGCTAAAGTTCATGTTGGAGGTCACAAAAATAATTAGTACTCATTCCAAACTGTAGGACCTCAGACAGCATGCCAGGTGATTGGTGGATTTCCGAGCACTGTGCCCTCTTCTGACAGCCATGCAAACAACAGGCTTCTGTGTCACTGAAATGCAGGTAAGATTAGGAAGGTTTCTATCAACTCTATCAACAGTACATGAATGTCTCCAATATATAGCATTACAAGCAGCGCCAAACCTGAGTATTTATATTAGAGGTTTTTTAACATACAAAAACGTATGTACATTTATCGCCACTCTTCTGTAAAGAGTGCTCTACTTCATCCCTTTAACAGCTGAAATGTGCACATCATACAATTAAAAAAAAAAACAAAACAACAAGATCAGCATAAAGGTCACAACGAAACAAACATTCAAACTTTTAAAGCCTCACTCATGGCCACAACCAATCAAAATTCAGGGACGTGGGTCAGGTCATGAGAGGGCAGGACTTCTTCAGTGTCTTACAGTTAGTATTCTTTAAATTATAAAGTAGGGAAACCCTTCTTACCTTACAGAATTCTTAATTTTATCCGGTGGAGAAGCTTATTTGCACCAAAATGGCCCCATAACTAGTGCGCGCGCACACACACCTTCTCTCACACACATACACATTTGGAATTTGGGAACACAAAGCAGCAATTACATATGTGGAGAAGAATGACCGCACAAAAAAAAAAAAAAAAAAAAAAAAAAAAAAAAATCACAAGATTAGGAAGCATTAGATCTTTCTCCTTAATCTCTAGCTCACATTTCTACTTCTTTTCACTCTGGAGGATGAACCTTGATCTCCTTCTCTACAGTCTGATGAGTTCACTCCATGGGCATGAATCAAGAATGTTGATGCCTTTGTAGAGCGCCCTTAGTTCTCAGGTCCACGGCTCTCCACTGACTCCTTGTCCACTTTCCCCAGTGTGCTGAGCTGGCCGAAGCCCACCTGCTGAGTGACAGGGGGGAGGGGTGTTAGGAAAACAGCTGTGAGATGAGACACTGCTGTACACAAGAAAGACGAGAGGAACTACCTGTGGCCGGCTTGGAGCTTTTGTTCTTTTTCGAGTGGTGATTATGGCTTCCATCATTGTGTGTTCTCTTACGTGAAGAGCTTGAGCCCTGGCCTGTGCTGGCTCCGTCGCCGCCGAGAGTCACGGGGCTCCTGAGGAGAGAGCCACTGACCGTGCGCGGGTGTGGATTTGAGTGGGCGTGTTTATGGTGGTGTCGATGCTTCTCCTTGCTCACCAACGGGCTGGAATGCTTGCTTTTGCTTGCTCCTTCATCAGATGAGCTGTGGCGCTCTGAGGAAACCTTGATCTTCATCTTTAGCTCCTCCTTACTCACACCACTTCTCTCGGCCTGGACTGGAAGGCGGAGTTTTAGCGAACTTCCCTTTTCCCGTTTGTCGCTGTGGACTTTTTCATGACCTGTTGAGGGTAGCTTCATCTTTAGTGGCGAGCTGGTTGAGGTGCAGCTGCTGCTACTCACACTCTGCTGCGTCTTTCGGTGCTTGACCAGGCTGGAGTCTTGGGCCTCGAGTTCCGTGCTCGACAAGTCTTGCCTGCGTTTCTGTGCTAACTCGGCTGCGTGTTTCTCCTTGTATTTCTCCAGGGACATTTTCTGTGGTTGAGCCGTAAGCGGGGGTGGGAATACAGACAACTGGGGTTTGTTCAGCTTATGTTCGTGTTTGACTGCGCTAAACTCTGCGCTTTTGTCGGGCCGGGGCGGGTGTAGAGGAAGCTGTTTGAGAAGGTACGAGTCTGAGCGTGCTTGGTCTTGAGGCCAGTCAGTGGGGGCTGTGAAAGCATAAGCGGTGCCTTGGACAGCGCTGGTGATGTGGTCCAGTGAAAGGCTGCTGCCTGGAAGGGAAAGAGAAAATGACGTGGAAGGTTTGGAAAAGGTCGCGTTTGCAGAAACTCCGGAAATGGCGTCAACCACTGACTGATCCGGGGCCAATGAGGGGCCCGTAAAAGAGCTGCTCTCTGACGAGGATGATGTGCCATCCGTTTTAGGTTTCTTGGCAGCTTGTGTTGCCTGAAAAGAAGAAAGCAACGCTTTTAAAGACAACTTCATGCAGAATTTATTCAACTCAGAATGAATAGTTGACACACAGAATTAATTACCCTCCAGTTTCGGATCCTCTTTAACTTACTCGGAGTCTTCTCCAAAATCTGAAGAAATTCATGAGTCAATTCTGCAAGAGTAGATATTACAGCTAAGCGGCTCTGTGCGAACATGTCGCATGGCTTCATCACTTGAAACTCATCCACTCACCATCGAGGAGCTCAAGTGTAACGGAATTGTCCACATATTCCCACCAGTGCTTGCCATCAGTCGACACGGGGATCTCCCAGTTTGACCACTTGCAGGCCAGGTGAATGCACACACAAGCAATGACTGTGGGCCTGTACTGCAGGCAGAATGTGGTGAGATGGAGGCTGTGTGGAGAAGAGCAGGAAAACAAAACACAGAGCAGACCTTCATCAAAAACAGGACAGGAATCCACACACAAAACATTCACACAGCTGACAAAAGTAAATGCCATTACAACACTTCCACAACACACAACTATCCCACTAATAGGCTGCTCTTAGTACATGGCAGACAGTTTTCAATAAGTAAAAAAACAATTCAATTACATTTTAAAAACTAAATTCTGTAAATAGAAAATGTTAGGGCTGGGCGATATAAAAAATAAAATAAATATTTGCTAATTTATTAGCAGTTTGCGCCAATCAATGATGGTGCCACAAACTAAACTTAACATGTGCAAAACAATCATCAGGGTAATAAAGTTACACATCCTTTCAGCTCTTAATCCATTTCCAAACAGAGGAGAAATATCTTCTATGAACAATGTAAAGCCATCACAACTACTAGACGGCGTCAGCACCCAGCCCTATCAGGTACACGTGGGGGTTTAAATCACTTTCACTACAGAATAACAAAAAAAAAATGGCTCTGCAACATAAAACCAAGTGCACACAAGATGCCATTAAATCTATTAGACATTCACATCTTTCCAAAAGCCATGCAAGTACTGTCCTGAAAGGGGCAAAAATAATTACAGGTTAGACGACCAGAAGGAAGGAAGCACTTCAGTTACCATCCACAGATTTACCATGAACCTCAAAGTGAAGGTATCATCCAAACCGCAGGAACACAGCCACCTAAAAACCATGGCAGGTCTGGAGATGGATCTTCTATTTTGACAAAAAATTTGACATGCACTTAAGTAAAATGCAAATCTTGTCTGAAATGCAAGTCATGGTAAAAGTTGGATGGTAACCCTGTGCCAATAAACAGAAGCAAATGTTTGGAAATGGGACGAGCAGTCACTACTGCCTTCCGCACTTTCCTCACCATTTTTGAGGACTTTGACGCACCCTCACGGCCTTGAATTAGAAAGGTTGATGTGCAAAAACACCTGTGGCTGCGTTAATGACTTTCAAATCCCATTATTGATCAGTGTCCATTATAGTACCTGATACGTTAACTTTTCCACTACTGTATACTGAACTGTACCCCCCAGTGCAGCTAACTGGGTTATCAAAGACAGGCCATGTCTCTCACTGTCTATGGTGAGGGGTTCATGTAAAAGAACCATTGCTGACTTTCGACAAGAGGAGGTGCAAAGCCATCAGCGTGTTTCTGTCCCATGCTAAAAGGGTTGTGTCAGGAAGGGCATCCGACGTAAAAACCAATCAAATGTGCGAATCATTCGCTGTGGTGACCACTGAAAAAAGCCAAAAGGAAATCTCATACTGAACAAACTGCCTCACATTCCGGCTCGACTACTGAAAACTTCACTAATCAACTCTACTCGCAATACAGACGCTACCCGATTTACGTTTTTAATTGGTTCCCAACGGCCAAACGCAAGTTGAAAGTGAACGCAAGTTGTTACAGTGATGTGTAACGTTCATACTGTACTACACATCCATAAATACCATTACTGTATCTCATAAAACACCCCAAAATTAATTATTATAAACATAACATTGTAAAATATCAAATAATATCAACATTAATTTCAAATAAGTCACTTATTTATACTGAGTCACTTTACATGAAGCTTAAAACAGTCAATCAATGATGACAATATGTGAAGCGCTCAATACCGAAAGTAGTGTACTTGCTGTGGGTTATACAGACTTCCGGTCTTTCAAGTGCACAAGGGTGCCGTTGCACTCATTTAGAACACAGCCTGCACTGATGTGAATCCCAGCAAAGCAGAGCGTTCTTTCTTTTGTGCAAGTAAGTAAGTAAACTTTATTCAAGAGATGCATACAAAGAACAAGTACAAATCCTAATGAATATTAATATAAAGTGGTATGAAAAAGTATGTGAACCTTTTGGCATTTCTCACATTTCTGCATAAAATTACCATCAAATGTGATCTGATCTTATAATATGAAAAAGTATAAATGTTTGGGTGGTTTTACTTAAAGCAGACACTGTTTTTTCATCTGTGTGATTCTGACAAAGATCAGATCACATTTGATGGTGATTTTATGCAGAAATGTGAAATTCCAAAAGGTTCAGATACTTTTTCATACCACTGTAAAAATAAGTATACACTCTTAGGATTCTGCTAAAACATAAATATAAAGATTGTGCCGATCTGAGCTGATAGTTAATTCATCTCTGTGTATGAGACTTGCACCCATGCTAGTAGGCTTACACTTCTGAACAACCAGATTTGCTTAGGGTTACAAAAGTCTGCAAAACAGTGTAAACACAAAGAGCACAGAGACGACGTCTTAACATAAAGGTAACACGCTATATAACAGATATATGTACACACTCAGTCTGTAGTTTGTAAACAATGAATGCAGCGTCATTGTACTACGTAGGTACGTCGAAACTCAAAATTTGACTTTTTTGAAAAAAAAAAAAAAAAAAAAAAAAACAACCACCGTAAAACGGATAAACGCAAGTCGGGGAGCGTCTGTAATTAGTTCTTAATGCACTAGTCCTCAAAAAATTAGCATATTGTGATAAAAGTTCATTATTTTCTGTAATGTACTGAAACATTAGACTTTCCTATATTTTAGATTCATTACACACAACTGAAGTAGTTCAAGCCTTTTACTGTTTTAATATTGACAATTTTGGCAAAAAAGTAAAGAAAAACCAAAAATCTCTATCTCAAAAAATTAGCATATTTCATCCGACCAATAAAAAAAAAGTGTTTTTAATACAAAAAAGTCAATCTTCAATTATGTTCAGTTATGCACTCAATACTTGGTCCGGAATCATTTTGTAGAAATGACTGCTTCAATGCGGCGTGGCATGGAGGCAATCAGCCTGTGGCACTGCTGAGGTGTTACGGAGGCCCAGGATGCTCGATAGCGACCTTCAGCTCATCCAGTGTTGGGTCTGGTGTCTCTCAACTTTCTCTTCACAATATCCCACAGATTCTCTATGGGCTTCAGGTCAGGAGAGTTGGTCAGTCAACCATTTACTTGGTCAGGTCAGTAAACCATTTAGCAGTGGTTTTGGCACTGTGAGCAGGTGCCAGGTTGTGCTGAAAAATGAAATCATCTCCATAAAGCTTTTCAGCAGATGGAAGCATGAAGCTCCAAAATCTCCTGATAGCTAGCTGCATTGACCCTGCACTTGATAAAACACAGTGGACCAACACCTGCAGTTGACATGGCACCCCAGACCATCACTGACTGTGGGTACTTCACACTGGACTTCAGGCATTTTGGCATTTCCTTGTCCCCAGTCTTCCTCCAGACTCTGGCACCTTGATTTCCGAATGACATGCAACATTTGCTTTCATCCGAAAAAAGAACTTTGGACCACTGAGCAACAGTCCAGTGCTGCTTCTCTGTAGCCCAGGTCAGCCGCTTCCGCCTCTGTTTCAAAAGTGGCTTGAGCTGGGGAATGCGGCACCTGTAGCCCATTTCCTGCACACGCCTGTGCACGGTGGCTCTGGATGTTTCTACTCCAGACTCGGTCCACTGCTTCCACAGGTCCCCCAAGGTCTGGAATCGGCCCTTCTTTCACTTTTTCCTTCCCACAGACGTCCCACTGAGGTGTCTTGATAGAGCACTCTGGGAACAGCCTATTCGCTCAGAGATTTCTTTCTGTGTCTTACCCTCTTGCTTGAGGGTGTCAATGATGGCCTTCTGGACAGCAGTCAGGTCGGCAGTCTTACCCATGATTGTGGTTTTGAGTAATGAACCAGGCTGGGAGTTTTTAAAAACCTCAGGAATCTTTTGCAGGTGTTTAGAGTTAATTGGTTGATTCAGATGATTAGGTTAATAGCTCGTTTACACTACCTGAACATGATATGCTAATTTTTTTGAGATAGAAATTTTGGGTTTTCATGAGCTGTATGCCAAAATCATCAGAATTAAAACAATAAAAAGACCTGAAATATTTCAGTTGGTGTGCAATGAATCTAAAATATATGAAAATTTAATTTTTAACAGGACATTACAGAAAATAATGAACTTTATCACTATATGCTAATTTTTTGAGGACTAGTATCTGCCATAAGGAAAGGTTAGACCTAAATGACTAGATCTTGTTCCTAGATAGTGAGAAAAAAAAAGTCAATACTCAAAGTTGATGTGTTGGAGGCAGAAAAAAAGGCACGTGTAAAGATCTGAGACCAAATTATCATGGCTGGACAATAACGCACCAAGAATCTCCAAAACTCCAGGTCTTATGAAGTGTCCCTGGAAGGCACGGATGAAGGTAGGTCAGTGTAGTCTGAGCCCACAAAAGAACACAGACTAATAAACATGGACTTCTGAAAAGGTGTTCGAACTCAATGCATTGCAAATTACAGAACACTAGGTGGTATAGCTACTGAGTGCACGTGTGACACTTCTCCATCATTGTAAGTGCCTACAATGGACTTAATGGAACATTAAAACTGAACCATGAAGCAATTCAAGCAGGTATACTTATCTGATCAATTAATTCCCCCCCCCAAGATCATATGGGCAGGTGGGTGTCTGAGTATCACATTCTTGGGAAAGATGACTATGGGATGGACTCTGAAGAAAAGAAGGCATCAGAAGCAGTATGCCATTCTCAGCAATAATCTTCTGAGAAACCTTCGGGTTCTGGAGTCCATATGGATTTTACTTTTACATGTACTAGCCATCTAAACACTGTTACAGACCAAACAGACCCTGGTATGGTCAGTGTTCCAACTGTTTTTGAGGAAAATTGGCCTCCAAAATCCCCCTACATGTCCAAACTATGGAAAGCTGAAGAGTTATGAAGCTATGGGGATACCTCAGAACATCCTCAGAGGTCTTGTGGAGTCCATGCCTTGACGGTTTAGAGCTCTTTTGATGACAAGTAGGACATGTCCAGTAGAATGACATTAACAGCCAATGAATGTGCCACTTTCAAGATTCTGAGGCTCATGGCCAGAAAACTGTAACCTTAGTATTAGAGCACATTCCGAAAGAAACATCATACAGTAGGCCCTTGACTATTCACGGTTTTGCACACATGATTTGAGGGTTAGAGTTTTGTAAGGCATTGTACTGGAAAGGCATTGTACTGGAGTAATAAATGAAAAAGACTTTAAAACAAGTGCTTTACAACAGCTGTATATGTTCATATTTTATCATCAATAAAAATGAGAGTAAAAATTGAAAAGTTTTTCTTAATCATTACTATATTTTACTACATCAATACTGTACTAATAAGTAAGACTGTCTATAGAATGTGTTTAAGAAGCATATTTAATAGATACACAGTATTTTACCTCCGGCTGCTCATTCGTGCATGTGACGTGATACATGGGGTTTTATTTCCGGGTACAGAACTCGCGGATTATCTCGATTCGCAGGAGGGCTCGGAACCGAAGTGTATTTATTTTGAACCGACACTTTAAGGGGAGAAATTCCTACTTAAATAAACCGAGCAGCAGAGCTGTGAAGTGAGAAATCCAACATTTATTATAAGATTTTAAATCTGCAGTGGGCAGTGGTGACTCGGTGGTAAAGGTGCTGGATCACTGATCTTAAGAATGGGGGTTCAAGCCCCACTCTCCACAGATTGTCACTGTCCCCCTAGTACAACTAACTGGGTTATCAAAGGCCGGCCATGTCTCTCACCGTCTATGGTGAGAGGTTCATGTAAAAGAACCATTGTTGACCTTCAACAACAGTAGCTGCACAGCGATCACTGCGTTTCCGCCCTGCGATGGCCTGGCGAGCCGTCCAAGGTGTACTCTGCCCTCGCCCGAAGAGGGCTGGGATGGGCGCCATCCTCCCTGCGACCCTAATTAGCATTAAGCGGTTACAGAACATGAATGAATGAATGAATCTGTAATTTTTCCATTAACATGTCTCATCATCAATACAGACTGATCTTCATTGTAGGTCATAAACCAATAGATTTTCTTGCGTTGACTAGTACATAAAGCAAAATATTTAAAAATTTGTAGAAATTTAAACTTTGTCCCACATCCAAACATTATGCGATTTCAAACCAGAGGCAAAAATAATCCTTTAAAATTTTTTTAAGACACTGAATAAAATCCTGCATAAACATTAAAAGCCTTGTAATAAATATTGGAAGGAAAAAAATGCAAGTCCCTAAAAGGAAAATCAAACACATACATTTGATACAGGAGGTTCTTGGACTAACCCTTTGAGGACCTTTTCACTTCATATTGAGAATCAGGAAGGTTTGGTTGAACCCAATTACATTGTAAATGACAGATTTAATTGATTAGTATTAATGCTTAAATTATCTTTGTTAAAATAGGTCCTTAATGGGTTTTGAAAAGCAACCAATGTTTAAAAGGGCAAAAAAAAAAAAAAAAAAAGCAACACATTGTACAGTACAAAGATGAAGAAGCATATATAAGAAACGTCAGGCAAATTATCAAGCTGATGACAAAAAAAAAAAAAAAAAATTGAAAACTTAAATTTTTTTAAAGGGGTCTGGGGACTTACCTTGAGATTTTCTATGTAATGTTTACATCTGTGTAATCGTTAGCTGCTATTCAGGCTACCAAAGTGTCTTTTTTTAGACAAATGCACTTCTGTAACCAAGCAAACGTGAGGTTCAAGAGCACCACTACACTTCGCATTGTGCATTTGACCCCTCCGTGCCAACATTGATCCCTCGTACAATACACCGCACTGCGACCGGGGCTGGTATCGGAACCACCTGGAGCCTTCCCCCCGATTAACGAAAGGGAAGAGGCGTCCCAGAAGCCACCGGCGCATTGAGGGTGTCGGACACTTTGAGGGGAACCTGCAGTAAAGGAAGCTATAGTGTGCAGTCACAGTGCAACAAATGAGGTTCAGGATAACAACCTGTTGGTAGCCATGAAATAGGAAGTCTGTGCCAGATCCTTGCTCGCTGTGGAGAAGAAAGAACAAAGACAACGTGTTAAGCCTCCAGAATTGAGCTGTGAATCCGGGGGGGGCAAAAATAAAAAAAAAACAAGAGCTGAAGGGTTAAGGTTCTACTTTAATACTGTTCAAATGGGTTACCGCTCCTTGTACTGTACTTCATGCTTAGCCATAACTCAAAAGTGAAATGGTTCACCACACAAATTTGGGAAGTATGCTTATTAAAGCATGTCAGTGAGAAAGGTGTAGAGACTATTTAAAAAAAAAAAAAAAAAAAAAAAAAGGGAGTTAAGGAACAAAGTCTCTACCTCGCACTAGTTGGGAACATTTCACAACATCAGTATGAGGATGATCAATAGTTATTTCAAACCCTGCAACACAAAGGTGCATTAGCATTAAATATGAAATATGGCTCCTGGTCAATGCATTACACTGAATACATTTGCTTATTCATCAGACAACAAAACCCAAATGTACACGCATTAATCCTAGAGAGTCAATCAAAAGGGGGGGCGGAGCTGATAACTATGCATGTGCTGATCAGTGAAGCTTGATTTTCAAAGCAATCAGTCCACTAGCATTCAAGAGGTGGGTGATGGAGGGGGGGGGGGGTGATCCTCCAGACTCGATGAGCTGGTCCACTGAGAAGTCTGACCTAGGTGCTCATCTTGTATGTTCTACAGTATGTGAACGTGACCAAATTACAACCCCCAAAAAGTCTCTAGTTTGCAGACTTATCAGGTGGATGGGATTTTATCTTTAAAAGGTGCTTGGCTGTGGGCAGACCCCCCCCCCCGCACAGATTCACAAAATGCTCACAAAAACCTCATTTTTGGGTAAAGATAATACAGGCCGGGTGAAGAGCTCATTTAAAGTGAGATAAGTGATGTCTCTAGTTTTGGCCCTCGAAAAAAGATGGTTACCATCAATATGACTCGCTCCAGCAAAATACAGATTAAGAAGGAAATACGACATACTGAGACACTGATATACCGTATTCGACGAAATAAGCACCCTGCTGCAATAATAAAATTGCTAATCTTATTCAATCAGTCTCTGTAATGGTAAAATGGGGCGTTCACTGCCTGTAAAAGTGAGTTTACACGGTATTTCAAGACCCCTGCCACTGGGGAATGTCTATAATGTTCATCACTAACAACCCATTTGATCGTTCCGCTGTGCTTTAAAAAACAGGAAAATATTTTGCTGTTCTCTTGGTAAATGTCCAAGATGAGCCATTAGAAACTGTTACAGCAAAACTATGGGATGCTCTGAATGGAGCAATGAACCAGATATGGACCTATCAGAAAGTGAGTATTTTTCACCCGATTCTCCTGCTCACTAACTTCATACATTTAAAGAGGCTCCTGGCCATGTGCTGGTGTTGATTGGTTGTGCCATGTGCTAAAGTTGACATTCATGTTGATTGACTTGATTTTACATGGGGGCAGGGGATATTTAAAGGAGCAGCACAGGGAGTGAAAATTAAAGGGTCTTTTTCTTTTTTTAATTATGCCGTTTTCTGTTTATTTTCAGCTTTCGTGGAAGTAATTTGGTTGATACCACAAAATGAATAACACAAATACCACCAAAACTCTTTTACTGTTCTGTTATTATTCATGTTTTCCACCTCTATGGTAATAAGCACTTACCGTTCACTCCGCTGGTAACCATTTTAACAAGCGCCCTCCCACTCCAATTTTTAAAGCGCCCTGGGCGCTTAGCATGTTGAATACGGTATTTGGAAAGATAATGTAATCTGCTTTAAAATGAAGTATAATAAATAATTACGGCATAAACACTGACCAAGTTACATCACTTTGTATGTCGCCGATCAGAAAATACTACTTTTTTGAGGGGGATAAAAATTAGTTACAGAATCAATTTCTGAATATCTTCATCTGACACTTAACAACATCCATAAACTCACTACAGATCACAATGTCATACATCTTACAATGAAAGCAGTTGGCAGATGCCCTTATCCAGAGCGACTTACAATGACCATCTTTATACCACTGAGCAATTGAGGGTCCTTATTCAATGGCCCAACAGTTTTGGCACTGGGGATTGAACCCCTAACTTTTGGATCAGTAGCCCATTGTCTTAACCACCACTGTCCCATATTAGTAAACACTGTAGAAGTCACACGATTTGATTCTGACAATCTTGGAAAATGATTACTTACGAAAGGTGGGGTGGATGTCACTGAACAGTCGAGAGTGGGACTCTGAACATCACTGTATGTTTCGTATATGCTACATAGGAATGGTATAATTCGATTGGGCCGCCGCTCTCTTGTGATTGAAAAAAAAAAAAAAAAAAAAAACAAAAAAAAAAAACATAAAACAAACTTACGCTTTCTTGTGGTCACTTGGAGCAGGCATCATCATGATTTAAAACAAAATACAATTGATAATAAATAAATAAATAAATTAATTAATTAAAAAGCCCCTCCCCCCATGCTTAAAATCATATGCTTACTAAGCAGGCGACGGTTGGTCTTGGTCATGGGTAAATGTGTTAAAATTCAATCAATTTAGTTTCCTTGATATTTCTGAGTAATACCCACGCTTCACTGGAGCATGGCATGTAATGATCGTGGCGGAAAGGCGCAGTACGCAGTCTACATAAGAGCTTCGGCATTTGTACACGTAAAATGGGTGAAAATCCGAAGGAAAAGTGGAAATTCTTATACCACTATTTCACTGGACTACGGCACACAAGGATTGTGTAGCAGAAAGGCACAGAACGCAGTCTACAGAAGAGCTTTGGCATTTCTACACGGAAAATGGGTGAAAATCCGAAGGAAAGTAGAAATTCTTACAGTTTTCGGAACATTCACAGCATGTGCAGAACAGGCATGGCAAAGTACACCAAAGTGACCCCACAGAACACTCACGGAATTTTTTCCACTGAACGTGCTTTTGAACATGTTCAGAAGCACGTTCACGGAATATTTTGGCCTTCCGGAAGCATACGGAAATGGAGGAAGACTTGAGGAATAACTATAGAATATGAGGGAATAATTGCGGATGACAACATTTTTACTTCCCTAAGTCTGCCGTACTCCAGTGAAATGGGGGTATAATATACACAAACAATTATACACCTCACACTTGGTGGACAATGCTGAATCTAACAATCTGGCAGTATTGTGAAAATTCAGACCAAAAGAGGTGTGCGCCAGTGACTCTGCATCAGTTTAATGTGGTTGACTGATGGTTGTCAAGTTTAGGTCTTAAGGATTTTCATTTCATATGCTACCCGCCGACCAGAGCCTCAGATAAACACCGCGACAAACATGTTAGCATATCAGCACATGCCTACTTACAGCTTCCCACCAATAATTAACCCCTGTACCAAATTCCCATCGCATCCCTTGAACACTGTTACAGAGATTTACATATTATTGCACTAAATAACCATGTACCCGTGATTAGCATAAGCTGGCATCTTTATTGAAATACTCAGAAAACAAGACACTATGTGAGTGTGGGGTTTAACTCAATGTAGCTGTCGCTGGGTTGATGGCAATGGGTATTTTCAACATACTTCATTCATCCTTACACAGTCTTCCACTTACCTAAAGTCTGCAGCACTATGGTTTCAAGTATCACCAGCTCTTGAGCTTGCTGGAGGTACGCCTGAAGTTCAATAGACAGTCATTACATAATGCCTGTAATGTGTCTTTCCTCATAACCTTTAACCCACAGTATCAGCCACCACTCTGTTCATGGGTGGACAGTCAAAGCAGCTGAATTTACGCTTTCTGGAAACCAATTATGGATGCCTATTTCGTTAGACCCCAAGTGTCAGAGAGACAGTGCGGTTTGTATTTTCGGTGCCATAAGAACTGGCATCACACAAACTGAGCATTTATTTGAGAGTCAGAGGCAGGAAATGACAAACAGCTAAACATGCAAGCAGATAAAGAAATGAATAAATAAATAAATGAAAAGAATTACTTGAACTTACATTACTCTTTGTATCTAATGGAGACTCTTGAGGGTTTAAACAGGCGTGTGCCACTTTAATGACATGTTCAAGTTTTCGTGGTTGCTCCTCAACTTTTGCTGCCAAGAACAACGTGGTGGGAGAGACGATCTTGAGGGACAAGAGAAAAGGTGAGATGGGGAGTGAACACAAATTCATGACAGACAATATTACCTAGAGTACTTTTAATGTGCTTAGCGTGTGCTTATGATGGAAGAATTCAGGACACAGCTTCCAATTCTAGCTGTACTGTTCTACAAGCACTTCTAAAGTAGCTGATGCAAAAAATAAATACATATTAAACCAAAATTATGAAACTGTGTTCATACCAGAAGGGAATGAGTCATTCATGATCTGAAATAATCCCCCACATCACAGCAGCTATATATAAAACTCTTAAAGCAGACAAATTCACAATACACCACTGAGCATGAATATGTATTGCTTTTAACATGTGATGTGGTACTGAAAAGTCTGTGGACTTTCGACCCCCACAAGAGCTTGAAGCACAAACACTACTTTCTAGATCAGGGGTCAGCAACCTTAAACCATCTCTCATCCACTATCTATACTTCAGCTGTAATTTCCTCTTACTCTGACTTGAGATTTCCATTCCTGCACTACAAAGAATCTCTCGCGCTCGCTGCGCTGCTGCTGGGATGGCGAGAACATGCTTGCCATGAGCACAAGGCTTTGGAATATCGTGGTTCCCGCCACCAACACAGCATATCAAAAACACAAAACTCAATGTAGCTGATTAATATAATGATAGTCATGTCTACAAGAACACACACACACACACACACACAAAATCACCCTGCCCACACCAAATAAATATCCGCCCGCACTCGTGAACATTAATTCTCATCTATGGAACTTTCAACCCTAAATGAGCATTTTTTTTCCAAGGTTACCCTCTGGGTACTTGTGGGCACCCGACCATTGCAGGACTCTCCATTCAGGTGAAAGCTGGTTTAACTCTACCCCTGGGAGCCCGGAGTGCTTCTGATGCAAGTAAATATTGGTTAGCTGCATCAGAGGTGCAGGCATGTGATTTGACCATCACCAGAATATATGAAAATCAGCCAGAGTCTGGGGGGCGTGGCCCCCACCCCAAAGCTCCTAGGTTTTAAGCATTTAAGAAGGGGGAAAAGGCTATTTCATGACACTGAAAGAGCTCTAGAAAGTTTAATTTCTAATCTACATATGCATACTGTACCTCAACTTGTGGGTTTATCATGTGGGATTCCAACACTAATAAAAGTGTCAGTCACAAATCAAATAGTCACTCATAGATATGTCCTGCCTCACAACACTATTATCATCAGTCATTGTCTTTAAACACAATCTGGAAACAAACTATACACACGACATGCTATACAGATCATAAGTTTTTGAATTAATGTTTCTTTATCTTTAGCGCTTTAGCATGGCACTTTCTTGCTTCCTTTTGTGCAGCCTGAACTGTCCTTCTGGAGGCTGCCTTAGAAAGTTTGTTGTCCTGGATGCCGAGACGTTTCGGTTGATTCATAGTTTAACATTTCCGATATTAATGAGCTACTTACACGAGCACACACTCCCACTGCTGTTTAGAAACACTGAATAACAATGCCTATTTACATCAGTTAATTACGAAGAACTGGCGAGTTATTGCGGCAATAATTTATTTATTCTAAACAGCAGAAAAATGGTTCAATGACCATAGAGTCGACTCATTTGATTCAGTTCACGGAGTAAACACGTGAATGTCCTACGCCTAAAACATGCATGCATTCACAATAAATTGAAAAATATAATCAGAAACTAGACAACAAAACTCTCAAACATACCTCAAAATGAACGACTCGATTGGCGAAAGGAACTGGTTGTTTCACTGGGTCTTTTCTGGTCGAACGGCAAACAAAGGGTTAAGTCCGTAGGGTACTGGAATCTTCGCTTGAACACCAAATGTTCCGGCAATTGAACGCTACGGTTCCCTTTTCCATCCATTCCCACCTAAACTTATTTTTCACGACTTTGTCTCTTTCTTTGATTCGAGCAGAATCTTTTCTCTGGATCACCGTCATGCTTTCGATAGCTGAACAGATCGGAAGTGGCGCAAATGTCTACGTACATGTTTCAACATCAGCGATTGGCTATTAGAAAGCCATCAGCCAATCAGCAGTAATGTTTCAAGAGAGGTCATTTTATGCAAAACTCGGAACGGAATAAAAGTGGGAAAGGTTATTTTGACATATTCGGCGTGAAATTTTTTTTTTTTTTTTAAACTGGGCCGATGGGGGGGAACGTAATTCCGTGAATTCGCGGGGAAAAAAAAAAAAAAAAAAAATCAATCACATGCCTGGAGGTGAAAGAGCCGCAGGTTGCCGACCCCTGGTCTAGAATATCTAGTATTCCAATTACCCTTCAGAGGAAATCTGTTCCAGCATGATGACACTTCATACATTCAACCTTACTGCGATCAACTGGAACTCCAACTACACATCAATAGCAGTGCACTGATGCTCTTGTAGTGGAAAGAACGCCATTTCACTGCAAGCATGCTGGAAAATCTAACATAAAAGCCCCCCAGAGGTCTTTCTGTTCTAGAATTAGAAGAGGAGGAGTCAACACTGGAACATTCATATTGATGTCTGAAGGTGCCTACACATTTCCGGCCATACAGAATAATCATCTGATGTATCAGTGATCCAAACCACTCAACAACTCTGATTCAGTGCTTTACAGCGTCACATCTTATTTGCATAAATAAATTTGAAAATAAAACAAAGCATGAGGGCTTCACTGGAAACATGACACTTACGTTTCTGTGGAACTTGGTGAATGAGTGATACATATAAAACCTGTGCATGTAAACAATGGCAGTATTTATTGTCAGTTGTGAGCTGGAAGAAGAATTAAGGAAGAGATGAGTTTGACACAGAGCATTCATAAAGCGTCCTTTACAAGATTTGTATCGTAAAGCACAAATTCCGGCATTTAGAAAACATGTTCCGATAGGAGTGTAAAACACCGGTGAGCCGATGACATCACATTTAAAGTCCCACACATCAGACATATGCAAATAATACTATCTCAGAACAAAACAATTCATTTGACTATATCAGAGGTGAGAAACGTTCACTGAAGGTCACATCACAATATTTCTACAAGAATCAATGTCTGAATAGTCACCGAGTATTTGGAAAAGGCAACAATGAAATCTGCGGGCCAAAATGATCGCTTTACACAGTTGTACCCATTACTTTTATACACTTTCCTTTTCTGACAACACTTGACAGCAACAAGCTAACTTGAAAACCTTCGAGTCATGAATGTCAAGCTCTATAATTGAAATAAGTTGCTAGTGGCTGTATGATGAACTACTTCTTCTTCTTCTTTTCCTTTCAGCTGCTGCCTTCAGGGGTCGCCACAGCAAATCATCCGCCTCCATCTCACCCTGTCCTCTGCATCTTCTTTTCTGACTCCAACGACCTTCATGTCTTCCTTCACCACATCCATAAATCTCTTCTTTGGTCTTCCTCGAGGCCTTCTGCCTGGTAGTTCCAACCTCAGCATCCTACTGCCAATATTCTCACTATCCCTCCTCTGTACATGTCCAAACCATCTCAATCTAGCCTCTCTGACTTTGTCTCCAAAACGTCTTACATGTGCTGTCCCTCTGATGCACTCATTACTGGTCCTATCCATCCTCGTTACTCCCAGAGAGAACCTCAACATTTTCATCTCCGCTACCTCCAGCTCTGCCTCCTGCCTTTTCCTCAGCGCCACTGTTTCTAATCCATACAACATCGCTGGCCTCCACACCGTCTTGTACACTTTTCCTTTCATTCTTGCTGACAACTCTCCTATCGCACATCACACCGGACACTTTTCTCCAACCATTCCAACCTGCCTGCACACGCTGCTTCACCTCTTTTCCACACTCTCCATTGCTCTGGATTGTTGAGCTTAAGTACTTAAAATCCACCACCTTCCATATCTCTGGTCCCTGTAACATCACCGTTCCTCCTGGGTCTCTCTCATTCACACACATGTATTCTGATTTTCTGAGGCTAACCATCATTCCCCTCCTTTCCAGGGCATACCTCCACCTCTCTAGATTTTCCTCCACCTGTTCTCTGCTCTCACTACAGATCACGATGTCATCTGCAAACATCATAGTCCATGGAGATTCTTGCCTAACCTCGTCTGTCAGCCTGTCCATCACCATAGCAAACAAGAAGGGGCTCAGAGATGATCCTTGATGCAGTCCCACCTCCACCTTGACCTCTTCTGTCACTCTGACAGCACACCTCACCACTGTCTTACATCTCTCATACATGTCCTGCACCACTCTAACATACTTCTCTGCCACTCCAGACTTCCTCATGCAATACCAGTTCTTCTCTTGGCACCCTGTCATATGCTTTTTCTAGATCCACAAAGGCACAATGCAGTTCCCTCTGACCTTCTCTATTAACATCCTCAAAGCAAACACTGCATCTGTGGTGCTCTTTCTTGGCATGAAACTAAACTGTTGTATGATGAACTACATTTCACAGTAATGGTTTGGATGATGTATGGTAATCAATCTCTGAAATCTCTCACAGGTTATATGCAGTTAGATGGCTCAATTTGTCCTGTAGGCTCCATGTTTGACACCTGTGAACTATAGGACGACATGTACACGAACTGTGGTTGTACAAGGTCCCACCCCCCAAGAAAGCTTGTGACATTTTAAATGTAAATAAAATAAAAATTAATTAGTTGCACACATGAAACATTCAATACAGTTTTTACTTCATCAATATTTGCACACATGAAGGCAGGAGATGTGGTGCTCAGGTCTTTTGGAGGGCCAACACAAACTTGAAAATCTTGATCTTAAAGAACTCCAGGTGCAGTTTAACTAAGGCAACATGGCAAGGCAGCATTAACACATGGCTCGAAGAAATGTTGAGGGAAATGTTTACCAATAACTTGTCTCACTGTGTGGTGATGTTGGGTGGCAGCTGTTCCCTTTGTGGGGGCTTTTTCTCTCCTTGGGATTACCTGAATATCACGAGTGTATACTCATCCACTTCAAAAGTCATGATACTGAAAACTGAAAGCTGATATTCTGCAGAAGTCAGTCGCTGTTCCACTTGTAGAACCAGGCCAGCCTCCAGAAATAATTTGCAAGCCTGTATAGACAATGATTTGGAGGAGGATCATATTTGAGATGAGTAAAAACTGCACTGGAGAACGTTTCATGTGTGCAAATAATAATTTGATTATCTTACACAAAACATAAAAGGGTTTATCAGTCCCGATGGGAATGCAGACCCTCTGAAGCATAGGCTATCGATCCAAAGGTCTGAACAAGAACCACTTCGATTTGAACCACTATTTAAAAAGAAGAAGAAGTAGTACTGTAGTAGTATTTGTACAGCTCCCTTTAAACTCACGTTACTCTGACTACTCTCCTCCAGTCTTCACTGAACAAAACATTGAATTAGAAATACATGGGGGAGGGGTAGATGCACGGTTAAAAAAAAACAAACAAACAAACAAACATTACCTAACTTTACCGAGGCAATAAGCTCGATTTAACTTGATAGCGCAGTATTATAGTAAATAAAACCAAACACAGTGGAAGAAAGACGAGGCCTAGTAAAAGAGAAAGCGCCATTAGTGCCCCAGCCTGAGCCACCTGACTGAGCTAACGCTAGCTATCCCAGCCGGTTCGGGGGAGGATACACATTGAGCCTCTGTCCCATATCCTGGATTAGGTTTGCAGCTTGTTGCCGATAGGAGAGTTCTCTGTCAGGCTCCACTCCGCACCGGCGCGACGGTGTCATTTCCAGTTGTTCCCGGGTGAAAAACCACTTGCTCGTTGTTCCCCGGTGCGCCGCCATTGCTCTCCAACAACAACAGTCGTACACAACGTGCAACGTCAGCACGCAACGCACGTACTACGTTTTAAACGTCATTGGGAGGGAACGTGTTTCAGGGGAAATGTAGTTTTTTCACGGAAACACGTGATAACTTTACCACTGGGCAAGAAAAATTGCTCGACGTTTAATGACATTTAATACTTGCCATTTAGAGTTTCATCAGATTATGAAGGACCGTTCGTAAAGTGTTTAAACCAGATACTATATAATACTATTATATTATGTAATATTTACCATTATACTATTGCTGTATATGCATTAGAGCTGATGTTCTCAATCCTGGGTGACTTGTGGTGTTCCTTTAGCATGTCCAACTCATAGTAAGGAGGTTCTGTGTTCAATGCCCTGACTAGGCGACAGTATTTATGTGTGGAGTTTGCATGTTCTGCTTGCATCAGTTTCCTCTGAGTACCCTAGTTTCCTCCAACAGTCCAACGATATGTGCACTCGGCTCACACAAGATCGTCTCACTATTGAAAACACAGCCCTTACTTCTGTCTTCACAACATAATTATTATAATTTTAAAACAACGAAGTGTCCACCACACATAGACCTGTACGCATGTGATAAGTCGTTCATGCTTATTAGCGTATACAGGGATCCCTCACTTTCCGTGGTTAATTGGGACCAAGATCTTCCCACAACCGTTGAATTGTGCGAAGTAGTGTCAACCCCCGCCCCCCCTGACTGATGTATACGTACATGTATTTGTGTATATAATATCAATAAATACATATTCAATGCTATACATGCTTATAATAACGATTCAACATTCAAAAATAATGCATAAGATGTAAACAAAATATAAATACACACACATACAGACGAGGGCAGTGGTGGCCTAGTGGTATAGGTTGCTGGATCGCTTATCCAAAAGTTGGGGGCTCACGTCCCACTCTCCACAACATTGTCACTGACACTGTCCCCCCAGTGCAGCTAACTGGGTTATTAAAGGCTGGTCATATGTCTCTCACTGTCTATGGTGTGAGATTCATGGAAAAGAACCATTGCTGACTTTCGACAAGAGTAGCTGCAAAGCCGTCGGCGTGTTTCCACTCTGGGATGACCTGGCAAGTTCTCCAGGGTGTACTCTGCCCTCACCCGGAGTCGGCTAGGATGGGCGTCAGCCTCACTGTGACCCTAATTAGGATTAAGCAGTTACAGAAAATGAACTGAACATACACACAGATGTGCGTGCACACACTCAGATGCGCGCCTCACGTAAAATGTAAGTAGATTTGATGGACGTTTTTTTTTTTTTTTTTTTTTTTTGCATAATTGGCCTTGTTTTGCGGCATTTTCCTTAACTTTTTCCCCCGTTCTTCCTTAATTTCCTTATTTTTTAATTCAATGAATATTTCAAAAAAAAAAAACTGTGATGCACTGAAGCCGTATGAATTGAAGTGCGAAGTAGTGAGGGATCCCTGCAATGATAGTTTCAATATTAATTAATTAATACAGGGATCCCTCACTTTCCGCGGTTAATCGGGACCCAGATCCCCAAGCAAACATCAAAATCCGCTAAGTAGGATACCCCCCCCCCTACACTGACCTATACGTACATGTACTGTATGTGTGTATATAATATCAATAAATTCAATGTTATAAATGCTTACAATAACAATTAAACATTAAAAAATAACATAAGATGTAAATAAAATATAAATACACACACATACAGATGGTATTACATGAGAAGAGGACGACACACATACATATGCGCGTGCGCACGCATGCATGCCCACAGCTGCCATGCACACACAGATGCAATAATGTAACTAGTGTTGATGGGAGATCTTGGGTTGTTTTTTGTTTTGTTTTAGTTTTTTTTTTTGTTGCATAATTGGCCTTGTTTTTGTGGCAGTTTCATTCACTTTTCCCTCCATTTTCCTTAATTTCCTTTTAATTTTTTAATTAGATGAATATTTATTTATTTATTAAAAAAAAAAAAAAAAAATCACGATACACTGAAGCTGCATGAATTGAAGTGTGAAGTAGTGAGGGATCCCTGAAATGCTAACATGGATGGGATTTTAAACAAAACAACATAAATAGGACATAACATGCCGTAGCTAACATGGATGCACATGGGTGTGAGTGTAAATGGTTGAGTGTGTTGGCTCTGCAGTGGATCGGAAAGCTTTTCAGAGTGTCCACCCCATTTCACAGAGTTGGCTGAGATAGGCTCCAGCCTCAATGTGACCTAAATAAGATAAAGGCAAACAAATGAACAAATTATCAATGATCAAATCACACCATGGTAATGGCAATTTTTTTTTTTTTTATTTGAAGGAAAATATCCAGAAATCTCTCAAATGATCTGCTGCACTTTTATCCTCTGGCCCGAGTCCTTTACACCAGAAGGCAGGCAAGTGAGTTCTTAGCAGATCACTCAAACTGTTTCCGCTCAAGGCCCAAAAATTCAAGAGCATTTCCTGACAGTAGTTGATCCTGCAAGAAAGAAAATAAATAAACAAATAGAAAGAAAATAAGAAAAAACACCTCCCATTAGGTGTCATAAAATCTGAACATTTAAAGCTGTGTTTGAAACCTTTAATGTTCTGTCAAATTCATGCATTGATTCTATCAGTGTTCCAGGTTCAAGTTCTCCCAGAGGAAATGGGTAATCTGTTCCTAACATCACTTTATCCTGTAACAGAACAGTGCACAGTGCTTATAAAGACAGACCTAATCACACATGTTGGTTTATAACTCAAGACTTTGTGCATGTATACAAAACAGGATTGATTTGGATCCCTGTTTATATAACACATGCATGAACATTTATACCAATGGTACGTACTCATTTACTGAGCCACTCAATAATATTGTACATATATATATATATATATATATATATATGAGTGAGTTTGGGGGCAGTGGTGGTCTAGTGGTATAGGGCGCTGGATCACTGATCCAAAGGTTGGGGTTCAAGTCCCACTCTCCACAAGGTTGTCACTGTCCCCCCAGTGCGGCTAACTGGGTTATCAAAGGCGGGCCATGTCTGTCACTGTCTATGGTGAGAGGTTGATGTAAAAGAACCATTGCTGACTTTGGTAAAGAGGAGCTGCAAAGTCGTCAGCGTGTTTCTGTCCCTTGCTAAAAGGGTTGTGACAGGAAGAGTGAAGGAATAAATTGATGGGATAAATGAGATGCAACTATGTGTGTATTGTAACTTCTGTGTATCTAAAGCTTCCTGTTCTACTTGTAATTGTGACATGTGCGCCAGGCACATGAAACTGTTGGGTGGGTTCCTGTGTCGTGTTTCGGTTCGGGTGGGATTCGGAAAGTAACATTGTATAACAATGAGGAATTGCTTTGAAATGTAATTAGCCAAGTGTTAAGCGCGCAGGGCACAAACATGTATATGGAAATGCTTTGTGAACACGCAATTACTACTTTGCATGCACATCCCCAAGTGTTCCGTGCCGCAGTGCACAAACATATATGTTAATACTTTATGAACACGCAATTACTGCTTTGCACGCACATCTCTCTGTATAAATAAGCGGACACTGCATGTGTTCGATGAGCTTCCGATGAATAAACCAGACTGATTTCACTCGTGTGGTTCGCTTGTCTGTTGCTCCCGGAGCGCTCTCAGACGTTGAGATACAGGAATCCAGATCGTGCAGATTTAACTAGGAACTTCTACTGAGAAAATTCCTACAAAGGGCATCCGACGTAAAAAAACCTCTGCCAAATCAAACGTGCGAATCAAGATGATTCGCTGTGGCGACTCCCGAGTAAAAGGGAAAAAGCCGAAAGGAAGACAGACAGTGCTGTTATTAAGTAATTCAACCGATTCATTCAAAGAGGTCTAAATCATATTTTGTTGTGGACTGCAGGTTTAAATAAACTATTTCCTGAAATAGAAAATAAATAGTACCTTCCCGATGACATCAATTAGCAACTGAAGAGCAAGTGGGTCATGTACCAGCGAGTCAGTATAAAATGATCCTAAGTATTTACGTGGATTGATCTTATTGTGTGTAGCACACAGATCCGGCCGGACGTTGAATCCATGCTCAATGCGTCCAATCGTATAAGGAAAAGCACCACCTTGAAGAAATAATGCATGATTAATCATAAAAACATTCCTCTTATCATTGTTCATCTGTGAAAGTTTTAATAGTTTCATTACCCACCTCCATGGGCAAAGCAAACCTTTAACGTTGGGAATCTTTCAAAAATACCCCCAAAGATCATGGAGCAAATGGCCATTGTAGTTTCTGAAGGCATGCCTGAAGTGAAGGGATCATACTCTGATCATTTTAATGGCAGTGTGCTGTAATACTTCAAAATTTACCATTTAAAAAAAGAATATATATATATATATATATATATCTTTTTATATTTTAACTCTAAATAATGACAAGTTTTTTGGTTGTATCATCACATCTACTGTAATCCGACGAGGAACCAATCTAAATTCCAACAATCCAATGGAATTTGCTCAAATACTTACCAACTAGCCATGGTAACCAATACTTAGCCATTCTCCCATCTGTCTGCATATCCCACGGATGCACAAATAAAGCACAGTTTAGCTCTTGAGCAGCCTGAAACATTCAGAAAAACTTATAAAGGTCCCTGTGCATGTTCTGCCATCACCTGCACTACAAGAGCTTTACATTCACTTCAATACCTGATGTTGAGTTGTGTTTGAAAGGTTAATTTAAATGTTTTTACATTTCTGTTACTGGTGTGTTGACATGCTTCTGGCATCACTGGCCTTTGCATGTATCTGCTCTCCCTTAGCGAGGACAGAATCCCTCCTGGACAGCTCGCCAGACATCGCGGGGCAGAAACACGCTGACGGCTATGCAGCTACTCTTGATGAAAGTCAGCAATGGTTCTTTTACATGAACCTCTCAACATAGACAGTGAGAGACATGGTCGGCCTTTGATAACCCAGTTAAGTGCACTGGGGGGGGGACAGTGACAACGCTGTGGAGAGTGGGACTCGAACCCCCAACCTTAGGATCAGTGATCCAGCATCTGTCCCACCAGGCCACCACTGCCCAAATTTTTTTACATTTCTGCATATGATTTTGAACGGCATCATCTTTTAACACAGGCCCTGAAAGTGTAGGAAAAGGAACCAAATTAAACAATTGAGACAAAATTTAAAAAAAAAAAAATTTTTTTTTTTAAATGATCCCCAAAATATTGTTTTTAGATGAACTTGTGTGGTAATAACAGTTATTAAACATTAGTGGTAACGGTTGATCCTTCAAGGAAATTTATTCCATTCCTCCACACAGAACAGTCTCAACTTGGCTGTGAATTTCTCACACAGCATTTCTATCTGGTTTATTTAACTCAGTTCTTTTTATCTACATTTACCACATGATGACTTTCCGGGTAAAATCCACGCAGAAATGGAGAGTATTTACTGTTGCACAGTTTCATGGTCTGGGATTTCAAACAGCAAATTAACCTAACGCGACTGCATTGCGACTGCATTGAACGGTGGTCGTAAGCAGCCTTGCCTCGTGACAAGAAGGTCCTGGACTTGAGCCCTGTGATCAGTGAGGGCATTTCTGTGTGGAGTTTGCATGTTTGATGTTTGTTTTCATAGGTTTCCTCTGGGTATTCCAGTTTCTCGCCTTTCAAAGACAAGAACATTAGGCTAATTAACCATACTAGATGGGCTCTGTGTGAACAGGAGTATGATATTACAGACGTTCATCGGTTTTACGATTTTATGACCCCCCCCCAAAAAAGTCAAATTTTGAGTTTAGACGTACCTACGTAGTATGCTGACGTAATGATGCTGCATTCATTGTTTACAAACTACAGACTGAGTGTATATATCTCAGTTATATAGCGTGTTACCCTTGTGTTAAGACGTGGTCTCTGTGATCTTTGTGTTTACACTGTTTTGTGGACTTTTGTAACCCGAAGCAAATCTGGTTGGTCAGAAGTGTAAGCCTACTAGCATGGGTGCAAGTCTCATACACACAGATGAATTAACTGTCTGCTCGGATCGGCACAATCTACCATGCATACTCAGTTCAGCAAAGAGAGTTGTAATATGAATGAGAACCCGAATCCACAAATTACAGAACAATTACAGATATTTATTATCTTTTAGCAGAATCCTAAGAGTGTATACTTATTTTATATTAATATTCATTCGGATTTGTACTTGTTCTTTGTATGCATCTCTTGAATAAAGTTTACTTACTTACTTACACAAAAGACAAAACTCTCCGCTTTGCTGGGATTCACATCAGTGCAGGCTGTGTTCTAAACGAGTTCAACGGCACCCTTGTGCACTTGAAAACCGGAAGTCCGTATAACCCACAGCAAGTACACTACTTTTGCAAGTACACTACTTTTGCAAGTACACTACTTTTGCAAGTACACTACTTTCGGTATTGAGCGCTTCACATATTGTAAGTTGATTGGCTGTTTTAAGCTTCATGTAAAGTGACTCGGTATAAATAAGTGACTTATTTGAAATTAATGTTGATATTATTTGATATATTTGATATTATTTTACAATGTTATGTTTATAATAATTGATATAGGGGTGTTTTATGAGATACGGTAATGGTATTTATGGATGTATAGTACAGTATGAACGGGGCAGTGGTGATCTAGTGGTATAGGGCGCTGGATCACTGATCCAAAGGTTGGGGGTTCGAGTCCCAATCTCCACAAGGTTGTCACTGTCCCCCCCAGTACAGCTAACTGGGTTATCAAAGGCGGGCCATGTCTCTCACTGTCTATGGTGAGCGGCATTTTCGTAAAGAGTAGCTGCAAAGTCGTCAGCGTGTTTCTGTGACAGGAAGGGCATCCGACGTAAAAACCTCTGCCAAATCAAATGTGCGAATCAGATGATTCACTGTGGCGACTCCCGAGTAAAAGGGAAAAAGCCGAAAGGAAGACAGATAGTACAATATGAACGTCATATGTCACTGTAACAACTTACGTTCACTTTCAACTTACATTCGGCCGTCCGGAACCAATTAAAAATGTAAGTCGGGGAGCATCTGTATTTATATTTCAACCAGATATTGGAGTATCATCGAAAAAAAAAAAAAAACGAAAAGAAAAGAAAACTTAAACAAAACTTCAAGTTGAAAAATGTAGTCAAGCATATAAATTTTGTAGCCAAGATCACATGACTTACGGTGTAAACTGGGTAAAGCTCCGGTGAATTGAGGTCCAAGCTGTTGATGTGTGAACCAATTTGCACTCCTGGGAAACCCAGCTCTCGGACACAACGCTGCATTTCCTGTACAGCCAGCTCAGGAGCCTGCATGGGAAGAGTGCCGAGGCCTACAAAGCGTTTGGGATATCGTTTCACCGTAGCTGCCAGGTCATCATTAAGGATCCCGCAAAGGTCCAGTGTGTCCTGGGGTTTGGCCTGTTTCATGAATGTATAAGACAAGGAAAAATAATTGTGTAATGTAAACACATAGGCCTTCTTTATACTGTATAAGCATTGTTTAATTTAAATATTCATTCATTTCTTCATTATCTAAGCTGCTTATTCTTAATTAGAGTCACCTGTTGAAGGTGTAGTACACCCTGGATAGCTTGCCAGGCCATCGCAGAATCAACACACATACATCCTAGGGGTGATTTGAAACAGCCAATCAGCCTACTGTGCATGGTTTTGGACTGTGGGAGAAAACCGGACTACCCGGAGGAAACCCACATAAGCACAGGGAGAACACGCCAAGTTCACACGGAAACGCCCAAAGCCCACGAATCAAACCCAGGCCTTCTTACTGTGAGGTTAATGTGTTCATCATTGCGCCACCGTTCCGCCCTAATTAATGTACATTACTAACCAGGGATAGAACAGATCGCGATCGCTGAGGTTCATGACACAAGTATAGTATTAAGTGTAACATTTATATTTCTTTACAAAAATATGATATCATTCTCACTTTATTCCTGAACTCTCCTTTTCCTCAGAAATGCATGATTACGTTCTCCTTTGCCAAATAGAAACGCATGTACATGCTATGTGTTTGCTTGATACCTATGTGTCTTGGATTGGCTTCGAAAAATTATCAAAAACATTGATTACAAGTCCATCTGAAGCCAAATTTCAGGCGTTATATACCCAGTAGTTGAACATGACCGGGACGGTAGACAGGGCCTGCACTGTGACACCTAAAAGAAATACAGTTAGTCATTGTTAACTAATCTATTAGTCAGATGCTATTTTATTAATCAGCATTGATTTGGAAGCAAATGTAATAAAAGAATGTTACCATGTTTATCCATGTCCCGGAGCCGAGCTTCAGCATCCCAACAATTCTCCTGTACCACACGGAACACTTTTCCATCCTTTATCATTTCGGCTTCTCCCTGGGAATGTGTGGATTATTTGAATTATTGTAAGTCTTCAATTCATGAAAACATTATATATCCAATTTGAATACAAAGCACAGGATTAATATCTTAAAAACAAACAAGCAAAACTCCTTGGACAGGCTGATTTTTTTTCACTTGCAACCACCAGGGGGAAGCACCAATCATAAAATGCAATCTTTTTTTTTTGTTTTTTTAACTTGAAGTGACTGATGGAATTGAGATGTGGCAAAATATATCAGTATGAAGTTGTGGTTAGTGGCGAGGTGGTGGGGTGCTGGATAACCGATCCCAAGGCTGGGGGTTCTTTTTTTAAAATTTTTTTTTATGCATTGTCCTAACCTCAACATTAGCAGCTGGGCCACCAGTCACTTGGTGGGACGCTGTCATTGAGCACTGAGGAAGGTGTTGACTTCACATTTGAATTTTTGCCTGTCATGTGTGGTCACAGTTTCTTCAGGTAGACCATTCCACAATCTTACTGCGGCTGGAAGAAAAGACCTCAGGTGGCTTGTTGTTGATGAGCGAGGGCATTCTATTGTTGCTGAGTGCTGAGCACTAGACTGTCTGGTAACATGTCCTGCTGATTTAGGCTGAGGGAGTAGGGCATTTAGTAGGGCAGGGGCTTCTTTGTGGTACATACGGTGGAGCAGTGTTAGTGCTCCCACATTTCGACGTTGTTCCAGAGGCTGAATTTGCATTGAATCCAGGTCACCTGGCTTAGATCCTATTATTTTGATAGCTCTTCTTTGTATGGTATCAAGCCATGATAATGATGTAGGAGAGGCGCCCATCCAGACCGATGAGGCATATTCCATTCTGGACCTCACCATACTCTTATATATCATAGCTCTCTGGTCAGGATTCAGGTACCTGGACACTCTTCTCAGGAGTCCCAAGCGACAGCCAGCATCTTTAGCCATCTTTTTCACGATGTGGGTCCATGTGAGGTCCTTGCGTATGGTAATTCCTAGTAACTCCACTTCATACCCCTTTGCTAGGATGGCGCCCATGAAATGGAGGTTGGCGTGGTTCCCTTCTGCATCTTTCAGTCGACTGACTGTGATGCTTGTGCACTTTGCTGCTCTGAAGAGGACATTCCATTTAGTTGCTCATTTCTGGATTTCATGCAGGTCTTCATTTAAGCTTTTAGCTGCTGTGGCTCTGTGTTTCCTATCTTTAATGATGCTTGGAACTGAGGAGTCATCTGCATTTAGGATAGCTTTGTTCTTAATTATGTCAGTAAAATCGTCAATGTAAATGATGAATAGTAATGGGCCCAGTATTGACCCCTGAGGTACGCCTGCATTGATTGGCTCAGCACTTGAGGTGGTGCCGTTTAAGGTCACCTTAAGTACTCTGTCAGCTAGGCAATCCTCTATCCATCTCAACAGCGTGTCTTTTATACCAATGGCTTCTAGTTTTGCAATTAAGCCTTTATGCTAGACACGATCAAAGGCCCTGCTTATGTCCAGACAGATTAACCTACCTTCTTGTTGCTTGTCTAATGCATTCTGCAGGTTCTGTGCAACATACGTCAGTGCATCTACAGTTGAATAGCCAGTTCTGAAGCCGAATTGATTGTCTGATATTAGCCGGTGCTTGCATATGTATTTCCACAGGGCTCTGTTTATGAGACTCTCCATCACGTTACTAATAATGCTCAGGAGAGAAACAGGCCTATAGTTGTTAGGGTCATGTTTATCCTCTTTTTTGTAGCATGGTAGGACATATGCAATTTTCCATTGCTTAGGCATATACTGCTTATCATGAAGCAGCTGAAAGAGTCTAGCGAAAGGCTTTGCCAGTTCTAGTGCTGTCTGTTTAAGGACTCTGGCAGGTATGGAGTCTGGACCAGTGGCTTTGTCTGTATTTAGCTTTATTAGTGCTTTCTTGACATGTTTTGGCCAGAACACTACCTTTTTGAAGCTCGATTTAGGCTTTTTGAATATAGTGGGCCTTTCTTTTTGTGGAATTTTAGATTTCTCTGCAAATATCTCAGCAAAACATTTCGCTTTCTCTTCAGATCGTATGTAAGTCTGGTTATTGAGGCTTAGCAGTGGCATATCACATTTACCACCTTGACCCATGAGTCGCTTGGCAGTCCACCACCAGCATTTGCTTCCCTTCTTAAGACCTGTAGTCATATTGTTTTTAGATGATTGTTATAATCACTTCTTGCCTTGCGGGACACATAGGTGAAGCCGTTTCGGGCTTGATTGGATATGAAATGATTTTCTGGGGTCATATTTGCTTGGTACTGTCGCCAGGCTTTATTCTTCTTCTTATCAGCATTTTTACATGCTTCATTCTGCATTCTGCATTCATGCATTTACATTCATACACTCTGGCTTCCCAATGAAACTCCTGAGTGTTTTTCTCAGTATGTGATTCTCCATAACTTTCTGGATTGTTTCAGTGACATCTCTACATGATTTTTCAGGATCATCTAATTTGAGCATCTGATTCCAGTGTTTTTCTGCAAGTTCACCTCTCAGTCCATCCCAGTCTGCCTTAGAGTATAGCCATACTGTTCTTGGGGCAGTGGGTTCCTGGATAGGAGATAGTGAGATTGCAGTACTCAGAAGATAATGGTCTGAAGAGCCTAATTCAGGGGCTATCTTAATCTCTTTGCAGAGGTTTGATATGTCACACATAATCAGGTCTAGTTTGTTCCCAAGTCTATGGGTTGGACCCTTTACTAGTTGCGTTAGCCCTTGAGTAGTGCATAAGGTCTGTGTTTGCTCTCTGGCAATGTCTGTATTGGTTCTACTTTGCAGCCACTCCTTGTGGTGGGCGTTGCAATCTCCCGTTAGCATGCTGGCTGTTGCGTTTGTTTTAGAGCGTAGCTCCTCTAGCTGTTCAGTATACCAGTCTATTGCTGCAGTGTTGACATCTGGTGGTCTATATAAGAGAGAGAGAGTAAGAGGATTCCTGAGACTAGTTTGATGGATAATATCATCATTTCATGTTCAGCAGGTTCTAAGTCCTTCCTTCTATGTAGGGCAAGTCCATTCTTGTAGTAGATTAGACATCCTCCCCATCCAGTTTCATTTGCTCTATCCCTACGTTCTATGAAATACTCATTAATACTATTATCTGGGTTTTCGTCTGATACCGCAGATGTAAGCAGTGATTCTGTGACCAGTATAATGTCTGGTTTTGGTTCTTCTTGTGCCCTTTTTAAGATCAGGTGATCTTTATTTGCTCTAAGGCCTCTGATGTTTGAATACCACGTAGTCATTTTCCAGGTTCGCGGTTCATTTGTCTTGCATGGCTCAGTATCCGAGTTATCCATCCAGGTATATTTTTTGTATGCTTTTCTTGTAGCGGTAAGTGGGGTAGGGGTGCTAACCCTTAGTGAAGTCTTGCAACACACACACACACACACCCTGAGGGAAGCCCTCTCACTAGGACAGCATACGGACCAAGGGGTTTTAAGCCAAGGTCCACAGTACTTTGGTGTAGAGGTAAAGGTCATTTTCTGTGTGTGGACCATCTCCCCAGATGTCCTCCCTTTATGGTTCAAGCCACACTATGAAAGGGTTTGTCACTGCTGTCCGCCCAGTGCACCTAACTGGGTTATAAAAGGCCAGCCATGTCTTTCCTGTCTATGGTGAGAGGTTCATGTAAAGGAGCCATTGCTGACTTTCGTCAGGAGTAGCTGCATAGCTGTCTATGTGTTTCTGCCCTGCAATGGCCTGGTGATCTGTCCAGGGTGTACAGTACCCTGCCCTCGCCCAGAGTCGGCTGAGATGGGCGCCAGTCTCCCATGAATGAATGAATGTCACTGAGAAAGGAATATAATCAATGAATCTTGTAAAATCATTCTGTAGATCTTGGCATTTGTCTTTCTCAAGTGATAATGTCCACTGATTTTGGTGGGAAGAAATGTAACGTTTTGCCTGATATAACATGCATGGTTCAGTTAAATCAATCCTGTAATGAGTTAAACTTAGACTGGCCAAAGTGGGATGAATCGCTAATCAAATGATGTGACCCTGAAGGAGCTCAGCTCCCGAGCACTGTGATAATCATGCTGTCCCATCAATATAACTTCTGCCATCATCTGGCCTCATGTACTAAATGATAGTCTGTACATCCTGTGCTGCCCACTCATTCTTCATAGGGGATTTAGTTAGTGCAAGCCAATATGTACACACAATCCAAGCCCAGAGCGAGCCAACTCCACCTTCATCCTGATCATTCGAGCATTTTACTGCAAACTGGTGCAGAGGAAGCAGTGCATGCTTATTCGCATGCATTTCAACACATATTACTGATAATAAAACGTGGAATACTAAAATACTCTTCTTTAATTTACCAGCGAGCAGCACAAAATTCTTAAGTACGACAGGGTGTTGAAAATGCCTTTTTAAAACTGAAACAGCAGCAATAACTTTACTCAGTTCTCTTTTCTACATTAATTATTTACATTCTGATCTGTACACACAGGGTATGTACAGTAATCATATATATGTGTGCAGGGATTCCTCGCTACTTCGTGCTTCAATTCATGTGGCTTCAGTGCATCGCAGTTTTTTTTTTTAATATACAACGAATTAAAAAATAAGGAAATTAAGGAAGAATAGAGGGAAAACTTAAGGAAAATGCCACAAAAACAAGGCCAATTATGCAAAAAAAAACCCCAAACAAATAAAAAAAACAACACAAAACCTCCCATCAAAACTAGTTACATTTTTGTGAGGTGCACATCTGAGTGTGTGCGCGCGAGCGCTTCTGTATGTGTGTATGTATTTATATTTTATTTACATCTTATGCATTATTTTTTAACGTTTAATTTTTATTATTGGTATTTATTGATATTATATACATATATACGTCAGTAGGGGGGTGTTGGGGTGATCCTACCTTGCAGAATTTGATGGTCGCGAGGGGGATCTCGGTTCCAATTAACCATGGAAAGTGAGGGATCCCTGTGTGTGTGTGTGTGTATATATATATATATATATATATATACACACACACACACACACACACACACGCGCACACATAATATGCACAACCCAGCAGTCCCACATGCTAATATTTTCATGGAGGGCATTTATCCTTGATCACAGCATGTAATCTCCATGGCATTGCTGGTCTAGTTCCTCCGGTCGAGGCTCAGCACCATTAATGTGGCCATAAAAAGACACAGATGATGAGCTGAATGTACTGAATGACCAGATTATTACATCAGTGCACTTTTTCTTCTCCGATGGCACAGATGTAAAATGGGGACTCGGGTAATGAAAGAACGGATCAGGGAGTATGAGGAATCATTTTCATATATGTATTTTTGTGCCCCAGTGTCCTAACCGTAACGCTGTTGAAAGTTTTCAGGGTGTGCTGGAGAAGACTTTATGGAGTGGCTCAGTTTTTCCCCCCATCATTTCAAGACGGTGTTGAAAAATGAACCCAACACTGGATGGAAATAAATGTTATGTTTTTTCAGTTTGTCGAAACAATGGCATGACAATCACATGCTGCATGCAAAGGATAAATGTGGAACAACAGCATATTCATATTCATATGCAACCTTTTCTGGACATTGTATAAATCAATTTAAAGCTCTGTTTTGATAACAAAAAGGAACCTGGTGTGTTAATTCTTACTCTGACTCACCTTACAGTGGTGATGGAGCTGGACAAATCCGTCATATCCATATCTCTGAAAAAAAAAAAAAAAAAAAAAAAAAAAAAAAAATCAATAAATAATAATAATAATACACTTCATACAGTATATTACAAGGAGGGGTTAGCACGTTAGCCTCATCACAAGAGGGTTATTGCACATCTTGGAATCTGTGAGGGTAAGTTTGCATGTACCATGTGCTCTAACTCTGGAATAAACCCCGGCAACGGGATCAGGACTCCAACATACTGTGGATGTGTTTTGGGGTTTATTTTAGTCATAATGACCAGCTGACTGTATCCCTCCTTGTACCCAGCATCAGCTCTAATTGGCTCCAGTGATCCAATCATCATGATTTAATTTCAGTCTCTGGAGGTAATGTATAGCCGAAGCTCACTGTGCGAAGACAGAAGAGACAGCGGCGTGGATATAGGCTTATTAAAGTTCCTCTACTATGCCCTTCTTCAGAACAATGGGTTTGGTCACACAGTGTGTGCGGTCATGATTCCAACCATGAGGGCAGTCATGGGATGGTGGGATAACAAGTTTTTGTCTTATGTCTCGGTGAACCCTGAACTGTATGTATTCTGATGAAATGGACCGCTGTGAACTAGGTTCAGGGCTCACCATGAAGGTAGCGGTAGCATAGACGTCACATTCAGGCAAGTTTGTTGAGTACTTCCAGGTTTACACCTTTGTAATGGCTGGTTTTTCATTTGTCTCTTACTCTGAAGACACATGATTATTGTGAATGGTCAGCAGCACTTTGCTGCGCTCGGGAGAAGGACAGGAGTAGAGATATGAGATATAGCCCCATTTATAAAACCAGAAGGATGTGGTCCATGTTATCACCTTGTCAGTGAGCAGGCTGTTGAACTGGACATGACCTTCTGTTGCTCCGACAGTAATAAGATTAAGTCATGCTGTGGTATACTGAGTGTTCTGGAGTTCGGAGACTTATTGAATCCAGGGGTGTGCAGTAAATGATTGGACCAGACTGTGAATATAAGTCTGCTGGTCTTCTTCTTCCAAGGTTGGGTCACAGAGGCAGCAGCCTAAGCAGTGAGGTCCAGATGTCCCTCTCCCCAGCCAACACCTCCAACTTTTCTCTAGGGATGCCAAGATGTTCCCAGACCAGCCGAAAGCACAGTCCCTTCAGTGTGTTCTGGGTCGACCCCGGGGTCTCTTACCGGGTGCTCATGCCTGAAACACCACTCCAGGGAGGTGGTTGGAAGCATTCTAACCAGGTGCCCGAGCCATCTCACCTGGCACCTCTCAACATGGAGGAGCAGTGGTTCTACTCTGAGCTCCTCCCGGATGACTGAGCTTCTCACCCTATGTCTAAGGGAGAGCCCCGCCACCCTGCGAAGGAAGCTCATTTCAGCCAGATTTGTCTTCTTCTTTTCGGCTTTTTCCGTGCTCGGGAGTCGCCACAGCTAATCATCTGATTCGCACGTTTGATTTGGCAGAGGTTTTTACGTCGGATGCCCTTCCTGTCACAACCTCTTTTCGCAAGGGACAGAAACACGCTGACGACTTTGCAGCTCCTCTTTACGAAAGTCAGCAATGGTTCTTTCACATCAACCTCTCACCATAGACAGTGACAGACATGGCCCGCCTTTGATAACTCAATTAGCTGCACTGGGGACATTTCAGCCACATTTGTGATCTTGTTATTTCAGTCACTACCCAAAGCACGTGATCAGAGGTGAAGGTTGGAATGTAACCTGACTGGTAAATTGAAAGCTTCACCTTTTGGCTCAGCTCCTTCTTCACCTAAATGGACTGGTTACCAGTTCGGCCCTACAGCCAAGGTTGCATTGAGCCGCCTGTTAATCTCCCGCCCCATCTTTCCTCACTCATGAAAAAGACCCCAAGAGACCTTCTCCACCTGGGGCAGGACCTCATTTCAGACCCAGAAGGTGCCTTCTGCCCCTTTCTGACTGAGAACCATGGCCTCAGACTTGGAGGTGTTGATTCTTATTCTGGCTGCTTCACATTCAGCTGTGAATCATTGCAGTGAAAGCTGGAGGTCCCGAATTAATAAAGCCAAAAGGACAACGTCATCTGCAAAAAGCAGACACAAGATCATATCGTCACCAAACAAGAACCCCTCAACACTGCGGCATAATACACACACACACACACACACACACACACACACACACACACACACACACACAAATATAAATAATTTCATTTATTTCTCTTTGTGAAAGACCATCTTTTGTCAGGGTCACGGGAAGGCCACTCAGCCAACTCTGGGAGAAGGTTGTGTACACTGAACAGCTCATCTGTCTATCACAGGGCCAACACTCTCACAACTATCACACTAACACTTTCAGCGAGCTTGTGGTAATTGAAAACATCTAATTAGCCAAATATGCATGTACGAGTCTTATCGTAATACTGGTACATTTTCCAACTACCCAACTTCAAATTTAAATAAATATTTCCTTGTCCAAGTTTATTTGTGAATGAACGCATCAGAATCTTTTAATGCATGCCTGTGGCATACTATCATATTAAAATATGTACTGTACATATGTTGGCCCGAGGCTGTGAAATAATTCAAACACTTCCTAGTTTACACCTTTTTCACGCTCAATTTTGTGACAATAGAAAGACCTCAATATTTCCACATCCCACTGAGCCTCTGCTAAAGTCTCCACGGGCCCAATAATCGCATGAATCGGAGCACAGGCGCCACACAATGAACCATGGAATTTGCATGTCTGTGGCAAATTGGTCAATTAAACGCCAGACTTAATACGGGATCAACAATATATGTAACTTTTCCTGTCCATGTTACACGGTGTATCTTGTGCTCCTAACGGCCACTGATGGATTGGCATTTATTGACTTTAGATAATAAATGAAAGTTGCACATATCAAACACCATCAAGTGGTTGAGTGTAATTTATTGAATAAAGTAAAATAACAGTTCTATTGGGACTGACCATGAATATGTTAAGGAGGACAAATCAGGAGAAAGAGAGAGAACCAAAAGTATTTATTCCCATTCGTTTAAAAAAATTATAAATAAATGAATAAACAGACACACAAGCAAAAAAACCCTCACCCCATCCTTCCATTATTTGAATCACTTGTTTATTAAGGTTGTGGGGGAAGAAGAAGGTGAACCTAGCAGAGCACCCTGAAGTGCCCACTAACCTACTGCAAGACTATCACCGACACAGACAACCAGTCTCACTCACATTCACACTGATGGGTGATTCAGAATCGCCAGCTGAACTAATCTAATCCACATGTTTTGGGACTACTGAAAAAAACCAGAGAACCCAGAAGAAACCCACATAAAAGCATGGCGAGAACATGGAAACTCCAAAACAATGGACTACTTGGATTAAAGCCATAACTATATTGCTGTGGGCTGGAAGTGCTAATCAGTGCACCAACTAAAATGATATATATATATATATATATATATATATATATATATATATACATATACATATACATATACATAGGGATCCATTGCTACTTTGCGCTTCAATTCATGCGGCTTCAGTGCATTGCAATTTTTTAAAAATATTCATCGAATTAAAAAAATAAAGATGTTAAGGAAGAATAGGTGGAAAAAGTTAAAGAAAATGCAGAAAAACAAGGCCAACTATGAAAAAACCCCAATTAATAACAACCCAAAACTCAACACCAAAACTACTTACATATTCATGTAAGGTGCGCATCGGAGTGTGTGCACATGTGCGTGTCTGTACGTGTGTGTATTTATCATTTATTTACATCTTATGCATTATTTTTGAATGTTTACTTGTTATTATAAGCATTTATAGTGTTGAATATGTATTTATTTATATTATATACACATATATGTGCAGGTATACGTCAGTCAAGGGGGTTGAGCTACTTCGTGGAATTCGGTGTTCGTGGGGATCTCGGTCCCAATTAACCGCAGAAAGGGAGGGATCCCTGTATGTGTGTGTATATATCTATATATATATATATATATAGACACACACAGTATATATAAAAATGCTAAATAGAGTTCTGACAAATTTAAGTCAAACCCATGGGATCTGACTGACTGAATGATAAGGAGAGCTGAATGATAATGTATAGAGGATTTTCCAGCGACAGCATGAAGCAGTGATAAAGGGTTTAAATGAAATGCACAATGCTATCTCTGTTTCATGTACCATGTTGCTTAGACTCTGAAGCCTGATTGATATGAAGATAACATTTGGTTGTAAACATGGGAAATCATTACCTTCACTCTGCTGTGTCGAAACAAATAAGTGGAAAAGGCCAAGGTCCTGACTGATGAATATTTCACCTGAGCTAGTCTATATTTGGATCCTGCAGATCTCATAGTTAAAGCTGGTGATTTTAGAACAAGTTGAATCATGTGAATAAAATTAAAGAATATCGTGGCTTACAGCACAAAAAACAGATGTGCAGACATATAATTTCATACAATCATTACACACCTCACAGATATTCGCCATTACAAACACTCACTGTGAAATTTACTGCTTGAGCTTTGTCTGAGCTTCCCTACCTCTTTAAGATCCGGCCATTCCTTCGGCAAAATATGGTTATGGATATCAATCTTCATTTCTGGGATAAGTCAGAATGTGTCAGAGTGGGATCAGGGTTACTGCCTGCACGTGCACATGCAGCTCAACTCAAAGTCAACACTTGTCCTTTTCACTGATCCTATGGACCAATCAAAATCATTTACTCTACACTCCCATTGGTGTTTATCCAAACTTACGAAATGTTGGGGGGAAAAAAAACCACTATAAAAATGTACTTAAATTATGTCCGAATTTACAAATGGTTCTCTTTCCTATACAAATGGAAAAAGAAAAATGCACAATTGCTCTCAAAACAGGTAGACTACAAACTCCTGCTCCAATAATGCCCCCTATTGGCCACTTAATGTAATACGGCTTTTAATATAAAATTAAAATTACTTCGTCCAATTACAGTCATGGGAAGGCTGGGGCCTATCTCAGCAGACAGTGTGTGCAGGCGGGGCATACTCTGAATAGCTTGTCGAATCATCTGCCACCAACAAATTCATATCCAGTCGTCTCCCAGCTGTTGTATATCAAATGCTTGTTCCTGTGGCTGGGTGAAGTGACGTCATATAGATGTTTGAAACATAACCTCTCTTTCAAAAATGTCCCTCATTTTTTTAATTTCTTTGTTGTGACTCTTATGTGAACTATTGGCTATAGCTCCCCCATGGTTGTCAGTGGTACTGCTCCGTCATTACATACCCACTTACAAATCAGCCCAGAATTCAGGAGACCCAGAAAATATGGAGAAAGGGGCAACATCGCCAAGGCAGCAGCTAGAAGTGTGCCTGCCCAGTAACATTGGCAACAAGGTTTGTAAATATGTATTCTGATTAACTGAAAATTCTAAAAGACTTGAAAGAAGATGGTGACAAGATTGGATTGGTGATCACCAAAGGGGATGGCGATGCATGTCTGTTCTCAAGACGGCTATATGGGTCCAAACTTTTCAGAGCAGCATTGAACTCCTGCTGAAGTGATGCAGTGAGTCCTGGACCCATCGCTGCCATGTGTTATTCAGGATTCCTTCGGGTATTTCCAGTGGCTTCTGCTATTTGAATAAAGCTTTGGGAGCATTAAGTGTGAATTCGGCATAGAATTATCTGGAGCTTCAACAGAAAGGCGGCAGGTGCAAATAGTTTTTTGGAACCAATCACACCTGGAAAGTGCATTATAACAACACACTCTTTTGGCTTCTTGTGAATGAATGTAGATGTTTGGAATTAAGGAAAACATCACAAAACACAAAAGGAACCACATTGTTTCGGGTACATTAATACACTGTCCTCCATAATTATTGGCAGCCCTGGTTAAGATGTGTTCTCCAGCTTCTAATAAATTAATTTACCCCTGAATACTATAATACCACAATGAAAAAAAAAAAAAAAATAGAAAATTCAACCTTGAATTCAAGTGCATTTATTCAGTGGGAAAAAAATTCCCACATTAAGAAATAATTATTTTACATCAAATCATGTGTGCCACAATTATTAGCACCGCTGATGTTAATACTTTGTAGAATCTCTTTTTGCAACAAAACAGTCACAAGGTGGGAGAATACAGACAGAAGATTCTTGAGCCATTAATCTCTGCATAGTCTCTCGAAATCATCCAACGACCTGGTCCTCTCCTCTGCACGCTCTTCTTCAGCTCAGTCCAGGTTTTCAGTGGGAGACTGAGATGGTCATGGGATGAGATTGATTCTGTCTCTGGTGAACCATTTCATTGTAAATTCTGACACATGTTTAGGGTCGTTATCTTGCTGAAAGACCCAGTGACGACCAATCTTTGGCTTTTGGGGAGACGCCAACAGATTTTGATTTAAAATGTCCTGGTATGGGCAGTGGTAGTCTCGTTGTATAGGGTGCTGGATCGCTGATCCAAAAGGTTGGGGGTTTGAGTCCCACTCTCCACAAGGTTGTCACTGTCTCCCCCAGTGCAGCTAACTGGGTTATCAAAGGCTGACTATGTCTCTCACTGTCTATGATGTGAGGCATGGAAAAGAACCATTGCTGACTTTCGACAAGACTAGGCTGCAAAGCTGTCAGCGTGTTTCCGCCCTGTGATGGCCTAGCGAGCTGTCCAGGGTGTACTCTGCCCTCGCCTGGAGTCGGCAAGGATGGGCGGCAACCTCCCCCGACCCTAATTAGCATTAAGTGGGAACAGAAATTGAACTGATGATGAACTGATGTCCTGGTATTTCAGAGCATTCATGATGCTGTGCATCCTAACAAGGTTCACAGGGCGTCTGGAAGAGAAACGGGTCCATAGCATCACTGATCCACCCCCATACATCACAGTGGGGATGAGGTGATTTTCTGCATTCTCATCTTTTTTGTTCCGCCAGACCCACTTAGAGTGTTTGTTGCCAAAAAGCTCCATCTTGGTCTCATCTGACCAAAGCACATGGTGGCAGTTAAACTCCTATACTGCTTAGTGAACTCCAGAAGTTTGCGTTTATGATTGGTAATGAGAAAAGGGTTTTTTCCTTGCATGCTTCCCAAACAGCTTGTTGGCATGTAGATAGTGCCCAATGGTGGTTCTGTAGACTATGTAACCCTAAGATGCTGCCATTTGTTATGATTCTTTAACAGTGCGTGTTGGAGAACTTTTAATTTCTCGTCCCATCCTCCTCACTGTGTGTGGTGGCAAAATAACCTTGCGTCCTCGTTCCATCTTGTTTTCCACTGTTCCAGCTGTTTTAAACTTCTTAATGATTCTTCTGGCAGTAGATATGCACAGGTGCAGGCGAGGGCTGATTTTCTTGTAGCCATTGCCTGACTTGTGACAGTGGAGACACATCTGCGTTACTTGAATGGTGTGTTCATTTCTCTTCCCCATGTTGAAGAGTGAATAAGAGGAATAGCCTCTGTGCCACATCATGGGCAAAAGCAGGGTACAGCTTCAGCAAATCCCCAGATTATTGCAGTCCAAAACACACACACACACACACACACACACACACACACACACACACACACACACACACACACACACACAAATGTTCAGACTCTCACCTAGTTGCAATTTAGAAAAAATAATTAGACCATTTGTGCATCTCTTTGGACTCTGGGAGGAAAACAGAGTACCCAGATTAAATCCACACAAACCCAGGGAGTACATACAAACTATTCAGAGAGACACCCAAGCCCAGGACTTGAACCTAGGACCCATTTGCTGAGAGGTGGATGCGCTTACCACTATGCAGCCATGCAGCCCTTAGTACTAAGTTAATTTGATCATTTCTAAACAACAGTGATTCTGAGATGTAATGTGCCA
>CM045729.1:91799049-91871549 GCA_024760905.1 Plotosus lineatus | reverse complement strand
AATGAAGCAGAATTGGGTGGAGATCGGAAATAATTCAGGGCATAGTTGCCACCATGCTAGAACACCTGGGGAAGGTCTTAACCACAAGTGTGCCCATGTCCACCCAGTAAATGGGTACCAGGTAAAAGGAAACCTGCGTTGGACTGGCATCCCAGCAAGGAGGAGTCGAACTCCTAGTCACTGTGATGAGCCACTAGACTCTGGAGTAAAAAAACAACATATTTTTCATAGTTGCCAAAACAGAATCAAATAATATTGATTTTTTTTTATTATTATTGAAACTGAGTCACACTCCATGGCATTCAGTTCTCCCATTCATACTCAAGGCCACATTCTGCTTATGAGTGCGTTTCACAACATTCTGTTGATCCGGCCTTGAATTACCTGGTTTGTCCTGACGAATGTAATTCAGAAAGTCTTTGAATGTAGCGTCAATGGTTCTATCACAAAGGCTGCTTTCTATGGTTTCACAGTTTAATGGTGTCGGTGCTTCATTAGTATGACCCTGTCGGCACTCAGGTCAGTCCAAACCAGCCAGGACAAGACAAGAGGAAGATGAGCACAGGAGAAGGAGTTTTGGAATAAAAGACCTTGGAAATCATTGAAATAGTTTCCTAAAATAGTTTCGAAAAGTTTCGTCAGAATGATTAAGAAAACTACATTTGCTTCACATATAGCACATACAGAGCAAGTCATTTATACAAGGGAAATCAGGATCACCAGCCGTAGTGACCATGTGACCATATCATCATCCTCCACAGGATGATGCATTAGTATTCCCTGACCATGTGCACTGTGCCACACGAAAACACCCAAAGCAATCAATTTGTGCCACTGAATAATTTATAAGGGTTTTTCATTTGCTGCTGATGTCTGGTCTACATGGTTAGAGGTGTTCAAATGGTCACATGGCTTCCAGCCTTTGTGTTTGTTTATTTCGGAATTAAGAATGGGTGAAGACTTGCTTGAGAAACAATGTAAAGTAGCTGCCATTGAAAGGGAGATGTAGAAAAAAACTAGACTCTTCAGACATTTTCCAAATTGGTGAGAAGAGGGGAATGAATGCATTTGCAATCTGAAATCCAGTTTTGTTTCCTTTTTATTCTTTAATGTCAAACTATATCAGGTGTGGGATCATATCAAGGTGAATTAAGTCATGTGAATGCTTTGAGTATGGCGATAACAGTGGGGGTACAAACTACGACCAAATTCATACATTTTGGTCCATAGATAGAGTATTTGGATTGGGGCAGGTGTGGCCCAGTGGTAAGGTGCTGGATTACCAATCCCAAGGTTGGGGGTTCAAGCCCCACTGTAATTGGTAGTCACTGCCCCCCCAGTGCAGCTAACTGGGCCATCAAAGGCCAGCCATGTTTCTCACTGTCTATGGCGAGAGGTTCATGAAAAAGAACCATTAATGACATTTGTCAAGAGTAGGCTGTCAGTGTGTTTTGGTCCTTTGATGGCCTGGCTAACTGTTCAGGGTGTACTCTTCACGCTCAGAGTCTTCTGAGATGGAGACCAGCCTCCCTGTGACCCCATGCAGCTCAGAAGATGAATGAATGAATGAATTCAAGAAGTTTAGCAAAAAAAAAAAAAAAATACAGTAAATAAATAAAAAAATTGTATTAAAAAAATAATTGGACAAACTATCATTATTATAACTATCGATCGATTTGATCCATCCTCATGATTGAGGGTCAGTGACTTTACTGTCATGCTGTTCTCTGAGCAGATTTTTTTGCAGGTTGGGTTGCCAGGTCTTACCCCCCCCCCCCCCCCCCCCAACAGCACTTGGTATTCCTAGGCAGTCTCCGATCCAAGCATAAACCAAGCCTGACCTTGCATAGCCTCTGAGCTCAGACAGGGTCGGGAATTCACAGGGTAACTGAAGGGCAGTCATAAGTATAAGCATTGTCTTTGAAAACCTGGATGCAGTCTTGTGCATTCGGTGACCTCATGCAGTCTGAAACCAATGGACATCATCTGCTTAGTTGCCGCCATTCAAATACTTTGCCAGGCCATTACTAGAGCAGCCTTCTCTTGCTGCTTGTGGGTATTTCTATCTTCCGAATTGGAATCAAAATCAGAATACTTTATTCATCCTGGAGGAAATTGTGTTATTTTGCCTTAAGTTGACTGAGCAGATTTGGCATTTTAACAACTTTCCTTTTTTTTGCCGAATGAAGCTCTTGATTTGCTTTAGGTTTTAAATTCTTATCCATATGAATTTGAGCAGAAAGTATAGTCCTTCATAGTTTAAACCTTTCACACCTAGGGGCAAATTGAAACAGTCAATGGGGCAACCAATGTCTAATGGATAGAACAGGGGGTTTGGTCACTAGTTCAAATCTTGAACCAGCAGGAAAAATGATGGGGAAGTGAGCTGCACCTTCCTTTCCTCCACATTCATGGCTGAAGTGCCCTTGAGCAAGGCACCTAACCACTAGCTGCTCTCCAGGTGCCCCAATGTATGGCAGCCTACTGCTCCATGTGTGTGTCTGTGTGTGTGTGTGCGTGTGTGTTTGTCTGCTTGTGCGGGTGTGTGTGTGTGTGTGTGTGTGTGTGTGTGTGTGTGTGCGTGCTCGCTTTGGATTGGTTCAATGAAGAGGCAATAATTTCCGTTGTGGGATTTATACATATAACGTGTTTGTCTTTGAACTGTGAGAGAAAACCAGTGTACTCAAAGGAAACCCATACAAGTCTGAGGAGAGCATGCAAACTCACTGAGAAATGGCCTCATCAAAGCTACAAGTTGAACCTAGAACCTTTTTGCTGTGAGGCAGAACTGCTCACCAATTTGCCACCATGCCACTCAGATGGACTCAGTTCAAGACATTTTACCTTGCTTATTTGTAAAGAAGAATCAGGCCACAACTGGATATTTAACTGCTTCAGTTAATTGTTTGATGACTTTAGGGTCTTTAACAATTTACTATTTCACTTCTTTATTTCAAATGCATTGTGGACGTGAGATTGTCCAAACCGTAAGTCCACTCCAGGGAGCAATTCATGGCTCATTATCTCAGGTTTGCAGTTCACACTGATTCAGTCATTCATTTTCTGAACCGTATAATTGTAATTAGGGTTGTGGGGAGGATGGTGCCCATCCCAGCAGACTCTAGATGAGGGCAGGGTACACCCTAGACAGCTCACCATGCTATTGCAGTGCCAACACTCAAACAACCATTAGTACTCACATTCACATTGGAGTACTCAGAGGCTCCCCATGACAACATGGGGAGAACATGCAAGCTCCGCACAGAAACGCCTGAGCTGGGAATCAAACCCAGGACCTTCTTGCTGTGAGGCGGACGTGCTAACCACGACCCCACTGTGTTGCCTGCACACAGATTGATGAAATGGAATTAGCTTTGTCAGTATATTATTTATTCTTTTCCATTGGTCCATTGGCGAGATGTTCTTAGTGCCTTTATAATTATATATTTATTGCTGATGCGCTCTTACTCAAAGAATCCTATACAAATCAGGTTTTTTAATTGTATCTTGATGCTGAAAATCAACCATTGAGGCCTTCGAGTTCAAGTTACCCCCAGAGAAAATAATTCAGTCTCTGTAACAGTAAAATGAGGCATTCACTGCCTGTAAAAGTGAGTTTACACGGTATTTCAAGAGCCCCTGCCACTGTCTAGAATGTTCATCAGTAACAACACATTTGATTGTTCCGCCGTGCTTTAAAAAACAGGAAAATATTTTGCTGTGTTCTCTTGGTAAATGTTCACCAACTGATGAACCAATAGAATCTGCTACAGCAAAACTGTGGGATGCTCTGAATGAATGGAGCGATGAGCCAGATATGGACCTATCAGAAAGTGATGACGAGTATTTTTCACCCGATTCTCCTGCTCACTAACTTCATAAATTTAAGTATGTTCCTAGCTGGCCATGTGCCTTTCAATGTGCCAAGTGCTAAAGTTGACCTTTGTGTTGATGGGTTCAATGTGCCATGTGCTAAAGTTGACATTCATGTTGATTGGCTCACATGGGGGGGGAATTTAAAGTAACAGCGCCAGGAGGGAAAATTAAAGGGTCTTTAAAAAAAAAAAACTATGCTGTTTTCTGTTTATTTTCAACATTCATGTAAGTAATTTGGTTAATGCAGCCATGGGGGGAGGGGGGCACAAGCCAGTGTCTCTCCCTTATGCCGGTCCCAGACCCGGAAAAATGCAGAGGGTTGCGTCAGGAAGGGCATCTGGCGTAAAACCAATTCCAAGTAAAATATGCGAGTCAAAACAAGGAAATTCATATCGGATCGGTCGAGGCCCGGGTTTAAGAACAACCGCCATCAGTGCTGTTAACCAACATGGTGCTGGTGGAAATTGGACTACTGATGGTCAAAGACGTCAAAGAAGGAGAGGCGGGAGGTGTGTTCGTAGGCAGAGAGAGAAGAGGAAAGGCACGAGTCTAGGACTGAGAGTAGGGACTTTGAATGTTGGAATTATGACAGGAAAAGGTAGAGAGCTGGCTGACATGATGCAGAGGAAGAAGGTGGACATGCTGTGTGTCCAGGAGACCAGGTGGAAAGGTAGCAAGGCTAGAAGCTTAGGAGCAGGGTTTAAGCTGTTTTTTCATAGTGTGGATGGGAAGAGAAATGGAGTAGGAGTCATCTTGGAGGAGGAGTTTGTCAGGAATGTTCTAGAAGTGAAAAGAGTGTCAGACAGAGTGATGAGTCTCAAGTTAGAAATTGAAGGCGTGATGTTCAATGTTGTTGGTGCTTATGCCCCACAGGCAGGATGTGAACTATGAGAGAACGAGAGATTCTGGAGTGAGTTAGATGAAGTGACGCAGAGTACCCCTAGAGGTTGAAGAGTGGTCATTGGGGCAGACTTCAGTAGACATGTCAGTGCAGGAAACAGAGGGGATGAGGAAGTGATGGGCAGGTTTGGTATTTAGGACAGGAATGCAGAAGGACAGATGTTGGTAGATTTTGCAAAAAGGATGGACATGGCTGTGGTAAATACTTTCTTCCAGAAGAGACAGGAGCATAGGGTGACTTATAAAAGCGGAGGTAGGAGCACACAGGTAGACTACATCTTGTGTAGGTGATGTAATTTAAGGAAGTCAGTGACTGTAAAGTAGAAGTGGGTGAGAGTGTTGCCAAACAGCATAGGGTGGTGGTGTGCAGGATGACACTGATTGTGAGGAAGGTGAAGAAGGCAAAGGCAGAGCAGAAGACAAAGTGGTGGAAGCTAAAAAAGGAAGAGTGTCAGGTTGTCTTCGAGGAGGAGTTGAAACAGGATTTAGGTGGTCAAGAAGTACTTCCAGATGACTGGACAACTACAGCTAATGTGATCAGGGAGACAGGTCAGAGAATACTTGGTGTGTCATCTGGAAGTAGATAAGGAGACTTGCTGGTGGAATGAGGAAGTGCAGGAGTGTGTACAAAGAAAGAGGTTAGCTAATAAAAAGTGGGACATTGAGAGACCCGAAGAGAGTAAACAGGAGTACAGGGACACACAGCGTAAGGTGAAGGTAGCGGTGTCAAAGGCCAAACAGAAGGTAAACAAGGACAGTAAAGTGGGAGAAAATGATTTATACAGGTTGGCACAGCAGAGAAATAGAGATGGGAAGGACGTGCAGCAAGTTAGAGTGATCAAGGACAGAGAGGGAAATGTATTGATTGATGACAGAAGTGTGCTGGGAAGATGGAAAGAGTACTTTGAAGAGCTGGTGAATGAGGAAAATGAGAGAGAGAAAAAAGAGTAAGAGAGGTGACTGTTGAGGACTAGGAAGTAGCACAGAGTAGTAAGGGTGAAGTGAGGAGGGCATTGAAGAGGATGAAGAATGGAAAGGCAGTTGGTCCTGATGACATACCAGTGGAGATATGGAGGTGTCTAGGAGACGTAGCAGTAGATTTTCTGACAAGAACATTCAACAAAGTGTTCGAGAGTGAGTGGATGACAGAGGAATGGAGGAGAAATGTGATGGTGTACATTTTTAAGAACAAGGGAGACGTGCAGAGTTTAGGCAACTACAGAGGGATAAAGTTGATGAGCCAACCTATCATACTCCCTCTGTTTGGCCTTAGCCACTGCTACTTTTGCTTTACGCTGTGTCTCCCTGTACTCTTGTTTACTCTCTTCGGTCCTCTCAATGCCCCACTTCTTCTTAGCTAACTTCTTCCTTTGTACACACTTCTGCACTTCCTCATTCCACGACCAATTCTCCTTATCTACTTTCCTTCCAGAGGACACACCAAGTACTCTCCTACCTGTGTCCCTGATCACATTTGCTGTGGTTGTCCAGTCATCTGGAAGTACTTCCTGGCCACCCAAAGCCTGTTTCAACTCCTCCTTGAAGACAACATGACCCTCTTCCTTTTTCAGCTTCCACCACTTTGTCTTCTGCTCTGCCTTTGCCTTCTTCACCTTCCTCACCATCAGAGTCATCCTGCACACCACCATCCTATGCTGTTTGGCAACACTCTCACCCGCTACTACTTTGCAGTCACTGACTTCCTTCAAATTACATCGCATACACAAGATATAGTCTACCTGTGTGTTCCTGCCTCCGCTTCTATAAGTCACCCTATGCTCCTGTTTCTTCTTGAAGAAAGTATTTACCACAGCCATTTCCATCCTTTTTGCAAAATCTACCAACATCTGTCCTTCTGTGTTCCTGTCCTGGATACCAAACCTGCCCATCACCTCCTCATCCCCTCTGTTGCCTGCACCAACATGTCCATTGAAGTCTGCACCAATGACCACTCTTTCACCTCTGAGGGTATTCTGCATCACTTCATCTAAGTCACTCCAGAATCTCTCCTTCTGTTTTAGCTCACATCCTGTTTGTGGGGCATAAGCACTAACAACATTGAACATCATACCTTCAATTGCTCACTCGAGACTCATCACTCTGTCTGACACTCTTTTCACTTCTAGAACATTCCTGACAAACTCCTTCAAGATGACTCCTACTCCATTTCTCTTCCCATCCACACCATGATAAAACAGCTTAAACCCTGCTCCTAAGCTTTTAGCTTTGCTACCTTTCCACCTGGTCTCTTGGACAAACAATATGTCCACCTTCTTCCTCTGCATCATGTCAGCCAGCTCTCTACCTTTTCCTGTCATAGTGCCAACATTCAAAGTCCCTACTTTCAGTCCTAGACTCATGCCTTTCCTCTTCTCTCTCTGCCTACGGACACACCTCCCGCCTCTCCTTCTTTGACATCTTTGACCATCAGTAGTCCAATTTCCATCAGCACCCTGTTGGCGGCGGTCGTTGTGAACCCAGGCCTTGACCGATCTGCTATGAGATTTGTGTTTACGGTTTGCATTTTGTAGTTTGGCAAAAGTTTTACGCCGGATGCCCTTCCTGTCGCAACCCTCTGCATTTCTCCGGGCTTGGGACCGGCATAAGGGGGAGAGACACTGGTTAGTGCCCCCCCCCCCCCCCCCCCGCCTTAAGGCTGCATGATTTTATATATATATATATATATATAAGTCTGAAATTAGAAATTACTAATATCTATTAAAAACAGAGAATGAATGGTGTGAGTGAGTGACATGTATGTACAGTATTATCAATATGATGAATAGTAGAATGTAAAGTATTACAGTAGATGTTGTTGCTACATGGATGAGTTATACAGTTTAATGTTCTCAGGTTGGAATGATTTCCAGTGTCGTTCCGTAGAGCATTTCGGTGGTATCAGGTTCTCACTGACTCTGACTGATCAGCAGGTTGTGAAGTGGGTGGGGGTATTGTTTAGTATCGTCTTTATTTTGGACAGCATTCGCCTCTCCGACACTACCGCCAATGAGTCTCGTTCCATCCCCACAACGATACTAGTCTTGTAGATCAGTTTGTTTGGTCTGTTTGGGTCTACATCCATCAGCCTGCTGGGTCAGCATGCAACAGCATACAGGATAGTGTGGGCCACAACAGACCAATATAACTCCAAGATTTTGACTTCTTTTGGAGTCTTTCCTTTTCCCTAGACAGAGCTGGTCATATACAGTCCCCCAACCATGCACCACAACCTCATGCCTCCTTAAACAACCATATGTTAGTTTTTATTGTAGAATAAGTATGTGTCTGCGTGCCAGAGGAGTTTGATCATGTGACATTGGTAAATTGGATAATGAGAACAGGGTTATAAGAGGTTATAAGGGGAGGGACCACATTCCTGAGTTTTCTTTTTACCAAAATATTAATTTAAAAGTCCCAGGATTTTGGTGTCACACTAACCTCAAGCCCTCCCTAATCATGTGACCACTTTATGATGTATTTAGTGCATCTATGGAGGAGGAATTTCCAAGTCTAACATATATCAACACGTCCTTCAGGGTGAATAAAGAGATTTGATATAGACAGTAGGCAGTGTGTAGGTTTTCTATGCTTTCACTGCTTCACAGTTTATTGGATCAGATCTTATTGTTTATGTCTGTACGGAGAAACAGAGTGGATTGTTCGGTGTTTACGGTTTCACTGGGAATCTACATGATGTCTTACAACGTGCCATTGATTTTGTGTGGAATTTTCAAATGCGATAAATCAACTTAATTCGTAGGCTTGGAATTTGCATCTCCAGACATATTCTTCTTATGATGGACTGAATTGGACTTTATTAAACAAGAATAAGGTTCTTCAATAAGTCTATGTGGTGGCTTTTGCTGTAAGTAATTTTTTTGTATCATTTCTGATCTGATTTGGTAAAATCTTCCACTGTTGCTCAGTTTACTTAGCATGAATCTGTAATATCATAAATACCCCACAAATATTAAAAACAACAGAGAGAGAGAGAGAGAGAGAGAGAGAGAGAGAGGGAGAGATTTTCCATGTGCGGCATGGTGTTGTGGTGAGCACGTTCACCTCAGGGCAAGAAGGTCCGGGCATTTCTCTGTGCATTTTCTCCTCATGTTTGAATGGGTTTCCCCCAAGCAGTCCGGGTTCCACCCAAAATACCAAGACACAGGCTAATTGGCTCTTCTAAATTTCCCCTTGGTCTGAGTATGAGTGAATGGATGTGTGTATGCTGACCCTGTTATGGACAGCTGTGCAGTGTGTACCCCGCTTTAGCTCAGAGATGGCTGAGATAGTCTCCAGCCTCCCTACGACTTTAGCAGATTAAAATAGTTTATATATATATATATATATATATATATATATATATATATATATATGTATTTTTTTTTTCTGTCTTACACTTATTAGCTGAAAAGCTTAATCATAACATTGGTCTCATCCAGAGACATTTGGTCTCGTCCGATACTGACTGAAGGTAGAATACTCGCTGAACAGCTTAAAGCATTACTGGGCAACACACACAACCATTCACACTGACATACACACATCGAGGCGATTTAGAACAACTATGATCTTAATCATGGAAAATTGTCTTTGGATCGTCGGAGGAAACTGAAGTACTTGAAGGAAACCTCTGCAAGCACACAGGTACACACACTCCGCTCAGAAACACCCGAGCCCGGGACTCGAGCCTACTAGGACCTTCTGCTGTGAGGAAGGTGTGCCAACCACTGCACTACTATGCCGCACACATGTTGCCAACCTTGAGCCATTTCTTCCCAGGGAGCAAGGTAAAATAGAAGTGATAAACACCATGTGGGATAAATACAGAAAAATGAAGGAGATCAAGGAGAATGCATAAATGTTAGACCTGCTCCTCACTGCAGTGTCTACTTTGCTAACAGAACAAATCATTGCTGACCATATATGACAGCTGGTGTAACGTATCTGTTTTACTGCTGCGCTCCTCCTCCTGGCTTTACTCTTCATGCCCCAGTAAGCAGTAGTTTAGCCCCCCCATATCCAGCCATGGAGCAGTGGATTGAGAGTAAACCCTGTTGAGAACAAAAAAACAGCATGTTTTCAGTGTATTTTTTTTTTTTTTCGTGTCCTCTGACAGGTCTTTTGGAAAGCAGCATGCGTCTAAAGCCCCATGAAGCTCAGAGCTACAGGAAAAAGGCATTATGGGTATCATGGATCTCCATTCTGGTGACACTCATCCTGGCAGTGGCAGCCTTCAGTAAGTTGGCATTTTTTTCCATCTTCAAAGAAATTTCTTCATAAAACATTTGTATTAGACATGGAACAAGAAATACATGCACGAGATCTTCTGAATCAGAGTCTATGTGGCATGAGTATCTGCAATGTTATCTTGAGATTATATGAGTTTATATAATAAACCATAATGAGTGGCATGGTGGTTAGAATGTTTGCCTCACAAGAACCTTCTGGGTTCAAGTCCTGAACTTGGCTCTGGTATTTCTGTGTGGAGTTTGCATCTTCTCCTCATGACTGCATGGGTTTCCTCATTGTAATACGGTTTCCTCCCACAGTCCAAAAACATGCACATTGCACACTTGGCTTTTCCAAATTACCCCCAGGGATGAATGTAAGTGTCAATAATTGTGTGCTGGCCCTACAATATGACTGGTGAGCTGTTTAGGGATGGCTGAGATGGGCTCCAGCTTTTCTATGATGCTAAAGAAATTAACCAATTTAGCTAATAAATAAGCCACTTAGTCCTCATTTGGACCTTGAGGAGACTGGTGCCCATCTCAGCTGACTCTGGGCATAGCAGAGAACAACCTGCACAGCTCTTAAGGCAATCGCAGGGCCAACACTAACACAACCATTCACACTCACACTCACAACTTGGGGTAATTTGGAACAGTCAATTAATTAAACTACTGTGCATGTCTGTGGACTGTGGGAGGAAGCAAGAATACCCAGAGGAAACCCACACAAGCACGAGAAAGACATGCGAACACCAAACAGAAATGCTCCAAGCCTGGGAATGGAACCCAAGAGCTTGAGTTGAGAGATGTACTTGCTAAAGATCCTTTCTGCTATTCCCGAGCCTTTTCTGGAACACTGTGCTCATAATTTCTGTATATAAGCAAACACACACACACACACACACACACACACACACACACAAACACACACACATTTATATATATATATATATATTAGTATATATACTGATTTCCTGTATTTGACGTAATAAGCGTTCTGATCCAATAAGCCCCCCCCGCAATGTTTTTGATCTTACGTCTAACGCCCATGTGTACTGGGAGCAAAATGGTCGATCAAACTTACCAATTTTATTCGATACGTCTCTGCAATGGTAAAATGAGGCGTTCACTGCCTGTCAAAGTGAGTTTACACGGTATTTCAAGAGCTCCTGCCACTGGGGAATGTCTTTAATGTTCATCAGTAACAACACATTTGATTGTTCCGCCGTGCTTTAAAAAACAGGAAAATATTTTGCTGTGTTCTCCTGGTAAATGTCCATCCAACAACCGATGAACCATTAGAAACTGCTACAGGAAAACTATGGGATGTTCTGAATGAATGGAGCGATGAGCCAGATATGGACCTGTCTGCGTGAGGATGAGGATTTTTCACCCGATTCTCCTGCTCACTAACTTCATGTGCTTTTGTTTATTTGTGTTGATTGTTTCAATGTGTATATATCAATAAATACATATTCAACGCTATAAATGCTTATAATAACTATTAAATATTTAAAAATAATGCATAAGATGTAAATAAAATATAAATACACACACACCGAGATACACACCTCACATAAAATGTAAGTACTGTAGGTTTGTTGCGTAATAATTGGCCTTGTTTTGTGGCATTTCCCCCAATTTTTCCTTAATTTACTTATTTTTAAATTTTTTCAATGAATAGTTTTGAAAAACTCCAGAATAGAAGACGGTCCAGCCTCTTTCGAGATGGATGGTTCCAGAGCCCAAGCTATGCGTTGAGGTGAGCCCGACTATATCTAGTCGGTATCTCTCCACCTCACGCACCAAATCAGGCTCCTTTCCCGCCAGAGAGGTGACATTCCATGTCCCGAGGGTCAGAGTAAGTAGCCGAGGATCGGTCCGACAGAACCCATGCCTTTGGCTGCCACCCAACTCACACTGCACCCGACCCTTAAAACTCCTCCCACGGGTGGTGGGTCCATGGGAGGGCGGACCCATGTCTCCTTTTCGGGCTAGGCCCGGCCAGGCTCCATGGGCATAAGCCTGACCACCAGGCGCTCGCCTTCGAGCCCCTCCCCTGGGCCTGGTTCCAGGAGGGAACCCCGGTGACCCGCGTCCGGGCAAGGGAGACTGCTTCCTGTGCTCTCTCTCAGACGTCATGTGTCATAGGGGTTTTTTGAATCGCACTTCGTCTGGACCTTCACCCCGGACCTGTTTGCCTTTGGTGACCCTACCAGGGGCATTTTCCCCCAACAACATAGCTCCTAGGATCATTAGGTCACGCAAACCCCTCCACCACGATAAGGTGGCGATTCAGGGAGGGAATACTTTGAGGACCTCCTCAATCCCACCAACACACCCTCCGTGGAAGAGGAAGACCCTGGGGGTTCGGGTGAGGGTCTGCCCATCACTGGAGTGGAGGTCACTGAGGTTGTCAAAAAGCTCCTCGGTGGTCGAGCTCCGGGGTTGGACGAGATCCGCCCGGAATATCTCAGGGCTCTGGATGTTGTAGGACTGTCTTGGTTGACACGTCTCTGCAACATCGCGTGGTCATCAGGGGCTGTACCTCTGGATTGGCAAACTGGGGTGGTGGTCCCAATTTTTAAGAAGGGGGACCGGAGGGTGTGTTCCAATTATCGGGAATTACACTCCTCAGCCTACCTGTTGAGGTGCTCTTTGGGAGTAACGAGGATGGATAGGATTAGGAATGAGCACATCAGAGGGACAGCACATGTAAGACGTTTTGGAGACAAAGTCAGAGAGGCTTGATTGAGATGGTTTGGACATGTACAGAGGAGGGATAGTGAGTATATTGGTAATAGGATGCTGAAGCTGGAACTACCAGGCAGAAGGCCTAGGGGAAGACCAAAGCAACGATTCATGGATGTGGTGAAGGAGGACATGAAGGTCGTTGGTGTAAGAGAAGAAGATGCAAAGGATAGGGTGAGATGGAGGCAGATGATTTGCTGTGGCGACCCCTGAAGGGAAAAGCCGAAAGGAAAAGAAGAAGCCTACCTGGGAAAGTCTATGCAGGGGAACTAGAGAGGAGGATCCGACCGATAGTCGAACCTCGGATTCAGGAGGAACAATGTGGTTTTCGTCCTGGCCGCAGAACTCTTGACCAACTCTATACGCTCCACAGGATTTTGGAAGGGTCATGGGAGTTTGCCCAATCTGTCCACATGTGCTTTTTGGATTTGGAGAAGGCTTTCGCCCGTGTCCATCGAACGATCTTGTGGGGCGTGCTCCGAGAGTACGGCATTCCGGATCCGTTGCTACGAGCTATTCGGTCGCTGTATCACCGGAGCCAGAGCTTGGTCCGTATTGGTAACAGCAGTTCGGCTTCGTTTCCAGTGGGAGTTGGAGTCCACCAAGGCTGTCCTTTGTCACCGATTCTGTTCATAATTTTTATGGACAGAATTTCTAGGCGCAGTCGAGGCGATGAGGGGTTCTGGTTTGGTGGCCATCGGATATCGTCTCTGCTTTTTTGCGGATGATGTTGTCCTTTTGGCTTCATCAAGTCGGACCCTCCAGCTCTCATTGGAGCGATTCGCAGCTGAGTGCGAAGCAGCCGGGATGAAGATCAGTACCTCCAAGTCCGAGGCCATGGTTCTCAGTCGGACAATGGTGGAATGCACCCTCCGGGTCAGGAATGAGGTCCTGCCCCAAGTGGAGGAGTTAAAGTATCTTGGGGTCTTGTTTACGAGTGAGGGAAGGATGGAGCGAGAGATCGACAGACGGATCGCTGCAGCCTCTGCTGTTAAGCGGTGCCTGTACCGGTCCGTCGTGGTGAAGAAGGAGCTGAGCCGCAAGGCGAGGCTCTCAATTTACCAGTCGATCTACGTTCCAACCCTCACCTATGGTCACGAGCTTTGGGTAATGACCGAAAGAACAAGATCACGGATACAAGCGGCTGAAATGAGCTTCCTTCGCCGGGTGGCGGGGTTCTCCCTTAGCAATAAGGTGAAAAGCTCCGCCATCCGGGGAGAGCTCGTAGATCCGCTGCTCCTCCGCATTGAGAGGGGCCAGTTGAGGTGGCTCGGGCATCTGGTCAGAATGCCCCCCGGACACCTCCCTGGTGTGGTGTTTCGGGCATGTCCAACCGGGAAGAGACCCCGGGGTCGACCTAGAACACGCTGGAGGGACTATGTCTCTCGGCTTGTCTGGGACCGCCTCGGTGTCCCCCTGGGAGAGTTGGAGGAAGTGGCTCGGGAGAGGGACGTCTGGACCTCTTTGCTTCGGTTGCTGCCCCCGCGACCCAACCCTGGACTAAGCGGAAGATGATGATGATGATGATGATGATGATGATGAGTTTTGAAAAACCCGCAATGCACTGAAGCCACAAAAACTGAAGCATAAAGTAGCGAGGGATCACTGTGTATATATATATATATCTATGTATATATCACCTTCTTCATTACTAACCTGTGGGTATTCAGATTTCGCCAGCATGGGGCATTTAAACATAACTTTAGTGGAAGATTTATAACCTATTTGCATTTCTGGTGCTGGGTCTCAAGCATGAATTTCATTTTAAAGAACTAGACCAGATCAGTCGATTTGTTTTTGAAAATAAGATTTCTTATATTTAATGGTGCAATTAAAATGTTCTTGGAGGTACAGTACATTTTTCACAAAGATGGAGAGTAGAGTATTTGGGAAGAATGAAATTAGCTGTCTCATGAGGCATGGGAAATCCTGTGGGTTTAAAACAATACTCTTTTGTCTTATTCATCAACCACAAATATAAACAGGATCTCAGTGGTGCTTTTCAGCTGCTGAACAATTGTGACGCGCTCCACCAAATATATGGCAGTGTCGCAACTGACATTGGAGCTTTTGAGACAAATTGTGACTTATTCGGACTACTTATATCACAGCCTTGTTTTGTGACATGGCTGCCATTGCTATTGTGACATGGGTGCCTCATGACATTGCGATGAGTTCACATGCTAGGTGACCTAAATGGTGAACAAATCTGAGAATGAAAAGGATGAGCTGCGAATTTCCACCAACATCAGTTGCTTTTCTATCACACCACTAGAGTGTTCACCCCGAAACATTGAGCAGCAGTGCGATTCCTGTGCGATTGAGCTGCATTTAAATGTTCCACTGAAACCGGGGGACAGACAGAGAATCTCTCTGTTTTACTGTCACAGACAAAGTACTTGTTGGATGTCAAACAACTTCCTGCAGTTGAACCTGGATAAAACTGAAGTAATATTTGCTCATAATGCAAATCTATCCTGGACAGTTACAGCAAATAATTTGGATGTCCTCCAGGTAGCTATCAGCTAAAATATACAGCGGTATCCAAAAAAAAAAAAAGCAACAACAAAAAAAACCCAAAACAACAAAAACCCCACCAAACAAACAAACAAACAAACAAACAAGCAAACAAACAAACAAAAAAAACCCAAGAAATGCAGCATAACTTTGATTCTGCTCAATACTTCAGCTAGAAAATAAATTCAGCCATAAGAATTTTATGAATTGCTAAACCTAAACTATACGTGTGGTGAATTAGTTTTACTTGCTCTTTTAAACGATCCCGAAAAACATCAGCGGCTCATCCATCAGCCTTTGCCCACTTTCACAGTGTGTGCGAGTGTAACGACTCAGGGACATGTTGTCTCTCTGATTGGCTGTTTCATCCCGGTAGTGATGCGAACCCGTTGGATTTGCTGGGCTACATCACTCACCTGTAAAAGTTAAACTCATTTGGTCTTTTTATACCCGAGCCTGGTGCTGATTTCCGGTTTCCACAACGTGAAGCAACTCGGAGTTCAACTCCTTCTGGATGGGATGCTAGTCCATCGCAGGTTCCTTTCCCAGTATATTTTACTGGTACTCATTTATACTGCTGAGTGAACAGAGGCACACTTGTGGTTAAGACCTTGCCCAGGGGTCTTAACACAGTGAGGGTCTAATTGGGATTTGAACACACAACCTCCTGATCATGAGCCCAGCACCTCAACCACTACACCACCAGCCCCACCTATCACTGACCTGTGCATGATAATATATTATCGTCCAGTGCACAAGCAAGAAGCACAGACATTGTGGAAAAAAATTTTTTGTTCCTAAACATACTGGTGCATTCACTGCATGAGCCATTTTGAATTTTCTGTCACGCTCGTCTCTGGCAGTGTTCTCATCCTCAGAGTCATTGAATATGACGTCTCACTGTTTCACAGGAGATGTCAATCTTGCCCAACGTTTGTTCTTCATTCATTTTTTGTAATCGCTTAATCCTAATTAGGGTCACAAGGAGGCTGGTGCCCATCCCACCCGACTCCGGGTGAGGGCAGAGTACACCCTGGACAGCTCACGAGGCCGTCACAAGGCAGAAACACGCCGATGGCTATGCAACTACTCTTATCGAAAGTCTGCGATTGGTTCTTTTACATGAACCTCTCGCCATAGAAAGTGAGAGATAACCCAGTTATGTGCACTGAGGGCTCACCCAACGTGTGACGAAAGAACAACAGATAGGCCCAGATGGTAATTTATGACCAATTTTACTAATGACCAAAATGACCAAGGACAAAATAACCATAGATTGTTCATATTGTAAATATCATTTATTTATATGAAATATTCTTACTATTATTATTAATATTATTATGATTATGATTATGATGATGATGATGATTATTATTATTATTATTAGTAATAATAATAATAATAATAATAATAATAATAATAATAATAATAATAGTAATAATAATAATAATCACTCCATGAATGTTATTTTTCAACAGCTAAAACATCACAGCTTGTTTGGGAAGTAGAGTTTGAACTTTTCTAAAAAAAAAAAAAAAAAAAAATTCCGTCCGTCCCCTTGTGGGTTTCATTTTACCACTCAAATGACCGACATATAACCGAGAGAATCCAATCATTTTTCAAAATCAAGGAATTTTCAGAAATAAAGATCGTTCAGACTCAGATAATAAATAAAAAGGAAATAATGAATTATTTCTTCTGCAGACCACAGTTATTAAGTCTCCCGATTTAAAAGCATAAATCCAATCTCCCGCCAGGAGATTAATTTCTCCCGATTTCCAGACAACCTCCCAAAAAAAAAAGTCACACTTTGAAAAAAACGAAAATATGATTGCAAGTATTAGGCTTATTGGCAAAAAGACTTTCCTTTTATTCGAAGCAGTGAAAAAGGTGACACGTTTGCGTTTTGCACACTTTGTTCCGTCAACATTGGGATTAAACACGGAGGAATCAACGATGTGAAGAAACATGTGAACACTTCGCAACACACGCAACAATCTACAAATCGGAGAATTACCTCTTTTATTACAAGTTCAAGAGATAACATCTCCACACAAGGGATGACAGTGAAAGGGTATTTTCTATTGTAAAGAAAATCCACACTGATGCCAGGTCAGAACTGATCAATGAAACTGTTTGTGCCCTCTCGGCTACAGAATTGAACTCAGACTTTGTTTGTTACAAATCAGCCATCCAAGTCCTGAACTTTGTAAAATTGGAAAGCGAGCAACATACAAGTATGTGCAGGAACATACCGGAACATCTGGTGTCGTTATTAAGCAAGCAGCATTAGTTAGTATATGTAACAATATTTTTAAACAGTTGTTACCTTTTTTATCAGCTGATTCATAAAACTGTTTACATGCATGAATAAATAAAAAAAAAAAACTTGTTTATTGAGCAATGTTCCTTTATAAAAAAATATGCATCAATTCTTGGGGCAGCAGCCCGGCCGCGCAGGGGGTGCTGCGGTGTCTCTGGTGAAAATTCTCCCTATTTCAAAATGCTGAGACTTAATAAGTATGGCAGACCGGTATCAATTGAGCCATGAAGCGGTCCCGGTCCGCAGACCGGTGGTTGTGGACCCCTGTTTTAGATGACATCAAGGGCCAGAATTTCTACAAAGATCTTCATATGTGTATTAACTTTGTTTGCTGAATAAATAAGCGTGTTCTGTCTGTCTCCATCATCCACAGACTTTGAAATATTTTCAAGTGTGAAGGAAAGAAGGAAGCTGATCCGAGCCGTGTTTCTGAAAATATAAGATCCAATATTTTGCAGTATTTCTCAGCAATATATTTATTGATAGAAGTTGATTTTTACACTAAAATCAAACACACCCATTCGCCAATAAAAACTCGTCTGGTTAAGTTGGCACACCCATGTGAAATCTGCATCAGCCCAACACCCTCGTTGCACAATGCCCCGGCATCCTTCTGTCTTTGAGTGCTTAGTCATTCCTCAGCCGTATTGTGTCACATGGGCAGAGGGTGGGGGGATTGTGACTTCTCACCCTTCCACCAGACTCGGGGCATGAACACCGTTTCTTCCACCTCTTGGCCATGTTTCCACGTGAATAATTTTCTGAAGTCATGAGTTTTGAGGAAGTCATGTGATAGGAACTGCATCATTGGCAGTCGTGATGGCATTAAGGCACAAGTCTTCGCAAACTCATTCTTTGTGAGTAAACCATGTGAAGGAGTAAAACAATGAAAATTAAGTCAGAGAATATGGTTTCAGCCTTTAAACGCTTAAACAGACAAGTGAAACACGGAGGAACAACATCGTATCAACTGGGCTTGTCAGGGTAATGATTTCAACCTGGACATGATTTATACAGAACAACTTAGACATGCAGCCAGGATGGTAACGGAGTAGACATAACCATCATCATTTAAGTTCTGAAAGGCTGCGAGCCACGGTGGTCTCACCCAGAGATGAAACGTTAAAGATGAGATCAGGTGAAATATTTACAGATGTGCATAAGGCCTATGGATACCAGAATGGTTCCTGAATCATATTGTAAGCATCATCCCTGAGTTTTTCATACTGCAAAAACTTTGATGTAATTTTTATAGAAACAGCTTTCGGTTGGTTACACCACTTTGGTTCTCAGACCTCCATATAGTAGCGCTGCATCATTCTGCTTTGCAGAAACTGTGTTGTAATTACTTACGTTTCCATTTGGACCTGCAGCAGAACATGTACCTGCCTTTTGCTGTCTCCACCATAGACAATCTTGGGGAAGGCCTGATGCTTGTCCCCCGTGAGTGAGCCGTTTCTTCAAGCTCTGCTCACTGTACTGTAGGTGCACCTCAACAATTATTCAAGCAGTGCCACAATTTTTGTAATTTTGCCTGAGTTGATTTTCATTCATTCAATTTCTGAACCGCTTAATCCTAATTACGGTCACAGGGTGGCTGGCGCCCATCTCAGCTGACTCTGGACGAGGGCGGACTACACCCCGGACAGCTCATGAGAATATCACAAGGCAGAAACATGCTGACAGCGATGCAGCCTACTGTTGACAAAAGTCAGAAATGGATGAAAACTAAGCTTTATAAAAATAGAATGGTTGGTCGATCAACAAAAATGAATTCATAACATTGTTTCAAGTAAAAAAATAACCTTTTGAGGACGCAGACTTATATTGTCAAAGCTTTCAATCAAGAAACTCATTCATACATATAAATACAGAGCACAGGCCATTATTAGAATGGGACCACATGACCTTTGAAAATGAAATTAGGTCGGCATTTTGTTGAGATGATTCAACGCATTATAGTCTACAATCTAGACATCACTTTGTGAATATAAGTACAGTGATCCCTCACTACTTTGTGCTTCAGTTTCTGTGGCTTCAGTACAACACGGGGTTTTCAAAAATATTGATCAAAAAATTAAAAAAGGAAATTAAGGAAAAATGGCGAAAAGTTAAGGAAAATGCCGCAAATCAAGGCCAATTATGCAAAACAGCCCCAAATAAACAAACAAAAAACAAAACAAAAACCCATCAAAACTACTTACATTTTTCTGTGAGGCAGGCATCTGTGTGTGTGTGTGTGTGTGTGTGTGTGTGTGTGTGTGTGTGTGTGTGTGTGTGCGTGTGTGTGTGTGTGTGTGTGTGCATCTGTATGTTTGTGTACTGTATTTATATGTTATTTACATCTTATGCATTATTTTTGAATGTTTAATTGTTATTATAAGCATTTATATTGGTGAATATGTATTTATTGATATTATATACATATATACATTTACGTATACATCAGTCAGGGGGTTGATCCTACTTCACGAACTCAATGGTTGCGGAGGGGTCTTGCTCCTCATTAACTGCGAAGAGTGAGGGATCCCTGTACAGAGCATTGAGCTCAAGATGCAACACTGAGAGCAGTTAAGAACAGAAAGGCCAGACTTTGGTAGAAAGCTTGCTCTGTTCTGGAACGTCAGTATTTGAAAAGATGAGATCAAGGGAGGAATCGGCCTGCTCATGATCCAGAGCCTATTGCAGCATCTGTCAAACATGTCGGATATCACTGCCAGTGGATCACGTCTGTTTTTTTTTTTTGATGATGTGCTGTTGACAGAAAAGCCTGGAAGTGCTCTGAAGTGTATAGAACTATATGCTCTGCTCAGATTCAGTCAAATGCCTCAGAAATAAAGATTCAGACCCATCTTCCTTTTCCAGTTACTGAAACTTAAGTGTATGGATATGTCAATATTCTTTTTCTCATTTTTGGAATATTACAAATCTTGACACTGTTTGATGTATTTTTGTTGTTGTTGTTTTTTCTAAGGGCATATTTCATAATGTAAACTTATCGTCCTGGGCTTTCTTCTCATTAAGATTTAACATGTGACTTATTTGAGTCATGAAAATGACTGAGAAATGAAATGAAACCCCTCATTTTACTATTCATGTTTTAAGTCCTTTATCCAGACTCTCTCTCTCAAAGCCTTCATGTCTTCCTTCACCACATCCATGAATCGTCTCTTTGGTCTTCCTCTCGATCTTCTGCCCGGTAGTTCCAACCTCAGCATTCTACTACCAATATACTCACAATCCCTCCTCTGCACATGTCCAAACCATCTCAATCTAGCCTCTCTGACTTTGTCTCCAAAACCTCTAACATGTGCTGTCCCTCTGATGTACTCATTCCTGATCCTATCCATCCTTATTACTCCCAAAGAGAACCTCAACATTTTCATCTCTGCTACCTCCAGCTCTGCCTCCTGTCTTTTCCCCAGGGCCACTGTTTCTAAACCATACAACATCGCTGGCCTCACCACCGTCTTGTACACTTTTCCTTTCATTTTTGCCGATACCTTCCTATCACACATCACACCGGACACTTTTCTCCAACCATTCCAACCTGCCTGCACACGCTTCTTCACCTCTTTTCCAAACTCTCCATTGTTCTGGATTGTTGAGCTTAAGTACTTAAAATCCTCTACTTTCCTTATCTCTGCTCCCTGTAACCTCGCCGTTCCTCTTGGGTCCTTGTCGTTCACACACATGTATTCTGTATTACTGAGGCTAACCTTCATTCCCCTCCTTTCCAGGGCATACCTCCACCTCTCTAGATTTTCCTGCACTTCTTCTCTGCTCTCACTACAGATCACAATGTCATCTGCAAACATCATAGTCCATGGAGATTCTTGTCTAACCTCGTCTGTCAGCCTGTCCATCACCATCGCAAACAAGAAGGGGCTCAGAGCTGACCCTGGATGCAGTCCTACCTCCACCTTGAACCTTCTGTCACACCGACAGCACACCTCAACACTGTCTTACATCTCTCATACATGTCTTGCACCACTCTAACATACTTCTCTGCCACTCCCGACTTCCTCATGCAATACCACAGTTCTTCTCTCGGCACCCTGTCATATGCTTTCTCCAGATCCACAAAGGCACAATGCAGCTCCTACTGACCTTCTCTGTACTTCTCTATGAACATCCTCAAAGCAAACATTGCATCTGTGGTGCTCTTTCTGGGCATGAAACCAAACTGTGATTCACAAATGCTGACCTCTGCTCTTAGTCTAGCTTCCACTATTCTTTCCCATAACTTCATTGTATGGCTCATCAACTTTATCCCTCTGTAGTTGCCACAACTCTGCACGTTTCCCTTGTTTTTAAAAATGGGCAACATCACACTTCTCCTCCATTCCTCTAGCATCCTCTCACTCTTGAAAACCTTGTTGAATGTTCTTGTCAGAAAATCTACTGGTACCTCTCCTAAACACTTCCATACCTCCACCGGTATATCATCAGGACTAACTGCCTTTCCACTCTTCATCCTCTTCAATGCCCTCCTCACTTCACCCTAATTAATCTTGTGCTACTTCCTGGTTCTCAATGGTCACCTGTCCTACTCTATTTTCTCTCTCATTTTCCTCATTCATCAGCTCTTCAAAGTACTCTTTTCATCTTGCCAGCACACTTCTGTCATCAGTCAATACATTTCCCACTCTGTCCTTGATCACGCTAACTTGCTGCATGTCCTTCCCATCTCTATTTCTCTGCTGTGCCAACCTGTATAAATCATTTTCTCCCTCTTTACTTTCCAACCAAGCACACAGGTTATCATACGCCCTCTGTTTGGCCTTTGATACTGTTACCTTCGCCTTATGCTGTGTCACCCTGTACTCCCATTTACTTTCTTTGGTCCTCTCTATGTCCCACTTCTTCTTAGCTAACCTCTTCTTTTGTACACACTCCTGCACTTCCTCATTCCACCACCAAGTCTCCTTATATACTCTCCTTCTAGGTGACACACCCAGTAGTCTCCTATCTGTCTGCCTGATCACATTAGCTGTAGTTGTCCACTCATCTGGAAGCACTTCCTGACCACCCAAAGCCAGTTTCACCTCCTCCTTGAAGAAAACACGACACTCTTCCTTTTTCATCTTCCACCACTTTGTCTTCTGCTCTGTCTTTGCCTTTTTCACCTTTCTCACCATCAGTGTCATCCTGCACACCACCATCCTATGCTGTTTGGCAACACTCTCACCCACTACTACTTTGCAGTCACTGACTTCCTTCAAATTACATCGCCTACACAAGATGTAGTCTACCTGTGTGCTCTTACCTCCGCTTTCATAAGTCACCCTATGCTCCTGTTTCTTCTTGAAGAAAGTATTCACCACAGCCATTTCCATCCTTTTTGCAAAATCGATCAACATCTGTCCTTCTGTGTTCCTGTCCTGGATACCAAACCTGCCCATCACTTCCTCGTCCCTTCTGTTGCCTGCACCAACATGTCCATTGAAGTTTGCCCCAATGACCACTCTTTCACCTCTGGGGGTATTCTGCATCACTTCATCTAAGTCACTCCAGAATCTCTCCTTCTCTTCTAGCTTACATCCTGCCTGTGGGGCATAAGCACTAACAACATTCAACATCACACCTTCAATTTCTAACTTGAGACTCATCACTCTGTCTGACACTCTTTTCACTTCTAGAACATTCCTGACAAACCCCTCCTTCAAGATGACTCCTACTCCATTTCTCTTCCCATCCACACCATGATAAAACAGCTTAAACCCTGCTCCTAAGCTTCTAGCTTGCTACCTTTCCACCTGGTCTCCTGAACACACAGTATGTCCACCTTCCTCCTCTGCATCATGTCAGCCAGCTCCCTCTCTTTTCCTTGCATAGTTCCAACATTCAAAGTCCCTACTCAGTCCTAGGCTCACGCATTTCCTCTTCTCTCTCTGCCTACGGACACGCCTCCCGCCTCTCCTTCTTCGACCAACAGTAGTCCAATTTCCATCAGCACCCTCTTGGTTGACAGCACTGATGGCGGTCGTTGTTCACCCAGGCCTCGACCGATCCGGTATGAACTCTGTTTTGACAATTTGCATTTTTAATGTGGCAGAAGTTTTACGCCGGATGCCCTTCCTGTCGCAACCCTCTGCATTTATCCGGGCTTGGGACCGGCATAAGGGGGAGAGACACTGGTGAATGATAGAGAATGATGGAGAATGATTCATACAGGATTAATCAGGGATCAAAGTTGCCGTTATTGTGAAATTTTAAAGCGTATTTGCTACTGACATTGCATAAATATTTGTAAGATCATAATTTTCAAATAAAGGATTTATTTATCGCCAAAAAGTTTGCATTGACAACTTTTTTTGTAGCCAGACAAAGATATTTTCCGTGATTGTGCCTGCAATATGGTAAAGGTGGTTTTCTATAGATCAGAGGGCGGCCCTGGTAGGCTCTCTCTGTTAACAATCACAACTGTTTATCATTGACCTTGTGTGAGTTGTGTACGTTGTATTTTGGGTCTCTTGCTGAAAAAGTCCTTGATATTTCCTTGCCGCTTAGACATCGTAACGAATGTGTACAGCTGTTTATAAATAAGCTTATTTTGAATCCGAACTTTGTTGAAAGTAATAAATGCACAGAAATGCAAATCGAGCCTCGAAAACAAAACCGGGTCACCCAGGCCTACTCAGTACACAAGCGCTTAGCAGCCATGTATGGTGTTCTCTGTCTAAAACCACAATTATAATCACTTATCTCAACTTACCTGTTCATATGAAGATGAATAAAAGCGTCCCATCCTAAAAAAAAAAAAAAAATCTTTCAAATTTATTTTTTAAAAAACATTTCAGAGTCGACGGCAACAGGGCGATTCTAGGCGGCAAAATCACCGGTTGCCGGCAGCAAATGAGTGTGCTGTGTACACTCTTTTAATCTGTGAATTGTCACTGGCCTTCCCAGTGACAAATGGAGTTAAGCAGGGCTGTGTTCTCGCCCCAACACTGTTCACATGATGTTCTCAGCAATGCTCTCAGACGCCTTCAGAAACTTTGAGACCAGCATTGGCATCAGGTACAGGTCTGATGGAAAGCTATTCAACTTTATGCGTCTACAAGCGGTCACAAAGGTGAAAAAAACTGTCCTCAGAGACTTCTTGTTTGCTGACGACTGTGCCCTCAATTCCAGTGATGAGCAAGGGATGCAGCTGCAGATGGATAAGTTTTCCATGGCCTGTAAAAATTTCAGCCTTACCATTAGCACTAAGAAGACCAAAGTGATGTTCCAGCCAGCTCCAGGGAACCAGTATCGCGAGCCACAGATACAGGTAAATGGACAGACTCTTCAGGCAGTGGAGAAATTTACCTACTTGGGCAGCACTCTTTCCCATAGTGTGCCAATTGATGCCGAGGTCAACAACAGAATCTCCAAAGAAAGTAGCGCCTTCGGAAGACTCAGGAAAAAATGTCTGGGAGAGGAGAGGGATCAGCATTACAACAAAGCTGAACGTCTAATACCACATTACTGTAAGGTTGTGAAACTTGGACGCTATACAGAAGGCCCGGCGGCAGATTAACCACTTCCACCTCAAGTGTCTTTGCAGCCTCCTTCACATCTGCTGGCACGACAAAGTACCTGACACAGAGGTTCTGAAGCAGGCAGATATTCCAAGTGCCACCACCACCATGCATAAGACTCAGCTGAGATGGGCAGGTCATGTCTACTGCATGTCAAATGACTGCATCCCGAAACAGCTCTTCTATGGAGAACTCACTGAAGGGAAACGCAAGGCTGGAGGGCAGAAGAAACGTTTCAAGGACAATCTGATGGTCAACCTCAAAGACTTTTCAATTGACGTTGAATCATGTGAGAGGCTCGCTGTCAACCACTCTTCCTGACGCTGCGTCATTTCGTCAGGAGCCCAAAAGAGCAGAGGAACAACTTGTCCAGAAAGCTGAACAGAAACACCAGCTGCGGAAGGACAGAGCAGCCAGACCCAAAAACACAGCTCCTACCCACTCCTGCCCTACTTGTGGGAGAGTCTTTCTTGCCAGGATTGGGCTTGTCAGTCATATCCGGTCACATAAGTCCAGCTCGAATACCTAAAGTGATGCCTGTGGTCATACTAGAAGATGAGTGACGAACGACAACGAATAGATATATAGGTGTATATAGGCTATAGATATGTGCCATAATTTCTGGTCTATAAGCCACTACTTTTTTCACACGATTTGAACCCTTGCTGAACCCTTGCTGCTTAAACAACTATGCAGCTAATCTATACATTTTTTTTACGAAATAACGTCCTCCAGGGGGTGCTCTTGTGGGAAGCGCAAGGGTGAGACAGACACCTTACCTTATATGTACAAATTCATTTTTCTTTTTAGATGTAGCTGGTGCGGCTTATATTCGGGTGCGCTCAATAGTCTGGAAATTGTGGTATATGTGTCTATGTGTGTACATATAGGTATGTGTATATGTGTATGTGGGTATACGCACATATATAGCTTAGTATAATTCCTTAGTGTCTTTTGTGCATTTTCTTTTTATTAGTTCTGCTAAAGAAAGAGCTGCTAACTTTCCATTTAAAAAGTGTTCATGCAACAGTTGAAAATAAAGGTCTCTTTATCTTTATCTTATCTCTTGAAAGCATTTCATCTGTGATATATAGAGGGACATTGACACACTATTTGCATCAGTTTGTGAGGGATTCCACCATCCACTGAGTGGCATATCAACGCGCTGCCTCACCGCGCAGCTCCTCCCTGTATATCAAAGGGACATATGGAAATTCTGCTTTTCTTTATTAAAAAAAAAGTTTTAATATTGTATTCGAATGGTAAAAAGGTTTGTAATACATACCAGCTGACAAATACTAACATTTATTATATTTTATGATTCACTTTTTTTTTCTTTTCAGCATTGACAGGGAAGGCCATACCTCCCCTGCCTCCCCTGAATGCCCATCACTAGGTGAAACAGTGAGGCTTTTCTTAAGCTAACTCTATTAATTGGACTCAATATATCTGGTACATCATGGTTCACTGTATAAATACACAGAGGATATTTCTGATCAGTGTGATTTTCTTTTATGTAAACGGTGCAGTTTGCACATCCTGTAGTTATTTATCTGGTAATTTTAGAGTTCAAATCTGTGGCTTCCCTGCTGTAGAAGAGTTAAGGCAAACAGTACTAAGTCTTTTGTAAAGATAAGAAAAATATAGTGAATACAGTGCCTCTATTGAGTACTGGAGAAATGTTATACTTACAGCAGCATGTCTACAGTATCCAGGTTACCTTATCCATACCTATACCTTTGAGTATAAACTGTACTGACTGCAGTGCATTATTGGAATGGAACCATGCAACCTTTTTGAATGCAAATTAGCTTGCCATTTTGTTGAGATGATACAACGCATTATACAGCCATCCATTATTTGTAATACTTTTCCAGCAGAGATACAGGGAAAGCTTGAGCCACTATGAGCTGACTTTGTGTGAGAAAAAGGATGCACCCTGAACAGCTCACCAGTCTAGTATAAAGCAACACAGGCACAGACAACCATTCACATTTACATTTACACTTGGAACAGCCAATAAGCCTAAGGTGCATGTGTTTGGACTGTGTGAGGAAACTGGAGTCCTTGGCGGTAACCCCTGCTGGCATGGGGAGAACATACATTAACTCGCCCAGCTTAGATCGAGAATCTATCACAAGTATATAGTGTCAGTAGCAGTATACAACTTATATACAGTACTGTGCAAATGTCTTGGGCACATACAAAGAGTGCTGGAGAGCAAAAATGCCTTCAAAAATAATTTAATTAAATGTTTAAACACTAAAATAATACGAAGAACAGCAGTAAATAGTAATCAATGAAAAACAAAAAAAAAAAACAGTATTTGATATTATGTTGGTAGATGTTTTTCTATCAGACTTGCTTCTTATTTTTTGCAGCAAAACCCAACTCGTATCTTTATGCTTTGTTCTGAACATCTTTTTTTTTTTTTCTGAAACTGAGGAAAATCATTACTTATTCAAGAAGTTTCATTGTTTCTGATTGGTGGCCATCAAATAATTGTTAATATTGCATCGGTGCTGTTAATGAAATGGCACAATTATTGCACGACTGGCGCTTGCCAATGTTCCTCCTCATGGATAAACCACGAGGTGATTGGTTACAGCCCTCAGCAGATTACAGAAGCACTTCTGCTCTGAGAAAACTTTATTTTATGTTCTCACTATTTCTTCTGTTGTAAGTGTAGGAATAAACATAGACTACAAACAGCAAAACTATTGAGAATGAATTAAATGAAATTTACAACTCAGAAATGCAGCAGTTCAGATATGGGTTAGCTATCTGTCTATTTTATGACAAGTATATTGTCCCCATCCCTGTTGTCTCAGAGGGGAAAAAATGCTGAGTTCGAGAGTTTTGTGATCACCACAAAAATCAGATGAAGTTGGATTTGGTGAAAAATGGGTTTGTTTTCTACCTTTGAATACATTAATTTCATATTGTGTTGCTTTTCGTTGTCAGGATGAATCAGAAATAAATTAGTTGTGTGGAACTCTGACCTCATAGATCTCTGTGATGCTAACTAGCTAGCAAACAGCATAGCAATATGGCTGTCCTTTGTATTGTGAAAGGACACATTCAAATACTTTAACTCCTTATGTAATATGTATATATGTATGTGTATTTGTGTGTGTGCGTGTGTGTGTGTGTGTGTGTGTGTGTGTATAATACAAGTGACATGTATTAGTGAACATACAGCTAGCACGATCAATAAATGAGCCTCATTTTCCTCTTTGCTCACTCACAAGGTAGTTTCTTTTAATTACCTATTGCCACCAATGTCCCTATCCCTCATTGGATATCCTGTTTTGTATAAATACTTAAATTAATTAGAATCTTTTTTTCTAAAATTGAGCTTTAGAGTAATGGTTATCACGTCTGCCTCACAACAAGAAGGTCCTGGGTTCGATTCCCAGCCTGGGTGTCTCTGTGTGTAGTTTGCATGTTCTCCTTGTGCTTGCATGGGTTTCCTCCCACAGTCCAAAAACATGCACATTAGGCTAATTGGCTGTTCCAAATCTCCTCTAGGTGTTAGTGTGAATGGTTGGATGAGTGTTGGCCCTGTGATGGCCTGGCGAGCTGTCCATTGTGTACCCTGCCCTCACCCGGCGTTTGCTGAGATGGGCTCCAGCCTTCCCACAACCCTAATTAGAATTAAGCGGTTCAGAAAATGAATGATGTAGGGTATAACAGTGGCCTCAGCGGACAATAACATGGCCGATATAGACAATAAGTTAGGCTTGGGTAACAACAGCACCTTGATTAAATAATAATTCATATCATTCTTCACCTTATTAAATAATTACTTAAGATTAAAGTACGATGCTTAAGACTTTTTCATGGTATTCTAGAAATAAACCTGTCCGTCAGGACAATCCAAACTATTTATATGGCTGAAATGTGATGTACATGCAAATAAATATATAAATTGATAGCATGGAGGACTGAAAATTCTGCTGTTGTGCTTTATTTAAGAAATATACTCATTCCCATTGGGCAGTTATAACATTTTAAAACATTATGACCACAGATTAAGTGAACAGCATTGCAATTGCAATAGCATAGCAATCTCATTATAGCAGGAAGGACCTGCCAAAGACTGGGGTGCATTAGGCAGAAAGTAAACATTCAGAGTTTTTAAAGTGGACGTGTTGCACGCAGGAAAAGTGAGCAAGGTTCTCCAAACAGCAGGTCTTGTGGGCTGTTTCTGGTAAGCAGTAGTACATACCTACTACACAAGCTGGTCTAAGGCAGGACAACCAGTGAACTGGCAAGAGTGTCATTGGCCCAAAGCTGATTGATTCACGAGGGAAGCAAAAGCTAATACGTCAGGTCTGATCCCGCAGAGAGCGAATGCAGCACACGATGCTGAATCGGGTAAAGCTGGAGATGATTCACAATGCATTGCCACTTGAGGTTTATGTGGCTGCCTGGACACAGAGCAGTTAGGTGATGTTGCATCTTACTAAAATGGTGGCGCTCTATATGTGGTTTTCTCCAACATCAATATCCATTCCTGTAATATAGGTCGGGGAAACACCGTCAGCCCATTCATGGCAACAGAGGCTGAGACATAAGGAATCTTCGTGCAGGTTTAGGAAATGGTTTAGAACCCGCCACTGGGTGTTTCTAAAAGAAATACCCATCCACCCAACACAGAACGGAGCACTTCAAGCACGAGTTCTTACGTTTCCTACAGACTCCACAGTGGAGGTGAAATGCTTTCAAGGACAGATGGCTTAAGGCCAGATTTAAATAATAAATAGGGATGGTTGTGTGAGGAGTTGCGTCTGGAATGATTCCTCTGATTGTAGCTTATTAAAATACTCTGTTCATGTATTAATAAAACCATTTCTGAACTACGATGCGCTAAAGTGAAGGTGAGGATTTTTTTTTCCAAATGAAGAAATGTTTTGAATCAGCAAGTACTGAATCAATACGATAAAATGAAAACAAATAGGAATAAAAATTCAGTCCTGTCAGAGCCGCACTAGAGAACACATCCAAAATCTGCTCATTTAAAGAAACTGCTGCTTTCACATAGGCCAGCTAGCTTAACACATATATAAACAATGATAATTTGCATACGATTTGTTCGGTTCATTTTCTGTAAACACTTAATCCTAATTAGGGTCGCGGGGAGGCTGGCACCCATCCCAGCCGACTCCTGGTGAGGGCAGAGTACACCCTGGACAGCTCGCCAGGCCATCACAGGGCGGAAACATGCTGACAGCTTTGCAGCCACTCTTTACGAAAGTCAGCAATGGTTCTTTTACATGAACCTCACACCATAGACAGTGCAGGACATGGCCAGCCTTTGATAGCCCAGTCAGCTGCACTGGGGGGAAAGTGACAACCTCGTGGAGAGTGGGACTTGAACCCCCAACCTTAGGATCAACGATCCAGCGCCCTATACCACTAGACCACTAGACCACCCTGGGCACCCAATTTGATGAAGGATAACCAGACACCAGAAGCTTTTCATCTGAATCAAACTGGATTTCTTGACAGCTCAATTACTACATATAAAATACCACACACTTCATCAAACATCTGTCAGCTGAGCAGTAAGTGAGATTTACTAATAAGCTCATGCATTATTAACTCTGTGTCATTAACTTTTATGAATGATTCGTATTTCCAACAACAGAAACACTCTCATCAGCAAAAACCACAGGAGTCTCTGCCTACTGTTTGATTAATCAATGTCACCATCACAGAGCTGTCGAGTGCACACAGGCATTCCTCTCAGAACGATAAAGATAAAGATTAAAGACATCTTCGTTGTTAAATGTTGCATCAACAATGAAAATCAGTTTAGCGGCTCTTTGTTTAGCAGCAATTATAACCAGTACAATTATAATATAAACAATTACAATATAATTAACCACTACACCGCCGTGCCGCCCCATATGTGTATGTAATATCAATGAATACATTTTCAATGCTATAAGTGCTAATAAGAATTAAACATTAAAAAATAATGCAGAAGATGTAAATAAATTATAAATACAAACAGTATAGACGCACACGCATACTAGTTTTGATGGGAGGTTTTGGGTTGCGTTTTGTTTTGTGTTTGTTTAGGGATTTTTTTTTTTGCATAATTGGTCTAGTTTTTGCAAAATTTTTCTTAAATTAAATTTTTCTGTTTCCATTCAGCAATCAGTAATCAGCGAGCTATAAATAGGAGCGGCGCACTTCCCTCCGACGTCAGAAGATTGTCCCTCCCAGTGATTCCGTTTTCCTGCTATCTCGCTGGTATCCTGCTTCGTGCTCGACCAGTTTTCATAGATTAATTATTTCTAGTGATTTAGATTTTCCAAAGTGCACAATAAAATCTTCTTACATGGTCTCCTGCATCTTTGGGTCCTACGCATATGCTCCAGGCACAACATTGTTAACCATATTGAAAATTGCATTCATGAATAAAGTACAGTACTAGGAATGGTTATTTTCTGGTTAGGCTAGACAAGTAAATTAAATAGCATAGAGACAAGCTAATTCAACTTACGTCGTCTCTCCTGGAACCATTTAACGATGTAAGGTGAGGTATACCTATATATATATATATATATATATATATACTTCCACTATTCTTTCCCATAACTTCATTGTATGGCTCATCAACTTTATCCCTCTGTAGCTGCCACAACTCTGTACATCTCCCTTGTTCTTAAAAATGGGCACCAGCACACTTCTCCTCCATTCCGCTGGCATCTGCTCACTCTCTAAGACCTTGTTGAATGTTCTTGTCAGGAAATCTACTGCTACCTCTCCTAGACACTTGCTTACCTCCACCGGTATGTCATCAGGACCAACTGCCTTTCCATTCTTCATCCTCTTCAATGCCCTCCTCATTTCACCCTTCACTAATCTTTGCTACTTCCTGGTCCTCAACAGTCACCTCTTCTACTCTTTTTTCTCTCTCATTTTGCTCATTCATCAGCGCTTCAAAGTAGTCCTTCCATCTTCCCAGCACACTTCTCTCATCAGTCAATACATTTCCCTCTCTGTCCTTAATCACTCTAACTTGCTGCACGTCCTTCCCATCTCTATTTCTCTGCTGTGTCAACCTGTATAAATCATTTTCTCCCTCTTTACTTTCCAACCGAGCATATAAGTCATCATACACTCTCTGTTTGGCCTTTGAAACCACTACGTTTGCCTTACGCTGTGTCACCCTGTACTCCTGTTTACTCTCTTCAGTCCTCTCTATGTCACACTTCTTCTTAGCTAACCTCTTCCTTTGTACACACTCCTGCACTTCCTCATTCCACCACCAAGTCTCCTTATCTCCTCGCCTTCTAGATGATACACCCAGTATTCTCCGACCTGTCTCCCTGATCACATTAGCTGTAGTTGTCCACTCATCTGGAAGCACTTCCTGACCACCCAAAGCTATTTTCAACTCCTCCTTGAAGACAACACGACACTCTTCCTTTTTCAGCTTCCATCACTTTGTCTTCTGCTCTGCCTTTGCCTTCTTCACCTTCCTCACCATCAGCGTCATCCTGCACACCACCATCCTATGCTGTTTGGCAACACTCTCACCCACTACTACTTTGCAGTCACTGACTTCCTTTAAATTACATCGCCTACACAAGTTGTAGTCTACCTGTGTACTCCCACCTCTGCTTTTATAAATCACCCTATGTTCCTGTCTCTTTTTGAAGAAAGTATTTACCACAGCCATTTCCATCCTTTTTGCAAAATCGATCAACATCTGTCCTTCTGTGTTCCTGTCCTGGATACCAAATCTGCCTATCACTTCCTCGTCCCCTCTGTTGCCTGCACCAACATGTCCATTGAAGTCTGCCCCAATGACCACTTTTATCTCTGGGGGTACTCTGCATCACTTCATCTAACTCACTCCAGAATCTTTCCTTCTGTTCTCGCTCACGTCCTGCCTGTGCGGCATAAGCACTAACAACATTAAACATCACACCTTCAATTTCTAACTTGAGACTCATCACTCTGTCTGACACTCGTTTCACTTCTAGAACATTCCTGACAAACTTCTCCTTCAAGATGACTCCGACTCCATTTCTCTTTCCATCCACACCATGAAAAAACAGTTTAATCCCTGCTCCTAAGCTTCTAGCCTTGCTACCTTTCCACCTGGTCTCCTGAACACACAGTATGTCCACCTTCCTCCTCTGCATCATGTCAGCCAGCTCTCTACCTTTTACTGTAATAGTTCCAACATTCAAAGTCCCTACTTTCAATCCTAGACTCATGCCTTTCCTCGTCTCTCTATGCCTACGGACACGCCTTCCGCCTCTCCTTCTTTGACGTCTTCGACCAACAGTAGTCCAATTTCCACCAGCACCCTGTTGGTTAACAACACTGATGGTGGTTGTTGTTAACCCGGGCCTCGACCGATCCGGTATGAATTTTTTTGTTGTGACTCGCATGTTTTATTTGGCATTTGTTTCACGCCGGATGCCCTTCCTGACACAACCCTCTGCATTTATCCGGGCTTGGGACTGGCGTGAGGGAGGGACACTGGCTTGTGCCCCTCCCTCACGGCTGCATTTATATATATATATATATATATATATATATATATATATATATATACACACATATATATATATATATATATATATATATATATATATATATATATATATATAAAATCACACCTATTCACCTATTAATGATACATCAAAGACACAGATATACACAGAGTAAGGTAGAGCTTTAATTATAAGCTGCATGGTGCTAGAATGTGCCTGCTCTAAACATGAGTATTGCACTGTGCAGGAAGATGGTCTCAGTGATGATATTCATTCATTCATTTTCTGAACCGCTTAATTCTTATTAATGTTGCGGTGAGACTGGTGCGCATCTCAGCTGAGCCTGGGCGAGGACAGGGTACACAATGGACAGCTTGCCAAACCATTACAGGGTCAACACTCATCCAACCATTCACACTCACACTCACACCTAGGGGAGAATTGGAACAGCTTAATTTTGATGAGGAATTGTGAATGAGAGCGATGCTGTGAATCAGTGTGTAGGTGTCAGAGACAGTGTGCAGGTAGACTGTGTACAAAGATTGCATTTTTATGCAAGTGGTGGACGAAAGAGAATTTTCTCCTCTTGTGAGATGACAGGGACAACATGGTGGCGTAGTAGTTAATATATCCGTCACACAGCAAGAAGGTTTGAGTCCAAGGTTTGATGAGTGTGTTTATGCGTGGACCTCTGGGTGATTTGTTTTTTCCCCCAAAGACATGCACATTAGGCTAACTGGCTATTCTAAACACGTTCATGTGTGAATGTCAATGGTTGTGTGTTCAGGGTTGGCTGATAGAGGCACCAGTCTTTCTGCGATCCCAGACTCGATGAGGACATGTGTGGAGCTCGTATATTCACCTCATGCTTGTGTAGGTTTCCTTCGGGTACACCGTTTTTGTCTCACTCTCCAGAGACGTTCACATTGGACTGATTCATGTCCTGATCATTGTGTGTTTGAAGCTGCTCCTATGTGTGAATTTAAGTGCGAATGGTATTGTGTGTGCTGGCTCTGTGATATATATATATATATATATATATATGTGTGTGTGTGTGTGTGTGTGTGTGTGTGTGTGTGTGTGTGTGTGTGTGTGTGTGTGGACAGTGTTTAATTTAGGTGTTCACAAACAAGTCAGAATGGTTCCCATGGGTAATGTGAAATCAAAGGCATGTTCCTATTTTCATTTCTTTGCATTTTAAACTCAGCATTAAAAAGAAAAAGAATCCTTGATGGGATTTAATAGCAATCTGGATACAGGCAGACACTTAACCAGCCTGTGGTGTCTGTAGATTTCTAATGACCATAGTCTTGATGCTCGTGGAGGCAAATGAAAAGGAAAAAAAAACTGACAGGATTTCTCTCTTTTCCAAAAGAGCAACATTTTAAATGAGCTCCCCTCGGAAACTGGAAGGGAAAAGCTTCTTTGCCAAGCAACACATTGTTATATGGCTTTGGTGAAAGCATTTTGTTCATGTGGGAACATTGTGATATTTAGATCTCTATGGCCAGGTGTAGTCTGATGAGTTCAATATAAAATAAGAGTCAGTGTAGGCGATGCGACTTTGAATAAATATATAAAACAAATACAGGGATCCCTAACTTTCCACAGTTAATTGGGACCGAGATCCCCAACAGACCATCAAAATCTGCGAAGTCAGATCACCCCCCCCACTGACGTATACGTACATGTATACGTGTGTATAATATCTAATATCGATAAATACATATTCAATGCTATACATGCTTATAATAACAATTAAACATTCAAAAAATAACATAAATAACATAAGATATAAATATGAATAAAATATAAATACACACACACACACACACACACGCACACACACACACACACACACAGATGTTATTCCATGAGAAGAAGACGACACACACACATATGCACGTGTGCGTGTGCACACACCAATGTAACGATGTAGGTAGTTTTGATGGTAAATTTTGGGTTGTTTTTTGTTTTGTGTTGGTTTAAGAGTTTTTTGTTTTGTTTTGTTTTTTTGCATAATTGGCCATGTTTTTGTGGCATTTTCCTTCACTTTCCCCCTATTCTTCCTTAATTTCCTTATTTTTTAATTCAACGAATACTTATTTATTTTTTAAAAAAACACGATGCACTGAAGCCGCATGAATCAAAACGCGAAGTAGCGAGGGCTGCCTGTATATTAATTTTCTCACTTAATCATTTCTGAAAGCACTTAATCCTATTAAGGTCACAGGGAGGCTCAGCGTATCTCGGCTCACAATGCTGAAGGCGGGGTACACCCAGAATAGCTTGCCAGTCCATCACAGGGCCAGCATACACTCAAAATCATTCACAGAGGCAATTTCGAAAAGACAGTTCAGATGTGCTTGCCTTTAGACTGTGGGAGGAAATCAGAGGTCTGTATGGTGCGCACACACGGACATGAGAAACCACATAAAATGAAATCGATGGAAGTACAATCCATACATTGGAGTCATATTTAATGGTTATGGGGCTCTAATGCAGACAACTGATCAGCTGAAGCTGAGTTTCTTTTTGCTCAAAATTATTTATTTACAATGTTCCGTTCAGACTGGATCATTTAGAAACGTTTCCATGCGAGTGTGTTTAGTCATGTTTAAGATAAGATAAGATACAGCTTTATTAATCTCACAATGGAGAAATTCACTGTTACAGGCTCTTGAGGTACTATCAGTAGGGGGTGCAAAAATAGATACAAGTACAAACATACACACATACATATATATTATATAAGTAAATAAATAAATAGATACATAAATAGTATAAATTAATAAACAATAAAAGAAAATAAGGGAACGGCTTTGTAGACTGGCCTATATTAAAGTGTATATGTATCTGAGGGCGGAGTAGATGGGTTGATATGGTTCACAGTCAGTGGGGTAGATGTGGTTGATTAAAGTGCACGGGGGTTTTTATTGCACATAACCGGTATTTTCACAGACAGTTACAAAGTGGCGTTGTACAGTCTGATAGCGGTGGGAATGAACGACCTGCGGTAGCGCTCCTTCCTGCACTGAGGATGCCTCAGTCGTACACTGAAGGAGCTACTCAGCTTCTCTACAGTCTGGTGCAGTGGGTGAGAGCTGTTGGACAGGATGGATGTGAGATTTGCTACCATCCTCCTCTCACTCACCTCCTCCACAGAGTCCAGTGGGCAGCCGAGGACAGAGCTGGCCCTCCTGACCAGCTTGTTCAGTCTCTTTCTGTCCCGCTCTGTGCTGCCCGGGGCCCAGCAGATGGCAGCGTAGAGGATTGCAGAGGCTACCACAGAGTCATAAAATGTCCTGAGCAGAGGTCTGCATATGCCGAAGGACCTGAGTCTCCTCAGAAGGTGGAGGCGACTCTGGCCCTTCTTGTACAGGGCGTTGGTGTTGTGGGACCAGTCCAGTTTATTGTTAAGGTGAACACCCAGGTACTTGAAACTGTCCACTAGATGGCTGGTAGCTCCTCACAGTGCGCTGGATTTTTCTGTTCGAAGTACATACTGCGTTAATATATTCAGGTGGACTAACTATGTATTGGGCGTCCCAGTGCAATAATGATTATCAAGTCCATCTCACACCAAGAAGGTCCTGGGTTTGAGTCCCAGGCTTAGGAAGGGTGTTTCTGTGTTGGGTTTGTATGCTCTCCCTGTGGTCATGTAAGTTTCTGGTTCCTTCCATAGTTAAAAGACATACACAGCAACATGGCTGTTCCAAATCGCCATGAGCTGTGAATGGTTGTGCATGTGTGTTTTGGCCCTACAGTGGTTTGGTAAGCTGTCCAAGACATACTAGTTTTATCCAGAGTCTGCTGAGATAGGCTCCAGCCTCCCTAATCCATAAAAAAAATTAAACAGCTCGATAAAGGAATGAGTCGGTAACTAGGTATAATTCTTTTTTTAAATATTTGACCTTTTATCTGTGAATGTCACTAAAGCCTAGTTCAGTGTGATGTAATAGAGTGACTTCTTTAAGCAATATCCTGAAAACAGAAACAGAAGTTATGCTGTGTGTGTGTGTGTGTGTGTGTGTGTGTGTGTGTGTGTGTGTGTGTGTGTGTGTGTGTGTGCCTGCGGGCATGTGTGTGTGTGTGTGTGTGTGTGTGTGTGTGTGTGTATGTGTGGTGTTTGAGCATGTGTGTGTGTGTGTGTGTGGTGTGTGTGTGTGTGTGTGTGTGTGTATGTGTGGTGTTTGAGCATGTGTGTGTGTGTGTGTGTGTGTGTGTGTGTGTGTGCGTGTGCGTGTGTGCGTGTGTGTGTGTGTCTTGGCGTGTATGTGTGTGTGTGTGTGTGTGTGTGTGTGTGTGTGCCAGCGCATGTGTGTGGTGTTTGAACATGTGTGTGTGTGTGTGTGTGTGTGTGTGTGTGTGTGTGTGTGAGCATGTGTGTGTGTGTGTGTGTGTGTGTGTGTGTGTGTGTGTGTGTGTATGTGTGGTGTTTGAGCATGTGTGTGTGTGTGTGTGTGTGTGTGTGTGTATGTGTGGTGTTTGAGCATGTGTGTGTGTGTGTGTGTGTGTGTGTGTGTGTGTGTGTGTGTGTGTGTTGTGTGTGTGTGTGTGTGTGTGTATGTGTGGTGTTTGAACATGTGTGTGTGTGTGTGTGTGTGTGTGGTGTTTGAGCATGTGTGTGTGTGTGTGTGTGTGTGTGTGTGTGTGTGTGTGTGTGTATGTGTGGTGTTTGAGCATGTGTGTGTGTGTGTGTGTGCGCGTGTGTGTGTGTGTGTGCGTGTGTGTGTGTGCGCATGTGTATGGTTGTGTGTGAGAGAGAGAGAGAGAGAGAGAGAGAGAGAGAAAGGGTGAGGGGTGGTAGTGGGGGGGGGCGGGTTCTAACTCCTATGCACAGGAAGCCCAGTCTCAAATTAAAATGCAGCAATAAAATGTTTACAAAAGAGTGTTCATTATTAATCATCCTGTTTTGGGGGGAACAGCATCACTCACTTTTGAAGAATCTGATCACGAGCTAATAATGACAGACGGAATTCTCATGCGTTCATTTAGGATTATATGCTGTTTATGTTCTTTTTTAATGGAAAAATTAATGCTAATTTTTACTATACAGTAGCACAGTGATTAGCACATCGACCTCACAGCAAGGCCTGGCTTTCCGCCTCGGGAGTGTTTCTGTGTGGAGTTTACATGTATGTTCTCCCTCTGTTTGCTTGGGTTTCCTCCGGGAAACCCGGTTTCCTCCTACAGTCCAAATACATGCACAGTAGGTTACTTGACTGTTTCAAAACTCCTCTTGGTGTGAGTGTCAATGGTTGTGTGAGCGTTGGCCCTGTGATGGCCTGGCGAGCTGTCTCCAGTGTACCTCACCCTCGTTGCATGTCTTTGGACTGTGGAAGGAAACCGGTGTACCCAGAGTATGTATGTATGCATGTTATATGTTCATCCTGGGCTTGGCAAGTTTCATCTGGGTGCTTTGGTTTTCTTCTGCAGTCCAAAAACATGCACCATGTGCTAGCTGTCTGTTTCAGATTGCCCTTAGGTGTGTGTGTGTGTGTGTGTGTGTGTGTGTTGTGTGTGTGTGTGTTGTGTGTGTGTGTGTGTGTGTGTGTGTGTGTGTGTGTGTGTGTGTGTGTGTGTGTGTGTGTGTGTGTGTGTGTGTGTGTGTGTGTGTGTGTGTGTGTGTGTGTGTGTGTGTGTGTGTGTGTGTGTGTGTGTGTGTGTGTGTGTGTGTGTGCGCTGCCCTGTGATGGTGTGGCAGGCTGATCAGGCCTCTAGACCGTAGTAAAAAGTGATTAATGAGTGCGTGAGTGAGAAATAAGGATTCATTTCAGCAGGGCACCTGTCTTTGCTGTCGTTCCCATTTCATCCATATTAATTAAGAGATATTAAAGAAAACTGATTATTATTTAATTATTGATTATATAATTACTAGTATATGCATACCACCCATAAACTAAAAAAACAAAGAAAAAGTTGTGCACTGTAATATTTTTTCAAGCCGCCTTCAGCCTCGGTTACATTTCAGTTAGTTCGGTTGAGGCTCCAGCAGCATTATGTGGCAATAAAACGAAGTCAGCTGACGACCTGAAGTGGAAATAAATGTTTTGATGTTGCTTGTGATGTCATAGCAATGAAACATCGCAACCTTTGGCCTTGCAATGCTGAAAGGCCAAATGGGATCAAACAAGAATATTCGAGTGCAGGACGTTATTTTGGGCAGACAGTGTATTTACTTTTACGTGAAAGGTGCAACCTCAGTTTATAATCGTGTCATAGTTCTCGGTGCACGCAATAACTCGGACCAAGATTCTGGCTGTTCCATTTAATTGGGTATACCTGCTTAGCCATGCTCTACCGTGGACTGGACTCCATGTACCTTTGTCTCTGTTAGTTTTTTTCACAAAATGCTAATGACATCGTCACCGACTGATTGTTCCACACTCTCAGTAATGACATCACTGGGATAGCCCACCCTCAGAGCTCTGTTTATTACCTCATCAAACAGAATATTTGTTTTCCAGAAATATGTATGTAAATGTGGCTGACTTTATAACTTATAACGAAGGTGAATCATTCAAGCATCTATATAGTCCCGGTGCCATGAGGACCCCATGAAATGTGAAGACACGTTGGCATGTCATTAATGTCTATCACCGGGGCAGAGTTACTGAAGGCTGTTTGGTGGGTTCATTTGCATGTCATTACATATGCACTGTTTTCATTGGTTCATTGTCTGAATGTCGAAGAAGGGAAGATGCAGCAGGGGACTCAAACCAGCAACCTTTCAGTCCCAAAGCTGCCTCTCTATCCATTAGGCCAGATATTGTATACACAGTAAATGCGCATGCGGTTGTACAGAATAATCATCAGTACTTTATTCTCTGATCTTCACAGTGTTTGTGCTGTCCCTGTGCAGCACTGTGTTCGGATAACACCTCATTTCTGTTGGCAGGGAACTTTAAAAGTGTCTTTGCGAACTGGCAAATAACCAAAAACTTGTGATGAATAAGGTAAACACAGTTGAATGCCTGCTGGAATAAACACATTTCCTTCGACTGGCTCTGTATATGCCAGTCTAGATAGCGAGATTTACATAAAATAATGTTTATATAATCGATTCTCCTCAGAACAAAAAATGCTCGGTTCAAATCCCAAGCTCGGCTGACTTTATAGTTTTCAGAGTCTCCGGATTGCCTGGTTTTTCCCTCTGGTACTCCAGTTTCCTCCCACATGTTAAAGACATGCACATTAGGCTCACTGGTCATTCTGAATTGGCCCGAACTTCGAACACACGACCTTCTTGTTCTGAGGACAACTGATTCTATAAATAATATTTTATTTAAAAATGTTTTATAGGTAATATGTTATGGAAATCTAACTATCTAGACAGATATATACAGACCCAGTCTGAGGAAATGTATGGGCATGAATCACTGTGTGTGTGTGTGTGTGTGTGTGTGTGTGTGTGTGTGTGTGTGTGTGTGTGTGTGTGTGTTGGTGCTGCAAAGTTTTGGCGAACTCTTCAGGGTGTACCCTGCCTTCACCCAAAGTCAGCTAAGATAGTCTCCAGCGTCCCCCCTTGACCGATTGTAAAATGAAACAGATCAGCAAATGAATGATGAATGTTTAGTCTTTTGTAGCTCCTCATAATAAGGTTCTCCTCTCACCAGCCACTCTATAAGCAGATTGTGATAATTGATTAAATGATTTAATTCTCCAATCATGTGGTAGTGCTGCAAGACATAAAATCCTGCAGATAAAGGTCAAGATCTTGAGTCAATGTTCAGAGCAAACATCAGGCCATATAGCAGAATCGAGGAAATGATCTCTCACTGGCTATGGTGAGGTTCATGCAAAAGAGCCATTGCTGACTTTCGTCAAGTAGAGGCTTCATAGCTCTCAGGGTGTTTCTGCCCTGCAATGGCCTGGCGAGCTGTCCAAGGTGTACTCTGCCCTTGCCCAGAGTCAGCTGAGATGGGCGCCAGCCTCCCCACGACCCTAATTAGTATAAATCGGTTCAGAAGATGAATGAATAAACGAACGAGGAAACTATAAACTCGGCAACTTTGACTTGGAGCGTTTCAGGTTTGTCAGAACCTTGAGAGGCTGATTCGAGTTTTTCCGAAACTTCTGGGACTATGATACACAACCCTCTATAGAGTTAATACTGAATGGTATGGGGTCAACTGGCTACTTTAAAATGGCCATTGTTGTAAATGTGAGTGTGTACGGTTGTTTGTGTCTGTGCTGGTCCTGAAATGGATGGGAAACCTGTTCAGGATGTAAATCACCTCTTGCCCAACCAAGCTTCTGTGGGGTTGGCGCCAGTTTTCCCATGACCCAGATAGAAAAACAGTATGGATAGTGCATGGATGGATGACTGGATGGATGGATAGATGAATGAATGATCATAAAGTAATACTCCAGTGTCAGTGATTAATTTTAAGCGCACTTACAAATAGTAATGAGAAGGTAAAAGTCTGTTGGGCTTTTTACACCCACGCCTTGTGGCTTATCAGGTCAGTGCTTATCCGCAGTTTCCGTAATGTGAAGCGACCAGGAGTTCAACTCCTCCTGGATGGGACGCTGGTCCATCACAGGTTACCTTACCACTATATTTTTCCTGGTACCCATTTACACTGCTGGGTGAACACAGGCACACTTGTGTCAGGGGTCTTAGCAGAGTAGGGATCTAACTGGATTTTGAACACACAACCTCCCGATCATGAGCGCAGCACCCTAACCACTACGCCACCGGCCCCACACAGTAATGATAAGGCTAAACACTAAAGCTGTTTCATCATAACTAAGCATCACAACATACCACATGCAAAATAAAACGTTTTCTATGATGGTAACCCTTTTCATCTTGGTCATTTTGAGGTTGAAAACAATGCTTTTATACCATCTGATTTCAAATCATTAGAACCAATGCAGTATTTGTTCTCCAACTTCTTCCTTCTAGTTATTAGCTTCAAGTCAATTCTGTTCTTTAATGGCCTTTATTTCTAGTGCGGTATTATTAAGTAGGGGTGGTACAATGGCGTAACAGCTAGCATGTCCACCTCACAGGAGGAAAGATTTGGGTCCAAGCTCTGGGCTCTGTGAAGGTGTTTGTGTATGAAGTTTGCATGATCTTCTCATGCTTGCATGGGTTTCCTCTGGTTACTCTGGTTTCCTCTCAATGGGATAGTGGTAGCCTGGTGGTAATGGTGCTGGATCGCTGATCCTAAGGTTGGGGGTTCAAGCCCCACTCTCCACAAGGTTGTCACTGTCCCCCCCCCCCCCCCCAGTGAAGCTAAGTGGGTTATCAAAGGCCGGCTTTCAAAATTGTGAATCATAGATTCGCCGTGGCAACCCCTGAGAAACAGGGAACAGCCGAAAGGAAAAGAAGACTCTGGTTTCCTCTCACAATCCAAAGACATATATTAGGCTAATTGGTTGTTCTGAAAACCCCTAACTGAATTATTTGCCTGTAACTGACTGGTGAGCTGTTCAGGGTGTACCCCTTCTTCACATAGAATTGGCTGATATAGGCTCTAGCCTCTGTGTGAACCTATTGTTTCTGTAGTTGTTAGGGGGCTGATCTCCTAATCGAGGGGTTGTCGGTTTGAATCCCTGTTAGACCCCTTTGGCAAGGCCTTGACCACAAGCATTACACAAGCATTGTCCACCCAATGGTATAACTGGGTACCAGTAAAAAATACTGGGAAGGTAAACTGACGGACGAGCATCCTGACCAGGAAGAGTTGAACTTATTCGCTTCATGCAAGAAAACGGGATAAGTTCTGGTCTAATCAGCTAATTTTACACTCGGGTGTAAAATCCCAACACACTTGCCTGACCTCCCTGCAAACCCAGTAGTGAATGAATATTGTTAGTTACAGCTCCAACTACACAGGCGCAAATCATTTCTTCTTTTGCATTTTCTCAAATGCAGCTGCTTGTTTGGTTGAGTGGGTGAGAAGATGTCTACCAACGCTTTGCACTAGGAACACTTTTTCTTCAACCATTGAAAAAATTCACTCAGGAAAGTGGGTCAGAAGATTTTTATTTCACTATCTTTTTTCATTCTTGCTTTCCAGGGGATTCTCTCTCTCTCTCTCTCTCTCTCTCTCTCTCTCGTTTTTTTTGTGCTGAAGAAAGGAAACAGCCAGACTATGTTGCATAAAATAGTCAACCTGTAAAATACTACAGTGCAATCACCCAGTCGGAGCAATGGGAACAGCCGAGGGTGAAGTAGAGGAAAAATGCAGGTCAAACTTTTAATGCCACCCGGGCAGTAGCTCCCAAAATCCAATCCAAACTCATCATCAGAAGGGTGATGTAGAATAATTAATGAGACACAGGATTCAAGGGTGGGACAGCGAGAGACAGTGAGAGGCAATACACAAAAAAAATGTGTTGAATTTAAGGCTATGGCAGTGCTCCTCAAATAGTGGGGTGTGCCCCTCTTGAAGGGCGAGGTATGATGCGGGGATTCGCTGGGGAACATGCTTTTCTGGAATAGTGTATGAGAATTAAGTGTAATTGCACCTCCACTTCAGTAGTTGGCAGTGGCGCTCTCATTGTCACGCTATGGTGTAGCGGTTATTTGCACATTTAATTTCAGGCACATTGGTTCACTTTAAATCTTTTCTGTTACAGATTAAAAAACAATATTAATGAAGTTTTTCTTTATTGTAAGTTGAACTATATTTCATTTTTGTTTTAATGTTAATAAAGATACAATGTTATGCAGAGGTGTACTAATAATTTTATAGACAAATACGATAATACTATTTATAGTCGCTCGTGAGGTGGGGGTGGGCCGTGAAATGTTTTTTTTCCCTAGAGGGGGCGCCACAGAAATTAACTGAGAAGCACTGGGTTAGGGTTAAGGTTAAGGTTGAAATACAATAAAACTGGGTAATCACTGAATGAATGAATGAATGCATAAATGAAAGGATAAATAAACGGGCAGTGGCGGCCCGGTGGTGAGATGCTGGATTACTGATCCCAAGGTTGGGGGTTTATGCCCCACTGTCAATCGGTTGTCATTGCTGTCCCCTCAGTGCGGCTAACTGGGTTATCAAAAGGCCGGTCATGTCTCTCACTGTCTGTGGTGAGAGGTTCATGTAAAAGAGCCATTGCTGACTTTTGTCAGGATAGACTACATCGCCGTCTGTGTGTTTCTACCCTGTGATGGCCTGGTGAGCTTTCCAGGACATACTCTGCGTTCGCTTAGAGTTGGCTGAGATGAGCGCCAGCCTATTTTAACCCCTGTTCAAATGCAGTCAGCTCTGCATGTGGAGACACAACAGAATGGAGAAGAAGTAGATGACTCCATTCTACAGAGGAAGAAGCCCTGACTCAGAATAACCCAGCATTGTAGATTGTGAATTATTGAAGTTGACAGTAGGAGAGTGCATACGTTTTCACTCGTTGTTTGCTGCAGATGTGCAGAAATATCTGGCTGAGGTTCAGTAGGGAATCTTACTGTGGCAGGGATTTAACCTTTGAGGGTCAATGTTATAATTGGCTGTTTTTGACTACTTTTGATTTTACCTTTATGTTCCATCTTAAAAAAATTGTTTACTTTGCCTTGTGATTCATTTATCCATTTTCTGAACCGCTTACCCAGTCAGCACAGAGACATGTGGTCTAGCTGGGGGCCATATGGGTGAAAATATGGGGTCCAGTTGGGCTACCCATCTGGGCCCCAGAAGATTTTGTCCATGGGTTCTATGTGGGCCCCATCTGGGCTTGCCCATATGGGCTGAAATATGGGTCCCACACGGGTGACAGATGGGCTTGCCCAGATGGGCTAAAATATGGGTCCCATATGGTTAAAAAATGGGCTTGTCCAGATGGGCTAAAATGTGGCTCCCAGATGGGTAAAACACATGGGAACGCATGGACCTTGTACCAAAACGGTTTAAATGCTGGGTCCTGCATGAGCTTTTCCTTGTACAGCAAGGTAATGGGTCCTTGCCCATGTGTCAGCCCAGATGGGGCCCATATAGAACTCATGGACAAAATCTTAGGGTCACGAGGAGGCTGGCGCCCATCTCAGCTGAGTCTGGCTGAGGATGGGGTACACCCTGGACAGCTTGCCAGGCCATTGCAGCATCAACAGGAACACAACCATTCATCCTCATTATCACACCTAGGGGTGATTTGGAACAGCCAAGTAACCTACTGTGCATGTTTTTGGACTGCGGGAGGAAACCAGAGTACATGGAGGAAACCCATGCAAACACATGGAGAACATGCAAACTCCACATAGAAACACCTGAGCTGGGAATTGAACCCAGGACCTTCTTGCTGTAAGGCTAATGTGCTAAATGCTACGCCACCATGCTGCCTTGTTTGGTGTAATTTTCTTTTCAGCAAACCCTCACGCGTGTGACTTTACAGTTACTTTTTTATTTTGACACTGACACATTGGACCTAAAATAACGCAAAAAAGAAGAGAAAACACAAGTAGAACTTTTTTTTTATTATTGTGTAAAACACAAACATGTTTAACAAACCATTTTTATGACTTAGAATAAAAATATAAACTAAATGAATAATTTTTTTTTTTTTTTACAAAAAATAGTGCTGGCATTTCCAGGGTATGTTAGTCCTTCTGTTGTCCTCTTGATTGCAGCATTTACTTAGCATGGTTTGGACTTGCGGTGCATCCCGAGACTCCTAAGTGTTAAAAAGTGATGATTTCCTTTCGGCTTTTTCCCTTTATCAGGGGTCACCACAGTGAATGATCCACATGTTTGATTTGGCAGAGGTTTTTACGTCGGATGCCCTTCCTCACACAACCCTTTAGCAAGGGACAGAAACACGCTGATGGCTTTGCAGCTCCACTTTACGAAAGTCAGCAATGGTTCTTTTACATGAACTTCTCACCATAGACAGTGAGGCACATGGCCCGCCTTTGATAACCCAGTTAGCTGCACTGGGGGGGGGGGGACACACCTTGCGGAGAGTGGGACCGCGTCATATCATAAGACGTTAAAATTAGGGAGTTGTTGCTTCCTGCTTGGCGTTCAGCATCAAAAGGATAGAACAACGCAATTTTCTCATGCGCATTGAGCATACGCTTGTATGAATAATGCGCTATACAAGCATCCATATAATAACTTGGTCATTTTAAAAGAAAATTTCACCACTGCACGTCCACAAAGAATGCAGACTTTTAATCAGTTCAGTATGACGCATTATCTGCCCTGAGGAATCTCACGCCACTCGATAATGTTACGTACAGTATGCCTAATGGATTCTATCGGACGAGCCCCCAATTTTGTTATGCATGGAATTTAGAAGTAATTTGCCACGTGAAACCAATAAGGCATGACAGCCCACGACATAAACTATATACATTTAATAATATAAACAAGGCAAGGCAAAATACAGATGCTCCCCGATTTATGTTTTTAATTGGTTCCAGACGGTCGAACACAAGTTGAAAGTGAACATAAGTTGTCACAGTGATGTATGACGCTCATACTGTACTATACATCCATAAATACCATTACCGTATCTCATAATACACCCCTAAATCAATTATTATAAACATAACATTGTAAAATAATATCAAATATATCAAATAATATCAACATTAATTTCAAATAAGTCACTTATTTATACCGAGTCACTTTACATGAAGCTTAAAACAGCCAATCAACTTACAATATGTGAAGCGCTCAATACCGAAAGTAATGTACTGGCGAAAGTAGTGTACTTGCTGTGGGTTATACGGACTTCCGGTCTTTCAAGTGCACAAGGGTGCCATTGAACTCATTTAGAACACACAGCCTGCACTGATGTGAATCCCAGCACAGCGGAGAGTTCTTTCCTGGATTCGGATTTTCATTCATTTTACAACTCTCTTTGCTTAAACTGAGCATGCATTAGATTGTGCCGATCCGAGCAGATAGTGAATTCATCTCTGTGTATGAGACTTGCACCCATGCTAGTAGGCTTACACTTCTGACCAACCAGATTTGCTTAGTGGTTACGAAAGTCCACAAAACAGTGTAAACACAAAGATCACAGAGACGACGTCTTAACACAAGGGTAACACGCTATATAACTGAGATATATATATATATATATATATATAAACTGAACTGGGAAGGAGGGGCACTCAGTCTGTCTTTTGTAAACAATGGACGCAGCATCATTGCATCATTACCATTACATCAGCGTACTACGTACATACGTCTAAACTCAAAATTTGACCTTTTTTTTTGGGGGGGGGAACGTAAAATCGAAAAAAATGTAAAACGGATGGACGTAAGTCGGGGAGCGTCTGTAATACTTACAGTTTAGAGCTAAACAAAATACAAATTAAACAAAGGGTCCCATAGTCACCAAGCACCTGCAGCATGATCAATTTCGAAGCAGCACGTGCTGGCAAGGAAAGGCTAGTAATCCTGCGTTAGACAGAAACAAATGATTAAAATCCTCGCGTTGCCTGTGGGTGAACGTGGACGATGGACCTTGGCAATGAACTCCCGTATGACGAAACTTTGGTGAAGTTTCCATGATCCGTCTTTGATGAGATGAGCCGCCGTGATGAGTTTCCTTAGAGGAGCTGTGCGCTGAAGAGACCCGAAGAGACGGGAAGAGGCTGGAGCCAGTCGGCACCGGGTCCTTAATATAACATGCCCAAAGTTCCAGAAAATTCCCATCTCGAAGTTTCTGAATCACCTGACCCGCCAGCAGGGTCTCGAATGTTTCCAGACCCCCTTACAGCGGAGTCATACCACGTGATACTAGTTCCAGCCCACTCTGAATCTAATTATGTACACCGTTTACACACTCACATTTATATACACGCCCCCAACAATAATCAAATCAGAATAATTCTTTGCGATCTGGTTTAAGGGGCAAAAATCTACATTGGTCAGTGAAGCCTAAGGATTCAATTGAAATTCATTTTACACACCATGTTGTAATAGAAACCCGTCTCATCTCAGCCCACTGCTGACACCGAGCCTGAGGCTCACAGTCATGGTCAACTTGAACTCTGGTCATTAGCAGTCTTCATACAGACAGATTTCTCTCTCTCTCTCTCTCTCTCTCTCTCACTCACTCACTCACTCACACACACACACACAATCTTGTATTTCTATCACTGTGGGGAGATTCACTGATATAATGCATTCCTGAGACCTTTACCCCAACCTTAACTTTTTATAACTTCCTTAACAACGCATAGAGTGCAGTAGGCCCTTGACTATTCGCGGTTTTGCATTCGCGGTTTGAGTACACGCGGTCTGCCCAGCAACCGGCATGTGATTCAAATTCAGCCAATGGCTGTCCTCCTTTCTGCTGATTAGTTGAGCTGATGCCCCGCCCCTTTTTACTCATTCGCGCACAAGTTGTCAATGAGCCTCTTTTTTCTGTGTTTTAATTACCAGTGAAGCTCTATGATACCATTCAAACACTCTTTGGCTAAGCGATAAAAAATGCTGGATGTCTCTTCTGAAGAAATAAGACTTTCTCTGAACTGTTGTATTAAAATCTTTTTCAATTACTATTCTAGTACAGTACCTAAGTTCATATTTATGCGTGAGATTTTATGTTCTGTAGTATGTTTAACAGTACTCTTCATGTCCTTTTACATTGAAGTTTCAGTTAGCTAGCGGATACCGGCTAAGCCCGGAGCTCTGAGAGGCTCGGTTAGCACTTCCGGCCGTACTACTTGAAAATGTTCAGTCTACCATATGGTGCCTACCATAGCATGTCAGCTCTGCTTAGTTATACACTGCTAAGTTATAATTAAACACACTCAACTTGGCTTGTTCGCCGGGATGCGGCTCCATAGCATATTAGCTCTGCTAGCCGCATCCCGGCTAACAAAGAAGCTGAGGCGGGAAGGGGCCGGACGCTGATTCCGGCGCTTGGGACAGCAGGGGATGAAGGCCGTGTAGCCGGCTGGCATAATCGTCTTATCGGGTGTACTCTCCTCGAGCCATGCTTCACAGAAACACAGTCCTGTAGATCCCTCTGCGCTGCAATCTGAGCATGAAGCTCGTCCATCTTTTTTCGAAGGGAATGAACATTTTCAAATACATAGTACGGCTGGAAGTGCTAACCAAGCCTCTCAGAGCTCCGCCTGGGCCTAGCCGCTAACCGCTAGCATTTGAGCTCCTAACCATGCATGCTAACCAAGCGCCGGAAAATCTCAAAACTCCACCTGGGCATAGCATTGCGGCTCAAGATATAAGTTATTGCCCGAAGCTGAAGCTGTTCATGCTGTAGTAGGGTCGACCGATCATAGACGAGCATAGTGCAAACCATAAACAAACAAATAAAACAAATTAAAACGAACAAAGAAACAATTTGACTCTGAGAACTCCACGAGGTTGCCCTCTAGGCAGCGCCATCTTGGACACGTCACTCCAAAAGGTCACTCCAAGTTCAATGTAAAAGGACAATTCCAATGAGAGTTTGTTGCTCATATGCAACATGGGGTGCTACAGGGTTAATTCTCTACAGGGTTCATTCTCAACTTTGAAAACAAGTTCAAACCCTCAGACAGCCCTCTGGTAAAGTGATGACCAATCAAAATGTCCTCCCTTCCCAAAAAGTCTCCACATTCCTGATGGTTAAAATGTATTCCTCAGTATATAGCAAGCAATTACAAGCAAGCACACACACACACACACACACACACACACACACACACACACACACACACACATGAAATGTGCACACTTGTTTTACCGTCTCTTGATGTAATTATAAATATTATAGCTCCCTAAATACTAAATCCATACTAAATACCGAATCCCCTCAAAATAAATACTCAGTTAAATGTCCCTGAATGGTAAAAAATGTCAGAATATTAAAATATCAAAATAATAATGTTGATGCAAATTACATAAAAATATCTTCATTAATAATCAGAATCCTATTTTCCACCGTCAGACGTTAATCTGAATTCATTCAAGGTTTTTTCGCTCGTTGCTCTTGGGAGTTTTCCATGGTATTGTCTTGTCGGGCATTTTCATTCAGTATTTATATTTATTAATGAATTTCTAACACAATTATGGTTTAATGTATTGTGTTATAAATAAATGTGTTGTATGAATAGAACTGGAATTTTTTTTCTTCTTTGTGAAGCATCAATGGGATTTGATATTGCATCTATAAGTTCATATTATCAGTGTTACTTTTTAAATTTATTTTTAAGAGAATAATGAGAAATTTCTATGTTTGCTAAAGCAAAAAGTTTAGAATTTCTTACACAGAACTTTTGGACAAATTAGAATTAATTTGGCTTTGGGAAGCATTGTGTGAATTACACAGCACTTCTCGCCATTAAACCATTTCACTTTAACTTCTGTTGTGCTTCCATGGGTTTCCTCCGTTACTCTAGTTTCCTTCCGCAGTACAAAAACAAGCAAAGTAGGCTGACTGTTCCAAATCACCCCTAGGTATGAGAGTGAGTGAGAACGTTGGCCCGGAAAAGGCCTGGTATGGAGTTGTGTGTTAGCTGTGTGATGGTATAGTGAGATTTTCTAGGTGTACACCGTTTTCACTCGGTGTCGGTTGAGATAGGCTCCAACCTCCTCATGACCTTAGTGTTATGAAGCAGTTCAGCAAATGAGTGAATAATGAGTGGAAGCAATAAAGGCTTTGTTATTGGCTGTAGAATAGATTTGTGATGAATGGATAGAATAAAGAAATAAGGAAATGAAACTCACCCATGTTAGGGATAAGGAACTCTGTACATGGAACCTTATAAAAGTGACGTTTGGAGCAAATTTCAACACTATTATGGGTTGAAGAAGCTGACAAAGCTTTGTTTAGTGCTTGTGTGACTGCTAATAATTTTACTCTAGATGATTCCTCTTGTTGTTTCACATCACAAATTACTCAAAAAGCGACTACGTGCCTATTTTACCTTAACTTACAAATGTAATAAGTTCCAAGGGCGAGCTCATAAACTAAAATGTTTGTTATATAAAACAAGTGTTCCCATAAGAAATAACAGAAAACCAATTAATCCATTCCAACCCCTCCCAAACTCATATCACCTGACACAAACACATGTATTTGACTTAATATATTAAACATGAAAAACAACAAATAGTTCATAATAATAATACATGTACATTAATAATAAATAATAAAACAAGAATAAACAATAAGTCAACTAACCCATCCGATAATCGACTGCTTTAACGATGTCATGTGGGCAGGAACGAGATGTTGTGTAATGGAGGAGGAGAATTTTGTGCATGTGCATGCTACAAATGCCAGTGAGGAAAGGCTTGTGGTGAGCTCCCACATGGCCAGTGCTTCTCAAATGGTGGGGCACGCCCCCCTTGGGGGATGGAGTGTGATGCCAGGGAGGCATCTAAAACCCTGGCGAACATGCTTTTTTGCCATACTGTACTAGAATGAAGTGAAATTGTGCATCCTCTACAGTAGGTGGCAGTGGTGCTCTGTGTTCCTTATGATGTTGGGAAAAAGCACAGAGCAAACAATAGGAAGTGCAGTAAACACTATTTATAGTTTATTTATAGTCGTGCACGGGGCGCTGGGGGGATGGGGGTGATGAAAAAAATGTTTTTTTCTTCCTAGAGGGGCGTCAATAGAAAATAATTGAGAAGCACTGCACAAGGCGTTTTTGGAGCACGGAGGAATACACTCGAAAGAATACGACGCTAATCGGCCTGGAAAAAGCCATTTCCCCAGCAGAGCTCGTAAATCAAAATTTTGCTCGTTGGATAGGGCAGAGTTTTGGTGGCATCGAAGCTGGATGGAAAATTCACTATAAAAGACATTCATAAGTCAAGGTACCACTGTATTTAAACCCGTGAGGCAAAAGATGTTCACACAAGCCTCGTGTTTAACTGCAATAGCAATATTCCTGAACATGTCAAGAGAGTTGCTATACAGGTGAGAAGGGATCTGTGAAACCAACACTCCAAGATTTATTGGAAATTCACCCACATAGAAACACCCAAATAGATTTCAAATATGAAAGACTATTTTTTAATCGATTCCTCAGTTATGGATATTCTCACTTACCAGAAATAACCATGTTTACTCGTTAATGTGCTTTGGCTTAATGAACACGACTGGATTTACTGCAGTGGTTCTCAAATAGTGGGGCATGCCCCCCTGGGGGGAGCGCGGTGCGATGCCAGGGGGGCGCGTGTGACCCCTGGGAACATGTTTTTTTTTTTTTTTTTTTTTTTTTTTTGCCGTATTAGGATAAAGTGTAATTCTACATCCACTACAGCAGGTGGCAGTGACTTCCTCACTGTCAGAGTGTGCCCAGAGGTAAAATAAGAAGTCAAGTTAATAATCCCACCATGGACATTTTTAACAGGGATGGAAAGAGAGGCGGAGAGAGATGGTGACAGTGAGAGAAACGAAAGTCTCGCGGAAGTTAAGTGGAGGAGGTATGATGAACCGGATGTAGTAGTCGGCTTCACTGTGCTGCGGTGAGAAAAAGGAAAGACCGCTGTGTTTACTTTGTCCGAAAACATTGGCAGCGGACAGCATGAACCCAAATAAATTCAGGCGTCTCTTAAAGACGTCACACCCTGATCACATGATGAGCCACGTGAGTTTTTTCAGTGAAAATGTGCTGAGTATTTCCAACAACCATCCCACTTTGTGAATGCTACTCCAGCAAACCGAGCTCTGTTAGATCAGATAAGGTGGAGTAGCAAACTGCTCAGTGTAGAAACTCCCCGCAGCACAGCAGAGGAACTGATCCGACCTGCAGCACACACGGTCTCTGTCATGCTGGATGATGTCACTGCAGCGAAAATAAGTGCAGGTCCCAGTTCAGCATTGAGCAGGAGCTGAGAGTTCAGCTTCTTCTTCTTTTTCTTTCGGCTGGTCCCTTCAGGGGTCGCCACAGCAAATGATCTGCCTCCATCTCTCCCTATCCTCTGCATCTTCTACTCTTACTCCAACGACCTTCATGTCCGCCTTCACCACATCCATAAATCTTCTCTTTGGTCTTCCTCTGGGCCTTCTGCCTGGTAGTTCCAACCTCAGCATCCTACTACCAATATACTCACTATCCCTCCTCTGTACATGTCCAAACCATCTCAATGCATCGTGCTTTAAATCCGGCTTCGAAAAGCTGTGCACTGAGAAATGTGCTCATTATAGCTATTCATCTGGACTTCATCATTTTAATAATAATAATAATAATAATAATTTTATTCATTTTGTTTTGTAGGTTAGTGTTTTATATATATTGTGCTCCTGAGTTAATATTGCCGATCAATTTGAATTTATTATTATTTATTGATTTTATTTAATTTTATTTTTCAGTATCAAATGGTTTAAATTGTTGGTCAGAAAATATTGACAGTTTAAATAAGGATACTTTTTTATTTCAGGCAAATTGATGCACTTTAAATCTTTTTGTTTAAAGACTAAACAATTGTTAATAAAGTTATTCTTTGTTGGAAGTTGATCTATATTTCTTCTTTTTTTTGTATTCCATAATGATAATAAGGATTTATTATGCTAATGAGGATAGTGTTATGCAGAGGATTATTTATAACAATTTTTAGACAAATAACACTATTTATATTGGGGGGCAGGAAATATTTTCCTCTTCCTGGGGGGGGGGGCATGACAGAAAGTAATTGAGAAGCACTGACCTGCATCTCCTGCCTAGATAAAAGACCCTCCACCATTCAGAGGATCGTTTGTATTTCAAGGTATTTACGAGACAGTCAAGGTCTCACATTCCACCATCTGTCAGGTTCTAGACAATGCAGAATGGTAAGCTGCTGTGGGGCTGCAGGAGATGCCTGGCAGGTGTGCTGCTCTGACTCATCATGCTTTGGATGTGGATTTAAAATGTACAGATCAATAGAACAGAAAGTTTTTCTTTTCACAAGAGAACAAGGGAAACACAGAAGACACTCACAGGTAGATTTCTCACTTATTTTCTAAACCGTGTAATATTAGTAAGGTCAGTGAAAGGCTGGTGTCCATATCAGCTGACAGGGGACAATGATGAGTAAACCATGAGCAGCTCACTTGACCATAGCAGGGCCAACACACACATAGTGATGATCTGCACATTTGTTACCCGGATTACCTTCATTACCTTCATTGTTACCTTCATTACCTTCAGTGGGGATTTAATGGACTTAATCCTCCTCTTAACGCCACCACTACTATCACGTCACAATTACACAAACCATCAATGATATACAAGAACAATATAACAAGGCGTGGCAGGGAGACAGAGAGAGAGAGAGAGAGAGAGAGAGAGAGAGAGAGAGAGATTTCATGCATTACTGGAAAATCTCTGTTCTGGAAGTTGCGAATAAACCCCTTCCCAGGCTGGCACAAGCTCTGAGCCCATTTACCCTTCAAAGGAAATTCATATAGCCAGAGTCTACACATGTGGGACCGGTGGCATAGTGCTTATGTGCTCATGATCGGGAGGTTGTGTGTTCGAATCCCAGTTAGACCCCATCTGTGCTAAGACCCGGCAGTATAAATGGGTACCAGTAAAATATGCTGGGAAGGGAACCTGCGATGGACTAGTGTCCCATCCAGGAGGAGTTGAACTCCTTAGTCGCTTCATGCTATGGAAACCGGGGATAAGCACCGGCCCGATGAGCCAGTATGGCTCGGGTGTAAAAAGCCCGACAGTAATGGTGTACCTTTATCATTACGATCTACAAATAATGTGACTGAACTGCTCTTGTTTATGACAAGCACCTTTTATAAAAATGTGCAGCATGTATGTGATTGCCAGTGAGATACAGATAAGATACCCGACAGGTGGGAATTGGTCATGAAAAACAAATTAAGGAGAAAATCACCAAAAAATTAAAAAGTGCAAGAATGCTGGATCAACATTCAAAAATTCCTTTATTCCAAAAAGACAAGATAAAATGTATGTTGCAAGGTAAGGTGAGGTCTGATAGGTTTTTACACCCGAGCCATAGTTATCCCCGGTTTCCATAATCTGAAGCGACCAGAAGTTCAAGTCCTCCTGGATGGGACGCTAGTCCGTTGCAAGTTACCTTCCCAGTATATTTTACTGGTACCCATTTATACTGCTGGGTGAACAGAGGCACACTTGTGGTTGAGACTTTGCCCAGGGGTCTTAGCACAGTGGGGGTCTCAGTGGGATTTGAACTCGCAGCTTTCTGATCATGAGCAGAGCACCTTAACCACTACACCACCAGCTCCACGAAAGAATTGGTTTTATTTATTGATTGATTGATTTATTCATTCATTCATTTGTTGTGTGAGAGTTGGCTCTGCGATGGCCTGGTGAGCTGTCCAGGGTGTACTCTGCCCTCACCCAGAGACGGCTGAAAACGGTGCCAGAATCCCCGCGACCCGAATTAGCATTAAGCAGTTCAGAAAATGAATGAAATTTGTAGATTGTAATTTAGTTGAATGATGGCAGGTCAATAAAAAAACTTTACTGACTGGTCGACACAGGGAAATTCCAACCTGCTCAACAACCAATCGGATTGCCTGTACTTTCTTTGCCATATAAACAATGTGCACCATGTTTGTATTTACTTGTCAGGTAATTATTAACTGTCTCTTTGTTCTTTTGTTTGATTTAGCTGTATCCTTCATGAGACACAGTGCATCAGCCTTTGGATTTGCTGTAAGTATATTCATCTCGAATTAACATGTGAACTTGCAATGGGTACAAATCTGGCCATTGTATCTCAGAACCCTTAATTACAGCACGGTCGTTCTTACATTATTCATTCATAAATTCTCTCAAGTAGGATTTTTGCAACGGACAGATTCGATTAACAGATTTTAATGAAATAAATGATTTCATCTTGGGGAAATGAAGAGTTTCTTTTTCTTAATCATCTGTGTGAAACTAAGGGCATAAGATCACTCTTTGAAATATTTAATAATACTAGTTTTCTAATTTAGAGATCATGCTGTCCTCACAATGATGTCAAATAATGTCCCTGCTAATCTAAAAAAAAGTGTGTGAGACGATCACAATGGCCAGTAATGCGGATATTGTGTACTAGATACGCCAATGTTACGTCTGAACCCAGATTTAAGGTCAACATTCCTATATGTTAAGTATTATCCTCTTTACAAATGGCTGACCATTTGTCTTTTAGTTTGATGCCACATTAGACGTGCTGTCATCCGTCATTGTGCTTTGGCGCTACAGCAACGCAGCTGCTGTGCATTCGGCCCACAGAGAGTACATGTAAGTACAAAACACGGCAGTATTCCACAGATATAATACAAGAAATATTATGCATGACTGCCTGTTTGGTGTAGGGAACATCAGAAAATGAATGAAATTAAACATCTGGTTAAAATACGTAGAATATAAGTTTGAAATCGAAGTGATTACAATTTACTGTAATAATATTAAAGGTACTGATCAAGAAATAGACCTCAAGTATTGTCTCTATATCACATACAACAAATACCCACTGGGCAGTGGTGGTCTAGTGGTATAAGGCGCCGGATCGCTGATCCAAAGGTTGGGGGTTCGAGTCCCACTCTCCACAAGGTTGTCACTGTCCCCCCAGTGCAGCTAACTGGGTTATCAAAGGCCGGCCATGTCTCTCACTGTCTATGGTGCGAGGCATGTAAAAGAACCATTGCTGACGTTCGACAAGAGTAGGCTGCAAAGCCATCAGCGTGTTTCCGCCCTGCGATGGCCTGGCGAGCTGTCCAGGGTGTACTCTGCCCTCGCCCTGAGTTGGCTGGGATGGGCACCAGCCTCCCCGCGACCCTAATTAGGATGAAGCGGTTACAGAAAATGAACTGAACTGAACAAATACCCACCATAGAAAGGCATAGATCTGCACATACCCCCTTCATGCTGCCACCCTCATCTTTATGAACCGTTGCTCATGCACACACACACACACACAGGAGTGGTCTAACAATTGAAGGTAAAGTAGTACCTGCTCCCTTATACGAATGAGCTCACATATGTCCATGAATGGCTGGTGATTGCTTTAAGTAGCAGGTAGGCAAGTGTATGCCATCTTTGCCTCCCGTGTGACCTCAGCAAATTAGGTCCCATGGGTGACTGCAGCATCAACCGAAATTTGAACCTGCACACTTCAAATTCATTGTCTCACACTTCATTGATATGTCACTTGGTAGCTGACCTCAAACATTTTCATACCATGATGTCAATCAACTGATTTATTTTACCAACATACAATATTTCTAATTACTGATGGTTACTCCCACTATTTTGCCAACAAATAGAGGTGGGTTCCATAGCGGTTAGCAATTTACCTCACAGAAAGAGATAAGGAAAGTTCTTTGGGCTTTTTACATTCGAGCTCAGTGGCTCATCAGGCCGGTGCTTATTCCCGGTTTCCGTAGCATGAAGCAACTAGGAGTACAACTCCTCCCAGATGGGACCTTCGCTAGTCCATCGCAGGTTACCTTCCCAGTATATTTTTACTGGTACCCATTTATACTGCTGGGTGAACAGAGGCGCACTTGTGGTTAAGATCTTGCCCAGGGGTCTTAGTATGGTGGGGGTCAAACTGGGATTTGAACACACAACCTCCTGATCATGAGCGAAACATCCTAAACCACTACGCCACTGGCCCCTTCACAGCAAGCTGGTCTGGATTCAATTTTTGGGTTCGGGTGTTTCTGAGTGGAGTATGCATGAACAAATAAATAGTAGAGGTGTAAACTCCACAGAAACATATCAAAGGTTAATAGAACCCTCACCACCACCATTACAGAGTTTTATCAGTGAAACTCATCTGATCAGACTTATTGTTTTATTGTGATTCCAGTTTATAAATTACGTTTATAGTAACCAGCTAGGCTGCAACTATCAGGAGCAAAAGAGATGTCTGATTTTAAAGAGGGTGTCTCGTGGACCGGTGTGATGGTGGACGTAAACAAAACCTTGGGATTCCTCTTTCCACAGTCAAAAGAGTTATTGTATAATTCAGCGGCAAAGGCACGGAATCAATAACATCCCCATTAGGTCAACCTGGGCTCTCTGACAGGTCTCTTTGGACAGTCAAGAGAGCTGTTAATAATCCTGCTTGTGAAGCAACTTGATGCTGCAGGGAAACTCCAAGCTGCACTGGGGGATCTCCATGAACTTGCCGACCATGTCTGTATATCGATGTACATGTACAGTACAGTATAGGTCTTTCATAATGACGGTGTCGGTTTCCTTTGAATATCTCACTATAAAAGTGAAAGACAATGAAGGAAATGTTATGTTCTCCTGAATAAAGCAGAGTGGTTCTGTGCCCGTTTACAATCTTGTGCATGCATGATAACGTGGCACAGCAACATTGGTAGAAAGTGGAAAATCCAAGATCAAGTGTTGTGTGCTCTCATTCACCTCAAGTTGGCAATGCTTACTAATATCACTGCACCCAGTCCAGGAGTCATCTCCACTCCATCACGTCTGTCTGTCTTCCTGTCGGCTTTTTCCCTTTCACTCGGGAGTCGCCACAGTGAATCATCTGATTCGCACGTTTGATTTGGCAGAGGTTTTTACGTCGGATGCCCTTCCTGTCACAACCCTTTATTGCAAGGAAAGTCAGCAATGGTTCTTTTACATGAACCTCACACCATAGACAGTGAGAGACATGGCCCGCCTTTGATAACCCAGTTAGCTGCACTGGGGGGGGACAGTGACAACCTTGTGGAGAGTGGGACTCGAACCCCCAACCTTTGGATCAGCGATCCAGCGCCCTATACCACTAGACCACCACTGCCCCCTGTCATCTCCACTCCATCATGGAGTATGTAAATGATTCCAGAAAGACATCATGGCCGATTCCATGTCCTTTTCCCATCAATATTTCTGTATTTCACCTTTATTCAATTTACCTGTAAGTAAATGTACCTCATTAACATAATAAAAATAGATAGGGATGGTTAAAATATCTAATTATCTGGGTAAGATTGAGCCATTTTAAATGTATTTTGTCACCAGAGCCTGTGTGGTACTTGGGGTCATTTTCATCCTGTCCTCCATGTGTATCCTGGGCAAAGCCATCCATGACCTTTCCACCAAGCTCCTCCCTGAAGTGGTGAGTGAATATCACCTCACACCACACCCTTATTTCAAACCTGTACAATCATTTAAAACACAAAGGAAGCGGTCCATATTCGAGGCGATAGATTTAATGACGGTTGAGTGGGGTGGGGTAGAAGGGTGTGTGGTCTTAATTCCAGTGTAGACGATCTACAAGCTGATATTGTTGTTATAGTGTATGATATTTTTATTAGTACAGGGATCCCTTGCTATTTCACACTTTAATTCAAGTGGCTTCAGGGCATCACATTTTTTAAAATATTCATCAAAATAAAAATAAGGAAATTAAGGAAGAAAGAGGCAAAAAGTTAAGGAAAATGGCACAAAAACAAGGCCAACTATGCAAAAAACAAACAAAAAAAAAAAAAACAACCCCCCCCCATCAAAACTACCGATATTTTGTGACGTGCGCATGTGCGTGCACTCGTATGTGTGTGAATTTATATTTTATTTACATCTTATGCATAATGTTTGTGATTATAAGCATTGAATATGTACTTATTGATATTATATATACACATGTACATATACGGGGTGTTGGGGGGCTGATCCGACTTCGTGGAATTTGGTGGTCATGGGGGGGTTCTCGGTCCCAATTAACCACAGAAAGTGAGGGATCCCTGTACAGTCGGCCCTTGACATTCTGTCCCCAGAAGTAAAACCCCATGTATGACGTCACATGCGCGAATGAGCAGTAAGTAAAATACTGTGTATCTATTACATGCACTAAAATATGCGTCTTACATTCTACAGTTTTACTCATTAATACAGTATTAATGTAGAAAAATGTCATGATTAAGAAAAACTCTTCAATTTTTACTGTTATATTTATTGATACTGAAATATAAACATTATATAGCATACGCATAAAACACCTTTCAGTGCATTCTCTTTATAAACATACAGCAGTGTAGTTTTCAAAAATGCCCACTAGAGGAACCTACTGTATTGCATTAGGCATGACACGACTGAATTCAGCTATTAACTGCATTTAAGTCTGAGCAGCTCGGCCACGCCCCGCCCCCCCACCCAACCGGAGCGGAAGTAGAAAACAGAGTTTTCGAGTGATAGAGTAAGAGGCGTTACAAACCAAACAAGCGGTGACGTTGATGTGAGTTCATCCTCTGGCGCAGAGCTGAGCGTACTTTTGTTTATTGGGAGTAAATGAGAATAGTGAATTCAGGTGTGTGTGAGCAGCTCAGCCACGCCCCTCAGGAAGTAAACAGTTAGTGAGAGGCACAACGCCAAAATCAAAGTCCCCCAAAACACAGACCATAACAAAAAGGACATAAAAGAACAAGAAATGTAATAAATTGGATAAACAAAACACAATGAGAAACATGCTACACCACAGTAAATAAAATATAACACACAAATATTTTAAACATTACCCGAGGTCATGTACTGGAAGAATAATTTAAAAAGACTTTAATAGTGGAGTGTTTTACAACAGTTCAGTTATTCCTCTTCAGCGATGACGTGACGTCAGAGGAAACGGTCGTTTCTTCCGGAGAAAGTCTTATTTCTTCAGAAGAGACATCCAACTTCATTCGCTTTTTCTGGTGCTTAAGCAGGTGTTTGAGTGACATCATAGAACTTAACTGGTAATTAAAACACACTAAAAAGGCTCATTGCCAATTTGTGCGCGAAGGAAGAAAAAGGGGCGTTACATAACCCAACCAATCAGCAGGAAGGAAGGCATTTCCTCATTGGCTGAATTTGAATCACGTGTGAGCTGCTCTACTCAAACCGTATTTTTCTGGGTGGTGCAGTGAGTGGTTAGCACGTCAGTCTCATAGCAGGAGGGTCCCAGGTTCCATTCCCAGGCTTGGGACGTTTCTGTGTGGAGTTTGTATGTTCTGCCCATGGTTGTGGGCATTTTCTCAAGGTACTCCAGTTTCCTCCCACAATCCAAAAACATGCACATTAGGCTGATTGGCTGTTCCAAATTCCCCCTGTTTGTGAGTGGGTGTGAATGATTGTATCCATGCTAGCCCTTCAGTGGTCTGCTGAGCTATTCAGTGTATAGTTGGTTGAGATGGGCACCAGTCTCCCTGCAATCCTAATTAGGATTAAAGGGCTTAGAAAGTGAATGAATGACTGAATAAATGATTTTCCTCTACTTGGCAACAAGCCCCAATTATATTGTGTTAACTTCCTCCAGAAAGACACATGTCCTCAGGTCGAGCCATGAAGGTTTGTTATTTGTCTAGTGTACCTTAGCAACCGAACACCAGCTGCACATTTTTATGGCCTAAAAGCATTTAATTAGTGATGCAGCACAACTTCAGGTGTGAGGTTCGATATTCGCTTTCTGGTCAGTGTTCGAACAGACATGGTGTGCTGTATGTGAGCACAGAAACCAGCTTACATTCTCATTCAGCTGTTCAGACCAGGTATCTACACCTCAGGAAGTTCATCGCCCACATCTGGATAGTTTAAACGCTTAGACTAAATGTAGCTACAATATTTTACATCCCTCATTTTCTTCATTATCCTGAAGTCCAGGACACTTTTCCCTGCACTCCCTTCATCTCCTCAGACTATTAAATGGTAATGAGAATGAGATTCAGTGTTCATGAGACAGATGCTTTGCTATGATGGTGCAAATATCACAGTATTCAGTGAACTCTTCTCCTTTTTAATTCAACAGTCCATGATCCCAAAGATCTTTACTTTATTTTGCAATAACAAAACGAATTAACACCATTTTTTAATTAGATTATTTGTTTTTGACTGAAATTATTCTTGGTGATACCAATGTCCTAATATTTGAACACACATGAGGACATGTAAGATGTTTTGGAGACAAAGTCAGAGAGGCTAGATTGAGATGGTTTGGACATGTACAGAGGAGGGATGTGAATGTTATCGATAATAGGATGCTGAAGTTGGAACTACCAGGCAGAAGGACGAGAGGAAGACCAAAGAGAAGATTTATGGATGTGGTGAAGGAGGAAATGAGGGCAGTTGGTGTAAGAGTAGAAGATGCAGGAGATAGGGTGAGATGGAGGCAGATGTTTTGCTGCGGCGACCCCTGAAGGGAACAGCCGAAAGGAAAAGAAGACGATTTGAACACACATGAGGGCAGTGTTGTCCCAGTGGTGTGGCGATGGAGTTCTGATCTCAAGGGGGTTCAAGTCCCACCATCAATGGCTGTCACTGCTGTGTCCTCCCAGTTCAGCTAGCTGGCCTATCAGAGGCCAACCATGTCTCTCACTGTTTGTGGTGAGAGATGTAAAAATAACCATTCAATAACCGTCAGCGTGTTTCTGCCCTGCGATGCCCTGGCGAGCTGTCCAGAGTGTTTTCTGCCCTTGCCCAGGTTCAGTTGACATGGGCGTCAGCCTCCCTGCGAGCCTAATTAGGATTAATCAGTTCAGAAAATTAACGAAGGCGTGTACCGTGACATCGTAGTGAGCATGTCTGTTGCATGTCTATGATAATGAGTCATTAATTAATTCTTTAATTTTCTGAACCGTTAATTATATTTAGGGTCATAGGGAGGCTAGAGCCCATCTCAGCCGACTCTGGGCGAGGGCGGGGTACACCCTGGACAGCTCGCTAGGCCATTTCAGTGCCTATTACCAGTTATTTCATTTGTTTTCCCGTGATCTTGGGTCATTTGTGTTGTTTTTTTCGCAATGACGGGAGCATTTTCTCAGGATCTCAAGATAACGAAATTGTATTTTCCTGTGATCATGGCATGATTAAAACGTGCTCCAGAGATAACAGAGACCAGAGTGTAGAAATAGCAGGGGTATAGTCAACCTCATCACGTTTATTTTCGGTAAAGTCCAGACACAGTCCTGAAATAACTCCCTGCCTTGCTATAAATAACTCATTATCATGGGAAGCCAATATTTGCTGTCCCAAGTAAACAACATAAATAATGCAAGGTTATGTTACAAGAAATGAAAGAGCCTGTTATGGTGAGAAAACAAAGGGGAAATTCTATGAATGCATATCCTCTATGGGCTCTCATAGTAAAGTCATGCAAGCGTTGGTACACTTACCACTGAAATACAATGCTTCAAGTTTTTATACGGTAATTCTCTTTGCATTTCTGAGCCTGCAGCAACACGCTAGTCGTGCGGCATGTTGAACATTGCGGTCGAGAAACAGATTCGTGGCTACATCGGTGCGTGCAAGTTGCGCGTGCATCGCTTTTGCGTATATGTTCTGTGAGTTTGCGTGTGTGTGTGTGTGTGTGTACCACATCTTTAGGTAGAGCTGATCTTCCAGTGTCTGTGCGTGCACACGAGAGGAATCAATAAAGTTTCTGGTTTGTTGAGTTGATGCTGATTGGCTGTTGGGTATTGCTGACTTTCATAGGGATGAGCAGCAATAAAATATATTTTCATCAAAGTTACTCAATTCCTAAGCTGCTTAATCCTACATTAGGGTTGGGTGAAGCCTGTCTCAGCTGACATTGGGTGAAGGCAGGATACATCCTGGACAACTCACCAGACCATCACGGGACCAACACACACAACCATTAGCACTCACCCTTATACCTACACCCGAGCCTGGAACTTGAGCTCAGGATCTTCTTGCAGTTAGACAGATGTGCTAACCACTACATCACTGTGCCCCGCTGGGGGAAGTACGCCATGAGATAATGCTACACGCTTCTGTATCATCACTGTTGTGTTTAATCTTTCTTTCTGGCTGTGTGGCTAGACAGTTACAAAGCATTGTGGCTTTTAATTCTTGATCGTGTCAATGCCCATGAGCAAAAAAAAGGGATCAACTGGAATATTGGCTGCAACCCCAAACCTCCTCACCCAACTTCAGTGCCTCGTGGAGTCCAGTAGAAATTTTTTTCATTGGATTGAATGCACTTTAACAAACATCATTGAGATGTTTTGAGTATTTATTTATATAAGGCTGAAGAGGTTTTTTTTAAATGAAAAATAGGGATAATGAAAGAATGAAGGCCAATGCTCATATTTCCTGAGTGATTTTAAAAATTTGAGATTTCTTCCTATGAAACGTACTTTTAAATATCAGTTTAGTCTCATTTTCCTCTCTTGTCCACTTTATCATTTTCACATTTAAAAGCAATACCAAAACATCATGCAAATTGCAGCAATTTGGGACTAGACCTCTTATATCTTATCCGCTGAGGCTCCCATTAAACCAGATTTACACACGCTGGTCCGCATGATTGAGAGTCCTGCGGGATGGCTGCTCCCTCTACCACTTCAATTCTTCCTATTTGATTCATTTAAAATGCAATACTAAACATTTGGCTGATGAAATCAATGTGTTATATGATGAAGGAATCTGTCAGAAAGAATGTATTGAGTGGCTGCTCAAGATAATAAATCAAAATGACAGTCATTTTTAATGTAAAGTTTTCTCAAGGAACTTGGTTATGAGGCTCTTCTACACTTCTACTGCTTCCGTTTGGCCTCTGTATACAGTTCATGCACCCTGATATCACTTTTGCGTGGAACTTCTACACCTCTTTCTCTTCTCTGGATCGACAGGCATACATCTACTGAGGTTTTTTAACCCGTGCTCCTGAGGATGATGTGACCCGTATGCGCTTGACCTGTACCTAAAAACCCGCTGCTGTAATAAAGAATGTGGTTCCAGTACTCAACATCCTTTCAGTACAATTAGTAATGTGTGACTTTACTCTTCTTCACTTCAATCGGTCATCATTTATTTTCTGAACCACTTAATCTAAATTAGGGTCACGGGAAGATTGGTGCCCATCTCAGCTGACTCTGCGTGAGAGTAGAGTACACCCTGGACAGCTTGTCAAGCCATTGCAGGGCAAAAAGACGCTGACAGCAATCTAATGGCCGACTCTTCTGAACAACAGCAATGGTTCTTTTCATATAGACGATCTTTGAATAACCCAGGCAGCTGCACTGGTGGAACAGCAGTGAAAGCCTGGTGATACTGGAGCGTGAACCCTCTACTACTTGTGTACTATAATGCTTGCAACATATATACATATATGCATGTGTGTGTGTGTGTGTGTGTGTGTGTGTGTGTGTGTGTGTGTATTCATTTATTCATTTCCTCAGCTGTTTCATTCTACTTGGGGTCCCAGGAGGCATATATCCATCTTAGCCAACTCTGGGAGAGAACGGGGTACACTCTGGACAGCTTGCCTGGCCAACATAAAGCATATATACTGATTTGAGGCATGTAAAATAACAATTGATGTCATTCCTAAAGTAGGCCATTGGATTGTAGTCAACATGTTTCTGCCCTGTGACGGTGTACTCTGCCCAGAGTTGCCTGAGATGGGCGCCAGCCTCTCACAACCCGAATTAGGATTAAGCAGTTCAGAAAATGAATGCGTCAATGAATGAATGAATCTTCTTCTTCTTTTACTTTCGGCTGCTCCCTTCAGGGGTCGCCACAGCAAATCATCCGCCTCCATCTCACCCTGTCCTCTGCATCTTCTTTTCTGACTCCAACGACCTTCATGTCTTCCTTCACCACATCCATAAATCTCTTCTTCGGTCTTCCTCGAGGCCTTCTGCCTGGTAGTTCCAACCTCAGCATCCTACTGCCAATATACTCACTATCCCTCCTCTGTACATGTCCAAACCATCTCAATCTAGCCTCTCTGACTTTGTCTCCAAAACGTCTTACATGTGCTGTCCCTCTGATGTGCTCATTCCTGATCCTAGCCATCCTCGTTACTCCCAGAGAGAACCTCAACATTTTCATCTCCGCTACCTCCAGCTCTGCCTCCTGCCTTTTCCTCAGCGCCACTGTTTCTAAGCCATACAACATCGCTGGCCTCAACACCGTCTTGTACACTTTTCCTTTCATTCTTGCTGACACTCTCCTATCACACATCACACCAGACACTTTTCTCCAACCATTCCAGCCTGAATGAATGAATGAATCAATCTATCTATCTATCTATCTATCTATCTATCTATCTATCTATCTATCTATCTATCTATCTATCTATCTATCTATCTATCTATCTATCTATCTATCTATCTATCTATCTATCTATCTATCTATCTATCTATCTATCTATCTATCTTCTTTTCCTTTCGGATAATAGTTATAGATAGTTTCCTGAGCTAACCTCTTCCTTTGTACACACTCCTACATTTCCTCATTCCACCACCAAGTCTCCTTATTTACTTTCCTTCCAGAGGACACACCAAGTAGTCTCCTACCTGTCTCCCTGATCACATTAGCTGTAGTTGTCCAATCATCTGGAAGCACTTCCTGACCACCCAAAACCTGTTTCAACTCCTTCTTGAAGACAACACGACACTTCCTTTTTCAGCTTCCACCACTTTGTCTTCTGCTCGGCCTTTGCCTTCTTCACCTTCCTCACCACCAGCATCATCCTGCACACCACCATTCTATGCTGTTTGGCAACACTCTCACCCACTACTACTTTGCAGTCACTGACTTCCTTCAAATTACATCGCCCACACAAGATGTAGTCTACCTGTGTGCTCCTACCTCCGCTTTTATAAGTCACTCTATACTCCTGTCTCTTCTGGAAGAAAGTATTCACCACAGCCATTTCCATCCTTTTTGCAAAATCTATCAACATCTATCTTTCTGTGTTCCTGTCCTGGATACCAAACCTGCCCATCACTTCCACGTTCCCTGTTTCCTGCACCAACATGTCCGTTGAAGTCTGCACCAATGAGCACTCTTTCACCTCTGGGGGTACTCTGCATCACTTCATCTAACTCACTCCAGAATCTCTCCTTATCTTCTAGCTCACATCCTGCCTGTGGGGCATAAGCACTAACAACATTGAACATCACACCTTCAATTTCTAACTTGAGACTCATCACTCTGTCTGATACTCTTTTCACTTCTCGAACATTCCTGACAAACTCCTCCTTCAAGATGACTCCTACTCCATTTCTCTTCCCATCCACGCCATGAAAAAACAGCTTAAACCCTGCTCCTAAACTTCTAGCCTTGCTACCTTTCCACCTGGTCTCCTGAACACACAGTATGTCCACCTTCCTCGTCTGCATCATGTCAGCCAGCTCTCTACCTTTTCCTGTCATAGTTCCAACATTCAAAGTACCTACTCTCAGTCCTAGACTCATGCTTTTCCTCTTCTCTCTCTGCTTATGGACACGCCTTCCACCTCTCCTTCTTTGACGTCTACTTCTTCGACCAACGGTCGTCCAATTTCCACCAGCACCCTGTTGGTTAACAGCACTGATGGCGGTCATTGTTAACCCGGACCTCAACTGATCCGGTATAAAATTTGTCTTTACGGTTTTATGCCGGATGCCCTTCCTGTCGCAACCCTCTGTATTTATCTGGGCTTGGGACCGGCGTGAGGGTGGACACTATCTATCTATCTATATATATAATATATATATATATATATATATATATATATATATATATATATATATATATATATATATATAGTTATATATGTTGTTTCATTCTAAATCCCATCCATGTTAGCATTATTTTAATATTGAAACTATCATTACAGGGTTCTGTTGCTACTTTGCGCTTCAATTCATGCGGTTTCAGTGCGTCACGTTTTTTCTTCTAAATATTCATCGAATTAAAAAGTAAGTAAATTATGAAAGAATAGTTGAAAAAGTTAAGGAAAATGCCACAAAAAAAATACATTGCCAGTTATGCAAAAAAAAAAAAAACCCAAACAAAACAAAAACAAACCTAAACCAACACACAACAAAAAACAACCCAAAATCTCCCATCAAAACTACTTATATTGTTGTGAGGTGCGCATCTGCGTGCGTGCAGGAGCGTGTGACTGTATGTGTGTGTATTTATATTTTATTTAGGTCTTATGCATTATTTTTTTAATGTTTGTTATTGTAAGCATTTCTAGCATTGAATATGTATTTATTGATATTATATACACATATACATGTACGAAAATGTCAGTCAGTGGGTGGGGGGGGGAGTTGGGAGGGGTGATCCTCTTCGTGGATTTCGATGGTTGAGTGGGGATCTCAGTCCCAGTTAACCATGAAAAGTGAAAGATCCTGTATATATAAAATTAGTATCTAGAATCATGCAGAAGCAGATGATTTCACTTTGGAGTCATGTTTTCCCTCAAGCTTTCTTCCTAATTTCTTCTCAGAGAGGTTTGCTGGCCACAGTCCCCACTGGCTTGTTTAATCAGGACCTAAACCTACATTTGCATACATTCCGACATATACAAAGTTTTTGTGTTTTTTTAAGTGTTGTCTGCTCTGCCCATCATCAGAACGTCCGTTAACCTTGATTATGATATATAATGCTCCAGTTGGTCAGCAATATTATGACAGTACAGTAATTTGAAGTCAATTTATTATCCGAATGTACTGAATGTTCAGCTTATCACATCAACTGACTTTTTTTTCCTGATGACACACATATAACTTTGTGACAAAAAAATTAACACGTGGTTCAGGGAACATGAGGAATCATTTTCATACATGTATTGGCACCCCAGAGTTGTGACCTTAATCCAATTGAAAGTTTTCGGGATGTGCTGGAGAAAACTTCATGGAGTGGTTCAGTTTTTCCTTCATCGATTCCAGACGTCGGTTAGAAATTAACCCAACACTGGATGGAAATAAATGTTATGACGTTGCTTAGGTTTGCTGGAACAAGGTCATACTGACTACATGCTGTAACCAGGGCTTCAGGAGGTCCAAAAATATATATAGAGTAATGTACTGTCGACAAATACTAAGGAACCAGTTTCATGTTGAAGGAGGAGCCTTGAACTTGGGAGAGATTTGCAGTATTGAGATATCAAAAAAGAGAAGTCTTGACATGAACCAGACATCTAAAGCAAGCCTTTGTTCAGCTCAACAAAATGATCTTTTTACCATAAACCCAAAGCCTGAAAGCCTGTCAAGCATGACCCGAGTGCAGGGAAGAAGCTGATGTAAATTAATCATGTAGGATTCTTGGCTGTTGTGTGGGAAGATGGTATAGACACATTCGTTCAAGTCAGGCACCTGATAGCGGAGAGAGCAGCTCGTTTTTCTCCCACAGGGACTCAGATTCCAGATTCTGATCGAGGTGCTATAGAAATAAACCATGTACCTTCACTCACTCATGGTTATTGAGTGATAATGTAGTTCATGCTGATGCTTCATTGTCGACTATGGAGCGCTTCACCTGTTAAGACACACATGGCACAGATCCTTTCTTCTCCCCCAGGATCAGCCTCGATCACTTTAAAATCATGTGCTTCTTGGTTTGCTGTCTTTATTCAATGCCAGAGGACTCCCCCCCCCCCCCCCCCTCTCTCTCTCTCAGTTCCTTCGCATCTCGTGGCCTACAGAGATTTATAGAGGTGTCATGTATGCAAGTGGAGAACAGGAGAAATGTGCTGTTGTTGCGTGTGTGTGTGTCAGTGTGAGAGATAATGGAGTTGTAATGGAACAGAAAGGCAATGGCAGGCTCTGCCCACATGGTGAACAGCTGATCTTTGTTGAAGAATAGATAAATCAATATTATGCTCAGACAGCTGGCTTTATTACATATTTCTTTTTACGATATATAATCAAGCAAGAATCCATTTCGGTAAAATCTGTTGGGCTTTTTACACCCCATCCATAGTGGCTCATCAGGCCAGTGCTTATCCCTGGATTCCATAGTGTGAAGCTACGAGGAGTTCAATTCCTCCCGGATGGGACGCGTGTCCATCACAGGTAACCTTCACAGTATATTTTTGCTGCTACCCAGTTAAACTGCTGGGTGAACAAAGGTACACTTGTGGTTAAGACCTTGACCAGAGGTCTTAGCACCGTGTGGGGTATAACTGGGATTTGAACTCACAACCTCCTGATCAAGAGCCCAGCACTCTAACCACTATGCCACCGGTCCCATCTACAGATCCATTTAAGACTACTGCAGATGTAACATTGTTATTGTTTGATATACAGTTATCCCTCGCTACGTCGTGCGTCAGTTTCTGCGGGTTCGGTGTATCGCAGGTTTTTCCAAAGTATTCATCATCAAAAAAAAAAAAAAAATTCAGGAAATTAAGGGAAAAGAGGGAAAAAGTTAAGGAAAATGCCACAAAACAAGTCCAATTATGCAACAAAAACCCAACCCCCACAAAACTACTTACATTTTTATGTAAGGTGCGCACCTGTGTGTCTGTATGTGTGTGTATTTACATTTCATTTACGTCTTATACATTCTTTTTGAATGTTTAATTGTTATTATAAGCATTTATAGCGTTGAATATGTTTTTATTGATATTATATACACATATACATGTACGTAGATTTCAGTCGGGAGGGGGGGGGGGGTGTTGATCCTATTTCATGAAAATCGGTGGTCTCAGAGGGGTCTCGGTCCCCATTAACAGTGGGAAGTGAGAGATCCCTGTACTGCGTTTAGCGTGTAAGTGAAATTATTGTTTAACCCATCTGAAGTAAGCACACAAATGTATACAGTGAGCACACACTCAGAATGGTGGGTTGCCACACACATTGGGGGCATACAGAGAGCAGTTGGTGGTTACAGGTGTCTTGCTTAAGGACACTTCAGTCATTTATGTGGAGGAAGTGAAGCTCACTTCCCATCACCACTCATTTTTCTTGCTGGCTCAAGAATTGAACCTTTCGTTCCCAATGCCAGTTCTCTAACCTTTCGGCTACTGCTGCCCCATTATTATCAACGGAGCTTCCATCTATAGATGGGTAGTGTCCATATTCACTCATTTGCTCATTCATTTCACCAAATTGTTTAGTCCTGCTGTTACAAGGAGGCTGGTATCCATCTCAGACAGTTCTAAGTGAAGGCAGAGTTCCCCTAAACAGCTGACCAGTCTATCACAGGGCCAACACGTACAACCATTCACACTCACTCCTAGGGGCGATTTGGAACCATCAATTAGTATAATATGCAAATCTTCAGATTGTAGGAGGAAACCAGAGTATCAGGAGGAAACCCACTCAAGTAATGGAGAACATGCAAACTCCACACAGAAACGCCCGAGCCAAGCCCAGGGTTCAAACCCAGGTGGTTCTTGCTGTGAGGCGGACATGCTAACCGCTAGCCCCATGTAGATCACCAAGACTGGTTGGTTGGTTGATTAAGTGGTTTATGAGATTAAGAACAAGGAAAGCTAATAGCATGTAACAAAGCAAGAAAAAGTGAGGATTATGGGAACATTATACATCAAAAATTTCACTCATTCTGCAAAGTAAATATCGCGTTTGGCATTATTCATGTACAGTAAATACTCTTCTGTTGCCACATTAAAATACTCCATGCTCTTTCTTCCCTTTTAGGACGATTTCCTATTCAGTGTATCTATTGTGAGCGGGGTACTGTGCACCATTCTGGCCATTGCTAAATTCATGCTGGGGAGGGTACTGACCAGCCGAGCTCTGATCACTGACGGTAGGTAAACACACACACACACACACACACACACACACACACACACACACACACACACACACACACACATAGAGCTTAAAATCTCCCGTTTACCTCATACCCATTCTATGAGGTTGCACTCTCGACATATTATCCATTCATTCATTTCCTGTAACCACTTAATCCTAATCAGGGTCGCGGGGAGTCTGGCGCCCATCCCAGCCGACTCCGGGCGAGGGCAGAATACACCCTGGACAGCTTGCTAGGCCATCACAGGGCGCAAACACGCTGGCGGCTGTGCAGCTCCTCTTTACGAAAGTCAGCAACGGTTCTTTTAGATCAACCTCACCATAGACAGTGAGAGACATGTGTGGCTTGAATCCCCAACCTTAGAATCAGTGAACCAGCACTTTTTACCACCAGGCCATCACTGCCCTTGACCCACAATGTATAAGAGTTATATAAAAAAATAAATGGATGCAGCTTTGATGGAGCAGAAGATCTTTACTGCCAACAGTG
>CM045729.1:91764049-91794049 GCA_024760905.1 Plotosus lineatus | reverse complement strand
AAGTTTGCATTTAACTTTGCTTTCTCTTCCAGCATGATAATATCTCACCAAGCAGCACCAAATTGTCCTCCTAGCCCTGTCGCGGACTATCCTGAATATTCACCAAACATTAATAAATTTGGAATCTTCTATTAGAATCTTGATTAACTGGCACAATTCCAGGTTTCTAATTGAAACTATGATGGTAATCTATGTCATTTGAATAAATTCATCCAAATCAATAATTTAATGACAGATTTTTGATTTATAGAAAATTTGTTTGATTTTGCAATTTGGCATCGATAAAAAAGATTTCAGTAGTGAAACATCTTGTCTGGGGCAACGATGGCCTGGTGATAGGGTGCTGGATTAGTGATCCCAAGGTTGGGTGTACAAGCCCCACTATCACCAGGTTGTCACTGCTGTCCTCTTAGTGCAGCTAACTGGGTTACCAAAGGCCGGCCATCTCTCTCATTGACTAAGATGAGAAGCTGGAAAAGAACCATTGCTGACTTTTGTCACGAGTAGGCTGCACAGCTGTCAGCATGTTTTGCTCTGCGATGGCCTGGCGAGCCGTCCAGGGTGTACTCTGCCCTTGCCCAGAATTAGCTATGATGGGCGCCAGCCTCATTGCAATCCTATTTAGGATTAAGCGCTTCAGAAAATTCATGGATAAATGAATATCTTATTTCATATCTCTGATTTCTGTTTTGTATTTTTGTAGGGTTTAACTCCTTGGTTGGAGGCATAATGGGCTTTTCAATCCTAATCAGTGCTGAAGTGTTTCGCCATGAGCCCAATGTCTGGTTTCTGGATGGCACCACTGGGGTTCTGATAGGCCTCATCATTCTAGCTTATGGAATAAAGTAAGTGCTGAAATGTTTGCATCAAAAGCATACAGGACTTTATACTAATATATATATATGTAAAAAATGTGTGTGTGTGTGTGTGTGTATGTACAGTGGTACCTCGTCCAATGAGTGTCCCTTATAACGATTTTTCCATGATACAAGCTTTGAAACCACCAAAAATCTGTCCCATCCAATGAGCAAAAATTCACATTTTCCAGGCCGATTAGCCTTGTACTCTTCCGTGTGTATTCCTCCATGCTCCGAGAATGCCTTGTGCAGTGCTTTTCAATTATTTTTTGTGACGCCCCCTCTCAGAAGAAAAAAAAAAAATTCACGTCCTCCCAGCGCCCTGTGCACGACTATAAATACTGTTTACTGCACTTCATATCGTTTGCTCGGTGTTTTTTCCCTACACCATAATGCGACAACGAAAGCGCCACTGCCACCTACTGTAGTGGATGTGCAGCTACACTTAATTCTATCACAGTATGGCAAAAAAAGCATGTTCCCCAGGGTCCTCGGTGTGGCCCCTCGGCATCACAATAGGCCCCACTATTTGAGAAGCACTGGCCTTGTGGGAGTTCACCACAAGTCTTTCCTCACTGGCATTTGGAGAATACACAAGCACAAAATTCTCCTTCTCCTCCTTCTCCTCTGTTACGCACCACCAGTACTTATAAGTTAACTTATTGTTTATATTTGTTTTATTATTATTTATTATTATTATTAATGTTAATGTACATGTATTATTATTATTATTTTTATTATTATTATCATTATTATTATTATTATTAATTATGAAGTATTTATTGTTTTTACATGTTTATCTTTAATATATTAGGTCAAATATACACGTTAGTGGCAGGTTACATGAGTTTGGGAGGGGATTGGAACGTATTAAATTCTTTAACTGAGGGATCACTTAATGTGTATACATACTGGTCCTTCTAAAAAAAAATAGCATATTGTGATAAAGTTCATTATTTTCTGTAATGTACTGATAAAAATTAAACTTTTATATATTTTAGATTCATTGCACACCAACTGAAATATTTCAGGTCTTTTATTGTTTTAATTCTGATGATTTTGGCATACAGCTCATGAAAACCCAAAATTCCCATCTCAAAAAATTAGCATATTTCATTCGACCAATACAAAAAAGTGTTTTTAATACAAAAAAGTCAACCTTCAAATAATGATGTTCAGTTCTGCACTCAATACTTGGTCGGGAATCCTTTTGCAGAAATGACTGCTTCAATGCGGGCGTGGCATGGAGCCAATCAGCCTGTGGTACTGCTGAGGTGTTACGGAGGCCCAGGATGCTTCGATAGTGGCCTTAAGCTCATCCACAGTGTTGGGTCTGGTGTCTCTCAACTTTCTCTTCACAATATCCCACAGATTCTCTATGGGCTTCAGGTCAGGAGAGTCGGCAGGCCGATTGAGCCCAGTAATACCATGGTCAGTAAACCATTTAGCAGTGGTTTTGGCACTGTGAGCAGGTGCCAGGTCGTGCTGAAAAATGAAATCTTCATCTCCATAAAGCTTTTCAGCAGATGGAAGCATGAAGTGCTCCAAAATCTCCTGATAGCTAGCTGCATTGACCCCGCCCTTGATAAAACACAGTGGACCAACACCAGCAGCTGACATGGCACCCCAGACCATCACTGACTGTGGGTACTTGACATGGACTTCAGGCATTTTGGCATTTCCTTGTCCCCAGTCTTCCTCCAGACTCTGGCACCTTGATTTCTGAACGACATGCAACATTTGCTTTCATCCGAAAAAAGTAGTTTGGACCACTGAGCAACAGTCCAGTGCTGCTTCTCTGTAGCCCAGGTCAGCCGCTTCTGCCGCTGTTTCTGGTTCAAAAGTGGCTTGACCTGGGGAATGCGGCACCTGTAGCCCAGTCCACTGCTTCCACAGGTCCCCCAAGGTCTGGAATCGGCCCTTCTCCACAATCTTCCTCAGGGTCCGGTCACCTCTTCTGGTTATGCAGCGTTTTCTGCCACACTTTTTCCTTCCCACAGACGTCCCACTGAGGTGGCTTGATGGAGCACTCTGGGAACAGCCTATTCGCTCAGAGATTTCTTTCTGTGTCTTACCCTCTTGCTTGAGGATGTCAATTCATTCATTCATTTTCATTTATTTATTAATGACCACACAACCAAGTTGGTGGAATCGGTACAGTACTCTGCAATGACAAAAGTTACAAAGGACATTAACAACACACATCATACAACAAAGACAGCACACACGAAAACAAATGATTACAAACATTTCCATAACAACTACAGTAATAATAGACAACAAAAAGACAGACAAGGCTGTAATATACATACACTGCAAAGAGTTCAGAGTCCTTATGACTGTAGGGAAAAAACTGTTCTTGAAACGGGATGTTCTGGTGGGTAGTGATCGATATCGCCGCCTAGAGGGCAGCGGTTGAAACAAATGATGGGCAGGGTGAGAGGGATCAGAGGTGATTTTTTTTTTGTGCTCTTAAGATTGAGCGTTGATGATAAATTGATTGGACTGATGGAAGGGGGGGAGCCAATGATCCTGGATGATTTATTGACAATGCGCTGTAGTTTTTTCTGTGAGTTGCTGTCTTGGCTGCCATACCAAACTGTTATGGATGAAGTGAGAGTGCTCTCAATGATGGCGGAGTTGAAACGGAGATTTGTTTTTACTCTGGATTTCTTGAGCTGTCTCAGGAAAAACAGTCTTTGGTGGACTTTTTTGTGAATGTAGTCTGTTAGTGTTCCATTTTAGTGTATTGTTAATGTGAGTGCCGAGAAATTTGAAAGAGTCAGTTATGGCTATGGGTTCATTGGAGATGTGAATGGGAGTTTTGAGTGAGGCTGTGTGCCTGAAGTCAATTATTAGTTCTTGTGTTTTGGATGAGTTGAGCTGGAGATTGTTTTCTTGGCACCAGGAGACAGCTTGGGCTACTTGTTGGCGGTACTGGTGTTCATTATCCATAGTTATGAGTCCAATGATAGTAGTGTCGTCTGCATACTTAAAAATGGAAACTGAACTGTGATGGGATGTCATATGGTTTGTGTACAGAGAAAAAAGCTATGGTGATAGGACGCAACCCTGGGGGACACCTGTGCCGAGGGTCAGAGGTCGAGATGAGAGGTTACCCATCTTAACCCTTTGTTGCCTTTTCCATAGGAAGCTCCATAACCAATGGCGTAGACAGGGGTCAATGTTCATGTCCGTCAGTTTATTGAAGAGGTTGACCAGGTTTATTGTGTTAAAAGCAGAACTGAAATCAATGATGTCCTTCTGGACAGCAGTCAGGTCGGCAGTCTTACCCATGATTGCGGTTTTGAGTAATGAACCAGGCTGGGAGTTTTTAAAAGCCTCAGGAATCTTTTGCAGGTGTTTAGAGTTAATTGGTTGATTCAGATGATTAGGTTAATAGCTCGTTTACACTACCTGAACATCATATGCTCATTTTTTGAGATAGGAATTTTGGGTTTTCATGAGCTGTATGCCAAAATCATCATCAGTATTAAAACAATAAAAGACCTGAAATATTTCAGTTGGTGTGCAATGAATCTAAAATATATGAAAGTTTAATTTTTATCAGTACATTACAGAAAATAATGAACTTTATCACAATATGCTAATTTTTTGAGAAGGACTAGGATATATATATATATATATATATATATATATATATATATATATATATATATATATATATATATATATTCACTCACATAATAATTTGTCATATTAATTCACAATGAGAAAGAATTGTGAAAGTGAATAAATAGGCTGAATATTGAACGCTTCTTTTTTGACACAGGTTGTTAATTGACATGATCCCACGAGTACGACAAACCAGGAACTATGAACGCTTTGAATGAACAATTTTCAAGAGAAAACAGCACACATTCCCCTCCACCTCCAGCACAGAAACACACCCGTCTGCAATCTGCATTCTCCAGCCAAGAATACAGTGATGTGACACCAACTGTATTTTTGCAGCGGTTCCAGGACTAATTATCACCTCATTAAGAGCAACAATTTTTAAATTCAGTCTCCAAGCACATCAAGAGGAAAAACAAAGAAGATCCCCAGCACGAAATGGGTTCTATTTTTGATCCAGGTAAAGAGAGAAAGGAATCCAAAGCCAGCAAATCCTGATTACTGGATTAAGGTCTTCGAAGTATAAATTCCTTGATTTGACGATAACCTCCAGTGGTGAGTGTAGAGTGTGTCGGGTTCTCGGGATTATGATTGGCTTTTCTCGGTTTACATTTAATAATTATCTCGCACAATAGGGGTTTTTTGTTCCAGATTCAGGATGCACTAATTTCAGAATATGGTCACAGATATTACCCATGTTAACGATGCGGTATTTGCTTTCAGTGAAGATAATTAATTCGACTATATAGCTCTATGGAATGAGAAGGGAAAAAATGAAAGAAAACCCACACAACAATCCTTCTTGATCCATTGGCCCACGTAGTTAATGCACTTGATCTAAAACAAATTGGTTGATATTAAAATGGATGAGCCGGGTATCTTAAACCGGTGAGCAGCACGATCGTGTAGTGCTTAACAAATCTGCCTCACAATAAAGTTCTGGGTTCAAGTCCAGGACTCGGTGAGAATGTTTGTGGTTTCCTCCCAGTCTACAGCAATACACATTAGGTTAATTTTGGTTGTTCCAGATTGTCTCTAGTCATGAGTTTGGGCTGGCAAGCTGTTCAGGGTGTATTGTGATTTTGTTTAGAGTCGGCTCAGATAGACTCCAGTCTCCCTTTGACCCATGTTTGATTCAGGAGTTCATCAATTAAATGAATATTTACCTTGAATGGAGGGGGAGTATATAAATGCTTTTGAATAACATGCATACATTCTGTGACTCTATAGATGGTACCAATGCTTCCTGAATCTTGCTAATCCCACCACATAGGTTTTAATGGCGGTCATTTCACTGGGGGGTCCAATGGGTGTCTTGTATCTCCCCCCGAGTTGTATTTTTCTGTTAAGACGAAGCATTGTCTTGAGATCAGATAAATAATAACCGGACATTACCTTTTGGAGTATGCATAGAAAATGAGAACAGAACCCTCCATCCAGTGTCCTGATTCTCAAGATTAGAATTAAAGGCCCAGTTTGCTCCTCAGAAAATACAGAATTATACTGTTTGTCATTAAGGAACGTATAACCCAAGACAGTATCATGTGCAGCAATGTTCATATCTCTGGTTTTGCTTTAGAACACATTCTGTGCTGTCAAGTTGTCGGATATGTTTCAGCTTTATAGAAAATCAACACTCAATATGACGGGATAAGTGAAAAGTGGGGGCAGCTCTTTTTATTTCTTGAATGTGTACGGATAATTTGTTATACTTAACAGTACCAAACAATTTCAACAAGAATACTATTCATATACTATTCATATACAGTATAATATATAACTCTAGCTTACAGTGTTGGTAATTGCAGGTGGATGTACTGTTCTACCTGCTTTCCAGAAGCCAGATACAGAGCCTCAACAACTCGGTGCTGAAGTGATGTTTTGTTTTGTAATTTAATGCCAATTCGACTAAAATTAAACTTGAGCACCATGGGACAGCATGGTGCGCAGTCTACCTCACAGCAAGAAAGTATGGGTTCGATTCCCGAGCTGTGTTGAGTTTGCATGTTCTTCCCATGCTTGCGGGGTCTTCTGGGTACTCTGGTTTTCTCCTACAAAACATGCACAGTAGGCGAATTGGCCATTGAAATTGATCCTTGGTGTGAAAGTGAGTGTGAGCAGTGGTACTAGTGTTAGCCCTACAAGGGCAGGTGCACTGTTTAGAGTGTACTCTGCCTGTGCTCAGAGTCAGTGGAGATGGGCGCCTGCCTCCCCTTGACCGTAATTAGGAATAAACAGTCCAGAAAAATGCACAACTTTCTCCATGGGGAGGCATGGTGGCTTAGTGGTCATCACATCTGCCTCCCAACAAGTAGGTCCTGGCTTCGACTCCTGGCATCAGTAGGATTATTTCTGTATGGAGTTTGCATGTTCTAGATGTGCATGTTTGCCATGCAATATTCTGGCAAGCCATTCAGGCTGCACCCTGCCATTGCCCAGTGTTGGCCGAGATAGGATCCAGCCTCACCATAATAACCATGATAGAATTAATTGATTCCATGAATGATGATGATGAACTTTAGTAATTAATTTTAGTTTGAAATTCAGAATATTTTATTCCAGTCTGTGTGATTTGTAATGAAGTACCAGTCTCTGAATCCTCCGACTGCAGTAATTTCCTCAGTGCCATCAAACTTATTAATTAGTCTGTCATTGATGAATTAAAATGTTGCCCACTTCATACAAGAACTTAATTTATGACTTCCAAAGTAATTTACAGAAAACCAGAAAAGACTGACATTGGAGAAATCATCACCCATAAACCTGATTGTGCACTGTAGGCCAGTATTAGACTGAAGCAGTATAGACTCTCAATCTGAATTATATATAACATATATTCTAAATATAACAATATAATATCAATCAATATACCATCCCATATCAACCAATATAACATCTATTCTATATCTATTATACTTGTTGGATCTTCTTCTTCTTCTTCTTCTTCTTTTCCTTTCGGCTGCTCCCTTCAGGGGTCGCCACAGCAAATCATCCGCCTCCACCTCACCCTGTCCTCCGCATCTTCTTTTCTGACTCCAACGACCTTCATGTCTTCCTTCGCCACATCCATAAATCTCTTCTTCGGTCTTCCTCGAGGCCTTCTGCCTGGTAGTTCCAACCTCAGCATCCTACTGCCAATATACTCACTATCCCTCCTCTGTACATGTCCAAACCATCTCAATCTAGCCTCTCTGACTTTGTCTCCAAAACCTCTTACGTGGGCTGTCCCTCTGATATACTCATTTCTGATCCTATCCATCCTCGTTACTCCCAGGGAGAACCTCAACATTTTCATCTCCGCTACCTCCAGCTCTGCCTCCTGCCTTTTCCTCAGCGCCACTGTTTGTTGGATGTCCAATGTAATGGGAAGACCACTTATGAGTCCACTGGGCAGCCAGATGCTGTGTATGTCGGACTCTTTTCCCGTCATGATGTCCTAGCTGGGTAGAAAACCAAATGGGACAAAAATCCTGATTGTGTTATATTACCACCCTGGGGAAACCAACCGCAGAGCTTCGCTCACTGCTTCCAGTTTCCTCTTTTTAAAATTACATGTAAAAGTCCTCACGGTACATTATCTCACAACAGATCTGTGGTTTTAATGAGCACATTGCCAAACAAGCACACTGTCCTACTGCGGCCTTTCTGCATCTAGATAATCTCGCTCATGATTGACGAAGAAGTTTTCTTAAAGTTTATGTCAAACTCTATAATTTCTATGAATATTAAATATTAAAGAGCATGCATCACAGTATTATGAAAATCATTAAAGTCATTAAATTACTTCAAGTTGCATAAGAAACATTCCATTCCATTATACAGAATCACGGGCACATGTAGACTGTTTAGAATTGGCTGTAATCATCTTATTTTACCCCTCCTTACAGCACTACTGTGTCCATGGCAGCTAATTGGCCAAGCTGTCAAGGAAGAGAGGAACGGCATGTGTTCACTTCATTGTCACACACAGTGATCAGCCAATCCTGGGCATCTGTAAGCTCATTTGTAAAAGGAGGCCGATAGAGTTTTCTCTCTGACCGTGTTAGACCGCTCCCAAATACTCATGCACAGTAGTTCATAAAGAGGCGGGTGGAAGCACCGCGTGTCATGGAGGAGGCATGTGCGTGAATACATCCCTCTGTCATTGGCGGTCATGTGATAGAGAAAGTAATACTTGACGGGTGGGAATAAGTAAATTAAGGGAGAAATTGGGCTGCACTGTGGTGTAGTGGTTAGCACAACTGCCTCACAGCAAGAAGATCCTGGGTTCGGTTCCCAGTTTGGGTGTTTCTGTGGAGTTTGCATGTTCTTCCCATGCTTGCATGGGTTTCTTCTGGGTACTCCGGTTTCCTCCTGTAGTCCAAAGAAAAAAGAACAGACACAGTAGGTGAATTGGCTGTTCCAAATTCTCCGTAGGTGTGAGTATGAATAATTGTGGGAGTGCTTGCCCTGCAATGGTCTGATGAGCTGTTTAGGGTGTATCCCACCCTTCCCTGGAGTTGGCTGAGATGGGTGCCAGCCTCCCTGTGACCCTAATTAGAATTAAGTGGTTCAGAAAATAAATGAATGAAAAATGGGAGGGGGGGGGGATCCAGAAAAAACAAACCTGGATTCCTCCATGTGCACACGCAAATATAGGTTGTGACCTCACAACAAATTCTTATACTGTAATGATACATAACACAGTGTTTGCAATAAATATCACCGTCGTGCTAAATAAATGAGTTTGTTCAGTCGAATAATTTGTTGCACATCTCTATCAGCGCTGCGTCCTGTGCGGTTCGGAGGAATCTAAGAACAGTTATTTTATCTTCATTCACGATGTGACACTTATTCCAATGAGTGTTTTCCCCCTCAGCACAACGTGCTATTCACTGCTTCGAAGTTACCAGGATTTATAGTAATGCTAATGCTCTGGGGATGTGGATGGTTTTCCCTCCCTGCAATGGGCCCATCTTCCCTTGGTCTTTTGTCATGTTACATCAAGTGGACAGTCAGACAAACCATGCTACTAGACTCTAGCACAAGGTTCTAGTGTCTGAACCCCATGGAAGATGGTTCCCATGGGCACCAGCTACAGGGATTTTTAAAAGTTTGTAAATCATTGTGGAATTTTCTACATCAATATTTCCTGAAAGATTGATGGATTTCCATACAACTTCAAAAAGTAGATTAACACAATTGAGGCAAGCAGCCACTCCTGATGTTCAGTAGATATAGTCTGCTGGGCTTTTACACTGAAGCCTACTATGTAAGCTCATCAGGCCTTATACCGGTTTTCATAATGTGAAACAACTCGGGTCCATCACAGGCTTCCTTCCCAGTATGTATTGATATTCATGTGTACTTCTCGGTGGACTGAGGGATATTTATGATTGAGACTTTGACCAGGGGTCTTAGCATGGTCAATTTCTGACGGGATCTGAACACAAGCATTCCTCCCTGAATATCAATAGCATCATAATACTACCAAAGACAAACAACTCGTTCCTGTGTGTTCCTACCATGAAGGACTCCTACCATCCTTGGACAACTCTTTCTCTCATAGTTATGTCACAAACTGATGTTTGATTCTCATTTTGTTAGACTGTATTAATTCTGCAAGTGAAAGTTTGGTCTGCATTAAGCCCATTCAAAGGGAGTGCACACATTCAGAGCAATGGGAAGTCACGCCGTGGCACTCAAGAGAGTAGATGGGATTAGGTGCCTTGTTCAAGGGCATTTCAGCCGTAAAGGTGGAACAAGTGGGAAAATGCTACTCACTTGTTCTGCTGACCCATAATTCTCCCGCCAGTTCACGAATAGAACCAGTGATCTTTCATCCCTAACTTACTTCTCTAAGCATTAGGCTACAGCTACCTCTTTTGCCCTATGAAAGTGAAGGACTCAATATCATTTATTGGCATGGTGACTGGTCATCCCTTCCTCAGACAAATTCTCAATTTGATACTGGGGCAAGAAATAAAGAACTCCTTTTTGTATGCAGTGTGGTCCACTGCATCATGAATACTATTACATGGGTTTTACTCTTGCATGCCACTTTACAAGGACCAACTCCTTCTCATGAGCATCAGTTAAAGATTGATAAAAGGCATGCAATTCTAGGAACTCCTTGTTGCCTTTTCCTGGGCATCACTACTAGCATTAAATGATGTCTGGAGGTTACCTGAAATCCTGTTCGCCTTGATATGAGTCCTTTTCCTCATTATATATTTAGCATATATGATATCCAGGTAATTCTGAACCAGGGTGGTGTTTACGAGAGGTGAAATACAATAATTATATATACCTGCATTTTTCGTAAATTGAACCGCATTTTACATGTAAAACATGTGATTCGTTCCAAGGCCCCAATACTACCCTCTAAACCCTTTAAAACTTATAAAAGTAGACCTTTTAAGACCTCCTTCTGCTTCAATATCGTACCGATGGTAGACGGGTGTGGCCATGTTCCTTTGCGATATCACTCGAGCCCATTTCTTCTTCTCATTCGCACCAGAAATCACACGTGCGTGTGTGTGTGTGTGTGTGTGTGTGTGTGTGTGTGTGTGTGTGTGTGTGTGTGTGTATGCATGTGTTGACCATGTCTTCTTAGCAGAGCTATAATCTTACAAATGTTTATGAAAGGTTAAAAGCCTGAGTCAAGAAATAAAGCATGAAACAACAGTAACTCTGTCCTTTACACCAAAAGCATCATGGTAGATGCAGCTCTATAAGAGCCAATGGGAGGGAGCTGTGTCATCCCTCCTAGCCAATGGGAGGCCAGCGGGGTGGGATGTTTGAACTTCAAGGATGGGAGAGTGGCTTGTGTATTGTTTTAATGTTTGAATGGTGCGTTTGAATTTTTAAGATGGCGCTTTCATAACGTGAACTTGTTTTGTATCCAGAGACGAAAATTTAATGAAAATGCGTTTTGTAACTTGCATTTTTCGTTTGGTGAGTATATATATATTATATATATATATATATATATATATATATGCAACTGCGGTTCTGTAGGCCTGAATAATGGACTAATGTCAACATTCAGAACTGGCGTCAACCTGGTAGGAAATTGATGAGAAGGTTGCGGAGAAGTTTGCCTGTATAACAGCGATATTTGTTGTGTCCAATAGAACACAAGTAGGTTACCCCAGGTTATAATAACTACAGCATTTGAAGCTTAAAGGTACAGTGTGTAAGAATTAGCTGTACCTAGCAGTGACAAGTGAGGTAAGGTTCCAGACTATCCAACTGAAATGACATTCCCCTTCCTTCCACTCAAAGCCGAGATGGTTCTTGGTTACTGTAAAAACACGGGGCTGCAAGATGGTGACCTCCATGAGAGGGAACTCGCTCCTCACGTACATACAAACAGCTGATTCTTAGGTTCTGAAAACTCAATTACCTTTTTTTAATGATTATACATTAATAAAAAAAATTATTTATTGCTTATTTACGTAATTTTTGCTAATAGATCTAATGAATACTTTCCAGATGACAGTAATGCACAATCGTAAACTAGAACTCGACATGTCAGATAATATGATCTTGTAATGAACGATGTGGATGTATCCATGTGTCTGTTTCTTCATCGAGTTATTTATACTGTGTAATCTGAGATGCTCTGATTTAAATGAAGATGTAACTTGAATTGAGTATGATCTGCTCGCAGCTTGACATCTCAGCTCACCTACAGCACACTGATATGTAGCGCCACTACTGTTGGATGACAATCAAGGCAAGACCACATCGTGGTCTCTCACTGCAGCACAACTAGGTTTGTTTCACTGCAGTGTTGAGGTCATTTGCTTTAAGCAGCTTATTTGTGTTATTTATTGATTTATTTATTCATATTGTTGTTTTGTTGTTGTTGTTTTAAATTCAATTTACTTAAATTATCTATCATGACTAAATTGTCTCTGATCATTGACCTCAGTGAATTACAGTATTGTGTTTCTTTGTTATGGGATCAATCAGTGTTATGGAACAGGATGCGGATGTAATTTATTATATATAATCCATCAAAAGTCACCGTGTTTACATCACTGTTGTTGATAAGCCTACGGTCATCTCTCTGAAGATCTCAATGTAAAAAAAAAAAAAAATCTCTTTTGTTTGATGGTTTGTGGCGTCAGAGTGTAGCGCTTCAGATTCCAATTTGTTTCTGTTTGTGTGACTTTTTTTTTTTTTTTTGATTTTCTTTACTAAATTATCGGTAATTAGCTTGGGTAAACACCCCTCTGCCGCTTATGGATCGCTACTGTTTATAACTGCAATGATGACTGAGTGATTCTTTTTGTAAATCATAATTTACGATTACGTTTATGATGCTAACTTATTGAATTATGCTCGTAGTTGTTACTGTACTCAACTTATCCAGAACCAAAAGATTTCACTGTCTCTTTGTCTAATACTACTCTACTCTTTAATGTCCAGCTACCATTAGCACTCACCATGGACACATACTGTATACATTAGTATTAGCCTTGCCCGGTTATTTATCAATAGTAGATGCTTCGCGCAGCCATTTCTGCTTTAGCCTTGCATGGGAAACTAATGTCTGGTTGGAAAAATGTGTCTGTGGTACTGCCAAAAATTTGTGCTGTATTAGAAATGAGCTGATATACTAGTTCACCTAGTTTTGATTTAAATGATTTATGGAAATAAAATATGCATTAATAGCTGTTTGTCTCCTCGAGTGATTATTGTTAGAAGGCTTGAAGTCAAAGTGTTATTATCATTATTTTAACCATATGAGAAGAAAATAGATTGCCAAGTGACATAAAACCAAATAAAACAACTCTCATTCAACTTCCTAAACTGTTTAATATGTGGAGGTGGGAGCATGTCTCAGCCAGCACTGTGTGAAGATGGGGAACACCCTGAACAACTCACCAGCCTATCAAAGGCCAAAACATGCTCAAACATTGACACCCGCATCTACACACCTGGGGGTTCATTTGTAAACAGCTGGATAGCCGAACGTCCATGTCTTTGGACTGTGGGAGGAAACCAGAGTGCCTGGAGGAGACCCATGCAAACACAGGCAGCGTGAAAGTAACCTCACTGTGACATCACAACCAACTGATTAACCTACACATTCTAAGATGATATCACAGCAATGTAAACGTATAAAAAGCCAGTGCTTGCTGGCGGTAATAATGTGAGAGCACGCGTGGTCCGCAATCACCTTTAAAAAAGATAATAAACAATAACCACCCAAAGTGTCCCTCCCCCACACACACTCCCGCGCGCACACACAAAACAAAGCAGCGTATATTTTTCTAATCCACGAATTAGCCTATAAGCCTAAAGCCAACCAACAGGATTCTACAACTGACCTGCAAACAGCAAACATCACCAACAAGCAGCTCTGATCTTCATCTTAATCCAGTTTTGGACGATGGTAAGTTGTAACTCAATTTTATTCTGAATTCATACATTTGCCAAACAGTTTAGGCTTATTCAGGAGGCTGGAGCCTATCTCAGCCAATTCTGGGCGAAAACAAGGTATATGATGGAGTAGTAGATACCATACCCATCTCATAGCAAGAAGTTCATGGATTCAAGTCCTTTGCTCAGCGTGGCCGTTTCTCTGTGGAGTTTCAAAGACCTCGTGTTTGCGTGTGCTTCCTGTGGTTTTTCTTGTTTCCTCCCACAGTTCAAAAACATGCACAGTAGGATAAGTGGCTGTTCCAAATTGCCCCGGGTATGATGGTGTATGGTTTTGTGTGTGTGTGTGTGTGTGTGTGTGTGTGTGTGTGTGTGTGTGTGTTGCCCTACGATGGCCTGGCAAGCTGTTCCCGCCCTCGCTCATAGTTGGCTGAGATGGACACCAGCCTTCCTGTGACCGAAATTAGGAAATAAATTAATAAATCAATGAAATTCATGAATGAAAACATGAGAAGCCCCTGAATGTGCATGTAAATGCGTGCGTGCGTGCGTGCGCGTGCGTGTGTGTGTGTGTGTGTGCACACATGCGCCTCGCTCCCCTTGCCTTTGTCCAGACTCAGCTGAGATAGCCAACAGCCTCTCTGTGATCCTTGGATTAAGCGGGTTGGGTTAATGTGTCACATGACCTACATATACCATTATGATGTCACAAAGAGGGACCATTGATTGACCCTTCCTTTCTGTGTCATCATGACTTACTGATTGACCTGCAATCTCTGTGATGATGTCAATGAGAGGGTGATGGAATAGACAATGTATTGGATACTGGGGGCCAGAATTCTGTCTTTCCGTGCATTTTCCATGCTTTACAACATCCAGCCAGTGTCACATGACCTACTCTTATGATGTCACAGAGATGGACAGGAGACTCAGGGTCCACGCCAGGAAAGCATGGTTGCCCCTCTCAATGACATCATCACCGTCCGATTAAACCTACTCTCTCTGCAATTATGTCATAGACGGAGGTGGTGCTCCACTGGGACAGTGGCAACCTTGTGGGGACTCAAACCCCCAACCTTAGGATCAGCAATCCAGCGCCCTATCCACTAGACCACCACTGCCCCGCTAATACCGATAGCTTATGTAGTGGAATTATGCGTACAGTTATCCAAAATTTATTTTATAACTTAGGCATCACTCATCTGCATTTAATAAACACGCTCTTGCCAACCAGCAAGTCAAGAAATCAATCAATGACATCATGCCAAAAAATGTCCCTTTTAGGTTTAAAGGACTTTCAGAGATCCATGCAATCATCCATGACCAGTTAACCAAGGGTTGGCTCAGGAGACAACTGGTCTATGAGGGCAACCCAGACATCCTGCTCAGAGTGACACTTTACCTCATCCAGGGGAATCCCAAGGTATTCCCAGACCAGACAGGATATCGAATCTCTCCAGCGGGTTGTGGGTCTGAACTGGGTAGGGACTGGCACAAGTTTGTGGAATCTCGATAAAGTTCAAAGTGCAATAGAAATCTTAAGCTCCTTCAACCCCTACAGTTTAAGCCGTGGATGATGGGAAGCAGTCCATTAGTTTCGAAGATATGGCCTTTTGAAAGGTACCTTTAGTGTAGAATGAAATCACCCAATCAGAAATGTGTGCCAGAACAAATGAAAATTAACGCAACTATTGGTAGGGTGTCGATTTGAAGCAACACGCTTGAGTGCTCAAAGATGTATCATCAAGTGTCAACACGTTTTCCACACGCCATCATTTGCCTTACTCTTTGTATATACATATATAAAAACAATGATTTGCTCTGTTCTTTGTATATAAAACAATTTGCTGTGTGATTTGCATATACAGGGAATATACATATCCCTCACTTTAATTGTGACTGAGATCCCCATGCTACCACCAAATTCTGCGAAGTAGGTTCCCCCTCCCCCCCACTGATGTGTAGATACATGTATATGTGTATATAATATCAATAAATACATATTTAATGCTATAAATGCTTATAATAACAATTAAACATGAAAAAAATGCATAAGATGTGTGTGCGCGTCCACGCACTCAGATGCGCACCTCACAAAAATGTAAGTTTTGATGGGAGATTTTGGGTTGTTTTTGTTTTGTATTTAAGTTTTTTTTTTTTTTGCATAATTGGCCTTGTTTTTGTGGTATTTTCCTTAACCTTTCCCCCTATTCCTTATATTTTAAGTTGATGAGTATTTAAAAAAACAAAAAAACAAACAAAAACGTGATGCACTGAAGCCGCGTGAATTGTAGCGCGAAGTAACAAGGGATCTCTGTACTGTAAGTTTGGCACAAGTTTGAAATCCGAACTATGTTCGGCATGGTGAGATATATTTATCAGGGAGGGTCAGTTGTTTGTGCTATGAAATTTAAATAACATGTGTCATGCTCATTTGCATTCTCTATCTTGTATTCCCCTACAGGTCATGATGGACAGCAACAATTCTACAAGCTCTGGTTACATCAGAACTCAGGCCAAGGAGGACCATCATGAAAGGGAGGCTGAGAATGAACATTGTCAGCCACCAACACAGCACGGATATACACATAATGCTAAAACCATCAGGAGGCCACAATGTGAGTCACAAATTTCTTGCTCTACATCGCTTTTATGTTGAGGGTTTGTAGTTATCGTTTTCCTGGAGGTTAGCCCATAGTGGTTTATTATAAATGTGTTTTACATTTAAAAATAACTGCTCGATGATTGGCTGGCATGGTGGTGTAGTTATTAGGACATCCACCTCACAGGATGAAGGTTCTATGTTTGAGTCCTGAGCTTGGCCAGAGGATCGTTGTGTGCGGAGTTTGCGTGTGATCCACATTCGTGAGTGGCTTTCCTCCAGGTACTCCAGTTTCCTCCCACAGTCCAAACACATGCACATCAGGCTTATTGGTTGTTCCAAATTGCCCTAGATGTAAGTGTGAACTGTTTTTTATGTATTGGTCCTTCGATGGACTGGTAAGTGTTCAAGGTGTACCCCACCCTTTTCCCGATTTGCTCCATGACCCTCACTCGATAAAGTGACTCGGCAAATTAATGAATGAATGATGTTTATTTTTACACATTATTATGTTCTAACACATTAGAACTCAGCTGCATACGGACGCCAGACGGACGCCATACAGCCATGAAAAAACAACTCCATGGTTTCTTAAGTATGGTGCTTGGCTCGAGCAGGCCTCTGCGGGCCATCATGCCATGATGTCATGGTAATACAATACTGTGAATTTATAAACCAATGAAACAAAGCTCAAGCCAACAGATTAATGTTCATAAAATGTCATGGAGTATTCATTTTGGTTATTATTTCATCTTAAATAATGTGTGTGTGTGTGTGTGTGTGTGTGTGTGTGTGTGTGTGTGCACGGTTCATATACTGCTACAAAAGAAAAAAACTGTTAATGCAAATATCATACATGTACTTTAATGAAATCTAATATGAAAATATAAACTTTCAAATATTTTGATGTATTTTTATCCCCCCACCCACACAGCTTTCTGCGGGACCAATCAGAAAAGAAAGAGAAGTGAAAAAAGAAAAGATTTGTTAGCAGAAAGGGAAGCCAGGAGACTTCAACATCGACATGATTGCCATGAGATCTCTCCCTGTCTCTGCGCAGAACGAGACTATGACTTGATTCCAGTCCATGTAACTTCATACTTGGTAGAGGTTCCCAGGTACTGCACGGCTGGGGCGTCACCCACACTTTACTGCCCTTCCACAAACAGCAATCAAGCTGACATCAAGAATACAGCGGAGTATTCCCAATCCATTATCTCTGATGGACTCAAAACCATTAATGATGGATGTTTTGACGTCTGGCCTACAATCAGGGATCATGCGCTGAGAAAAATTCCTGAAGTTGCGCTAGAAGAGGAGGAGAATTCTGTGCTTTCCTTATTCTCTGTAAACCCGGTAATTTATTTGTCTTCTGTTTAAGTCGCGAACAGCTGAAGCCTTGATTTAAACACTTGTTGGTTTTAGTTGTGCTGCTGATGATAATCTTCATCTTTCACCTCAACCAGACCTTAGCAGAAAAGTTCATGTCAGCCATTTTGTGCAAGATGAAGACTGAGAGAGCAGTGATGAAGCAGCCTGTCCTGCAGTCTCTGTGTCGGGTGTACGTGGGCCTGTGCAAACAGACAGGAGATTTTTATAAAGCGCGGGCCCTCGCCTACAGGTTTCTAAAAGAAGGTGAGCTTTTACTGACCTTCCTTTTTTTTTCTTCTAAATATATCGATTGAAATGAGGGCGGTGGTGGCCTGGTGGAAAGGTGCTGGCTTACTGCTCCCAGGCTTGGGGGTTCAAGTCCCACTATCACCAATTTTCACTGCTGTCCACCAGCGCAGCTAACTGGGTTATCAAAGCCAGCCATGTCTCACTGTCTGTGTTGAGAGACATGTAAAAGAACCATTGCTGACCTTCACAAAGAGGAGCTAATCGGGTTGCCATCAGCATGTTTCTGTCCTGTGATTGTCTGAGGAGATGTCCGGGGTGTACCCCGCCCTTGCGCAGAACTGGCCGAGATGGGCGCCATCCTCCTTGTAACCCTAATTAGTAATAAGTGGTTCAGAAACCGAATGGATGAACGAATGATTTAAACGCATAGTGTGAGCATGTCCTCAGAGCAAAACACTCATGGATTCAAATTCAGGTCTCCACGATAGTGAAATCTGGTGGAGTTTGCATGTTCTTTCCATTCTTGCACGGGTTTCCTCTGGATTTTTCCTGCCCAAAGTCCAAAGACATACACACTAGGCTAGTTTGCTGTTACAGATTGCCCCTGGGTTAGAGAGAGAGAGAGTGTGTGTGTGTGTGTGTGTGTGTGTTGTTATTGTTCCTGCGATGGATGGAGAGTTGTTTATTGTTTACTCCTTGTCAACTATAGTTGGCTGAGATAGACTCCAGCTTCTGTGGCCCATGTAGTCTGAGGCAGTTTGGCAAATAAATTAATAAATAAAGTTATAATCTCTAATAAGCATCGTGTTTTTAATGAGCTGTTATTTATTTAAATATATGTGATGTTTTTGTTGCACTGTAGATTATCCTGAAGCCTCAAAATTAATTTTATTTATACTAACAACATGGCCGAATGTCTTATCTTCTGGCCCCCCTCTGAGCCGAGCCATCCACATCGTCAGCAAACTTAAAGCAAAGGGGGATGTACTGAAGTGTCTCTGCATCTACCTACACTCGGATCACGTAAATAACGATTGCACTGTTTCTCTTCATTTTCTTCTTTCTTTCTTGTAGACAGCATGTTTCTTGAACTGGGTTTTGACACTGAACATTTTTTTTCTGTCAGAAGCCTCCAACCAGCATCCACAGAACAGTTTTCAGCATATTGAAGGATCTTCTTGAGGACCACCAACTAACATTTAAAAAAAGCGATTTGCATGGAGATGACCTCTGCCCTGCTGCCTGGGAGTATGTCTTCAGCCTGGATCTACTGTGTGCACAGCTGGGCTTTACATTGGCCTTTCCACATGTTATATGGTACTGCATGAAAACATCTTCAAAGTACTTGACTTGTGGTTTTCTGGGAAAGTTTTGAGCTGCATATCCACCAATTATGCAACAAACACTCCTTGAATTGCATGTCATTAACAACAACAACAAATAGAATTTAATTTAGAATTAGATTAACATGCTTGTCACAAAGCAAGTGGGGCCGGTGGCATAGTGGTTATGGTGCTGCGCTCATGATCGGGAGGGTGTGTGTTCAAATCCCAGTGAGATGCTCACTGTGCTAAGACCCCTGGGCAGGGTCTCAACCACAAGGCTGTCTCTGTTCACCCAGCAGTATAAATGGGTACCAGTAAAATATACTGGGAAGGTAACATGCGATGGACTAACATCCCATCCAGGAGGACTTGTACTCAAAGTCACTTCATGTTGTGGAAACCGGGGATAAGCGCTGGCTCGATGAGCCACTATGCTCGGGTGTAAAAAGCTCAAGGAACTTTTTCCCTTACCACACAGCACGATAGTCCTGGGTTTGCGTCCTGGGCCCAAGTCTCTATGTGAAGTTTGCATGATCTCCAGGTGCTTCTGTGGGTTTCCTGTGGGTAGTCTGTTTTCCTCCCATAGTTTAAAGACATGCACATTACACTACCCTATTTTCTGGACTGTACGTCACTCCCGAGTACAAGTGACATTGGCCAAAAAATGCATAATAAAGCAGAAAAATACATACGTAAGTCGCAAACTCATGGAAAATGTCTACCTTTGCTTGGAAATCTGCTGGCAATTTTTGTGACGTGGTCCTCGCTCTGATAGAGATGCGGTTGCGTTGTAGGATGCGGTACTACCAAAAAAGTCCTCATGCAAAGTCATTTATATTCATCTCCTTGACAACTACCTGGACATGGAAACACAACTGCTCTGTTGACAAGCCCCTCCTGAGGCACGTTGCTCAAGCCCCATGTGGAAACTCATTCCTCTAGTTGTGGCCATCTAGCCTTCAGCCCACGATTAGCTTTTTTTGTTTCCTCATTGCTGTAATAATAATCTCCGCTTTGCTGCCCTCTTGTTGCCTTGTGGTTGTGAGTGTCAAACTAAACATGTGAAATTATGTCTGTTATTATTATAACGAACAGAATTATATGTAATAATTTTACTAACTGGACGTGGAGACGTAACTACACTGTTGACAAGCCCCTCCATGGGGTCATTCCTCTAGCTGTGGCCATCTAGCTTTTAGCCTGCAATTAGCTTTCTTTGTTTTCTTCATTACAGTAATAGTAATCTCTGCTTCTCTCCAGTCACTCACAAGTTTCTCGTTCACTCCAAACTTTCTGTTGCTCGATTACCGTTTTCTGCAGCATATTTCACTTGCAGTTTATAATCCACAGAATAGGATTTTCTTTTTGGGGACATTTCTTCAGTGGGACAGAATGAGCAGGTACTGGTACCCAAGCCTAGAGTGGCCTCTTGTGGTTGTGAGTGCAAAAATAACAAACATGTGAAATGATGTCTGTTATTATGACGACCAAAATTATATGTAATAATTTCACATATAAGCCACTCTGGAGTATTAGTCGCACCTTCAGCCAAAGTCTGAAAAAAGTGTGACTTGTAGTCCGGAAAATACCGTATGGTAATTGGCTGGAGTATAAGTGTGAGTGTGAATGGTTGAGTGTGTATTGCCCTGTGATGGTACTAGCAAGCAGTTCAGAGTGTACCCCATATTCACCCACTGTAAGATGACAGAGGCTACAATCACCCAAATAGGATTAAGTCATTCAGCAAATGAGAGATTGAGTGAGTGAGTGATTTAAGGATATTACAGTCTGGTGACTGTTTATGGCATTCCACTCATCAAATTATAATTGTTTATATTCCACCAACACATGCATTTCAAGGCACAACATATGGGGGAGGAGACTGTTTACATCAGTGTGGGAACTGATTTACTCAGGTTTTCGATACAACTTACAGCTGGTTATGGCTATATTTACCACCGAATATATTGCGGCGATTACTCCTGCACAGTGGAGGCATTGCAGATGTTGGATATCACCTCTCAGCCTGTTCCATTAGTAAATTACCTGTAGCTAAATATTATTTGCTTATTTGTGACTCTTGGCTAAATTTGCACAGCTCTTGGTACATTGGGGATATTTCAAAAACAGCAAATTTGTGGAGTATGCACAAAACTGGCCACACCTATCAATGCTAATTTAGGATTGCACCCACTTGCTATTTTTGCCCCACAGTAAATCTGGCTCAAACACACTCATGTTTTTTTCCCCCTCTTTTATATTTTCATAGGAATGAGCTTTGGGGGATCCTGAACAGCTGGCTACTGCAACCAAGGTCGCAACAAGCAGCAGACATCTGCGTAGCAGTAGTTCTGAGACTATTTGGTAAGTTTACTGGCAATCCTGTTTAATTGTGTCTCACATTACTTCTGAAATTTTCAGATTTTCACTCTTGATCTTTTTCCATCTCACATAGGACGACTTGGTCAACAAGGCCTTAAGCAGGGCCTGACAGACTCCATCAAAAATGTTGGCAGAAATATCATACAGTTTGGAAACCAAGGACTATTAAAAGGTTTGACTTGATCTTTAAATATATTTTTATTGTCTTATTGCTATGCTTTATAACCAGAAAAAAAGTCCAGTCATGATTTAAGATGTATTTTGTGTGCAGGTATAACACCAGAGTTGATGCTCTCGGTAATCTATGCCACTTGTGACTTTGCACCCAGCAACACCAAAGAAGCTCTGGAAGCTATATCACTATGGCAAACAAAAAGCATGCAGCCAGTTCCCCCAGCGGTCACCAGATGCATTCAGCAGATCCATTCATTATGTAAAAACAAGCAGCTGTTGTGATGCAGATTTCTTTTTCACAGTTATAGCTCATTGGCACAAACAAAAAAGCAGATTGGAACACCTATACATAGCTCATACAAAGATTGCTCAGAGGCATATTCCAAGAGGCTGCAGAGTGCAGTATATCTCTGGGCATACTAACAAAGGTGGGGAATTTTACGATGAAACATCACGTTTGATGTTTGAAACAGATCGGTTCTTTAAATAGATGACAGTACAAGGCAAGAAGGTGATGGAAAGTATTGCCAAGAGCAACAAAAGACCTGGACTGCTCTCATCGAAAACACCAACATGACAGAAAAAAAAGGCATGGACCGTTATCCGTAAGTTACAAGATGATCCTAAAGCAGCCCTCCAAACAACTTAAAGTCAGTGCAAACCAAGTTGACAATAAACTGCTGATGAACAGTAAGAGTGTTAAGAGGCAAGAGAAGATGAAATTCAATCACAAGAACTTTAGTGACAATCCCTGGTTATACAAGACCCTTTAGCATGGATGAGTAGAAGCAGGTACAGTGGTACCTCGGTTCTCGAACGCTTTGGAGGTCGAACAAATCGGAATTCGAAGTCTTGGAAGTCGAACAAAATTCGGAAGTCGAACTCGCAAAACGCATGAGAAAAAACGAGACCGAGAGTAAGGAAAAGTGCGTGACTTCCTGAAATCGGTCTCTTTTGACTCTACTCGGCCGCTGTGTGCATGTGGATATGCTTGCTCTTGTTCTACAAAGTTCAGTATATCGTGTTTTATTGTTTACTTGATTAGATTAGCTAATAAACATGTCTCCAAAGAAAGCTACTGAGAAAAGGTCAGTTGTGCGGAAAACTGTTAAGAAAGAGCTGATAGCTAAGGCTGAATCAGGCGTGCGTGTTACTGATCTTGCTAAGGAATACGGCATGGCTAAATCAACGATATGCGCGATCCTGAACAACAAAGAGGCTGTTAAAGCCAGTGATGTGGCAAAAGGCTCGAAGGTTATCAGGAAAGACCGCAAGTGCTGGAGGAGGTGGAAAAATTCCTGCTCCTATACATAAACGAGCTGCAGTTATCAGGAGACAGTGTTTGCGAGGATGTGATCCGCTGCTCTCCCATGATATGGTGAAAAAAGATCCTCGCTCGAATCCTGAATGATTCCACTTTAAAGCAAGTCGAGGCTGGTTTGAAAATAAACAAAACAAACAAAAAAAGACAAAATAAATCAATCTATTAAGAATTTTGTGTGTTTGTCCTGTGGTTCCACATTTAATATACTATTTGATATATAAACACCATTATGAAATAACATGTTTAAAAAAAGGTAGTTTTCTAGCATTTTGGAACAGATTAAAACCGTTTACATTATTTGTAATGGGAAAAGCGAATTTGGAATTCGAACCTTCTGGAACAGATTAAGTTCGAGAACCAAAGTACGTATTGTTGAAACTGGGTTGTAATAGCCAAGAATCTCACTTTTGAGTAACCCCTACAATCTTGAATCCTTTATATCGAATTAAATTTACTCTGAAGATGACAAACCTCTAATCCCTAAGTAGGCAGTTTTCCAGACAAATCTATGACCAGCTAAGTATTCAACCTCACACAGTACACTGAAGATGGGCTGAAAAAAAGAATAAAAACTGCCCTGGTGTCCGTCAACCTGGCTGCCTCTGACAGAGTCGATCACAGATGCCTACTGAATAAGAAGATCCTCAAGTCTGCAAAGTCTCACAGCTGACTGTAAGCATGTTTAAGGACATAATTTTTCATGGATTTGGTATGAAGGAAGAGAAGATCATGGATAATTTATGAATAAATGGAAGACTTAAGAATAGTCCCCCATAGGGGCATATGCTTGCACCAGTTCCTTTCAAAATCTACACCAATGATCAATCAAGAAGCAAGGCCACCCACCAATTTATCTATGGAGGTGATCTTGGCATGGGTGCACAAGATGCTAATTTTATAGTAGCAGGAATAAGACTGTCCACAGGCCAATACAAGTTGCAACCATACTATGAAAAGAACCATCTCCAGGACATTCTATAAATGGCAATCAAATGGCATTGAAGCTATGTATCAATTGCAGTTTAACTGGTCAGGAACATCTCTAGGACACTGAACAGCTAGTCTACCTAGGGGTTACTCTGGACAAGTGCATCTCATAAGAACCACATCAAGAAGCCCAGGAGTAAAGTGTGTATACAGGGAACAACATCCTCATAAGCTCACTGGTCCAACTTGGGAAGCTACCCCCACAGATTCTTAAAGACAACAGTATTAGATCTTTGCTGCTGTGTATGCTTGCCCTGTGTGGAAAAGGTCTACTCACACAAATAAATCTGGATCCGAGTCGTCAACACCATTTGTTGTATTATTACAATCAACACCAACTGAGTATTTGAATATCCTGGCTAGCATAGCCCCTCTGGACACACAGACATGTAGCCAGCAAGAAAAAAGTCAACAATAAGCTACAGATGAAAGACATCCTCTGTTCAGTCATGTACCAGCTGAAGCCCATCTGAAATCTAGGAGATTTTTAAAAGGTGTGAGCCCACTAGAAGTCCCTAACATGTGGCATGAAGGAGTCACCATGTGAGAAGACTCAGGACCCTTTCATTATACACAACAGTGAAACTTGGTACAAGCAAAGAGCTGCCTTTATAGAGAGTGGTAGCAGTAGTGAGAACTCCGCAACAGTGGGGTTTGAACCCCCAGCCATCAGTAAACCATCACCTAAACCACCGAGCCAATATTGCCCTGTTTAGTTTACCTATGTTTTTGGAAGTTTTCAATATTAATACAGTTCTCATTAAATATTCTTCTCCTTTTGATTTTCTTCGTGTTTATGCTTCAGTTTGTCCTCTTTTTTAATCCGCATTTAAATAAATAACTTTGGCACTCTGCATTTGCACCCAGCCTTTCTTCCCTGCACTCTAACTTCTGGCATAGAGGAGCATTTACATGTAAAATGTAAAAATGTAAAAAAAATAAAAAAAGGCCATACTATATAATGAGCTGCACCTTCCCTTCCTCCACGGGTAAAGTGCCATTGAGCAAGGTACCTAACCTCCAACTACTCTCCAGGTGCCCCAATGTGTGTGGCAGCTCATTGTTTGTTTGTGTGTGTGTGTGGATGGGTTAAACGCAGAGGCAATTCATTTCCCTTGCAGGATCAATCTATCTATCTAGTGCCTGAGTCATAGGACGACCATTGGCAACCCGCCATGAAGGGTAACGCCCTGGTTATCATCTTCATGGAGGTTTTCTTGGCAGGATTAGTGCAGTGGTTTGCCATTGCCTTCTGCACGATGCGAACCAACAGGCAATTTAGAACGGCCAATTAACCTACTGTGCATGTCTTTGGATTGTGGGAGGAAACCGGAGCACCTGGAGGAAACCCGCGCAAGCACGGGGAGAACATGCAAACTCCACACAGAAACACCCAGGCCGGGAATCGAACCCAGGCCTTCTTGTTGTGAGGCGGATGTGTTAACCACTACACCGCCGTGCCGCCACAGGAGCAATACAGTACATTAAAATCTTACTTGGGTACTGGTTTTACATGCACTCATCTTAAAACAGGTTCGATAGTATGTGGACATGACAAACAAAGAAAGCCCCGCTAATTTGAAGGTTTTCTGAGAGAGCAGATGTTTGACCTTTGAAGGTCACTCAAGGCCAAAGCAAATCAATTCCTTCATTTATTTAATCACTTAGTCACTATCTTACTCGGAACACCTGGGAAATACCTTCACGAGTACGGGGAAACCATGGAAACCACAAACAGGAACACTGTCACTGGACACAAAGTCTAAAAGACCCTTTTCAGGATCCCAAAGCTGGTTGTCTCATTTAAATTGTGTGGATTTTGTTAGTGCTTCATAGAGACATCATGTCTGTCAGCTCTCTTTTTGAAGTTGTAAATATCTAGCATCTCCAAAACTTAATGACCACTGCTGACCTTATCATTCCAAAATCAAAGCATTTCATTGTTCACAAGCAAACTGACAAGCATGCTGGTTATTACCATATCTCACCCAAAACTCCCTTTGTGGTAGCAGTAATAATGGAGATTCTCTGCTAAGTTCTTTGGTTCTGTTGTATTTATTTATCCGTTTTATTGAGAATGTTCCCACTTCTTCACTTTTTCTTTAATGTCAATGTGAGGGGCAGACAGTAAGATAACAGCCCAGAACAGTCACACTGGACACTGTGATCCAGAATGTCCCACACAAGTCTCTCCACCTTGCATTTGGCAATTTCCATTTGCAGCTGTGCTCACAAGCCAGTCCAGATGGTCCAAAGATGAGCTGTCATGTTAAGTCTCATGTGAGCTAAGTATGGTCCGATACCCTCCTCCCTGAGCCGCCACCAAACCGTATGGGCACTTATACGGGGTCCAGCACATCTGGGCCCTCACCAGCTGTCTGCACAGTCATTCGCAGCTGACCTCCCGGATGGATAGTTTGAATGTACTGATCCTCATCACATGTAGCACGTGGCTGGCCTGGTCACGGATGATCTCATGTCGCACTGATGTTCTAGTATTGTCTTAACAGACGACTGACTGTTGATGGAGACATCAAACAGACGAGCCACATCATTTTGCCATCTTCTTGAGTGAAGCAGGCCAGTGGCCTGGTCCCTGGATTCTTGGTTCAGTCATGGCATAACAAAGGGTACAAAATTTGGGGTAAAAATTGTAGGTATTTTATGGCAACGGTGAGTATTTCTCATGGGCATACAGAACACCTGACACAGACCAGACCTATAACTGCAGTCGATGCAGATGGGTCTGCTTGTCCCGGATCGGCCTTGTCAGTCACACGTCCCTTCATAAATCTTTGGTCACGAAGCCAATTCGAGAGGGAAAGGTAGAACACAAGCAAAGCTGGTCCCTGAAGGCTCAGACTAAAATTGTCATTGTTGACATTTGGACCAGAAATGTATTGAGAAAATTAAAAAAAACATGGATTATGATATTAGACTCATTAAAAACCCTTTTTAAAAATATGCACAGTGCAAAAAAAAATGCATTTTTAAAGTCTCTCCGTGTATAAATATAGATTATTACTGCATAGAAAGTGTTAGTAGGTTTTGACATTGAAACAGTGGTTTTTTTTTCTTTTCAATTCATTTATTCATTTGCCAAATTGCTCAATCCTACTCGGGTCACGGGGAAGAGGGGGTCTCTCTCATCCAACTCTGGACAAAGGCACGGTACACTCTGGACAGAAACAGCCAATCCATCGCAGGACCAGTGCACAATCAGGAACACTCATGCCCAGATTGAAACAGACATGTGCCTGTCTTTGGACTATAGGAGGAAACCAGACTACCCAGAGGAAACCCACACAAGCACAATACACAAAGCCTACGATCCATACACATCAGATTTTGCAGGTTTTCTCCTTTCAGTCTTCTCTCTATGAGGCGAAATGCGTGTGCACTTGGTTTAAGATCTGGAGATTTATTTGACCAGTCCACAACCTTCCACCACAAAAAAAAAAAAACAAAAAACAAAAACAAAAAATCAGGACATGGGAAATAATGCGCCTCCTGATCATTTTCTCTCCATATTTTGGCCGTTTCGCTGGGCAGTGGTGGCCTCGTGGTACAGGGCAATGGATCGCTGATCCTAGGGTTGGGGGTTTGAGTCCCAATCTCCACAAGGTTGTCACTGCCCCCCCCCACCACCAGTACATCTAACTGGGTTATCAAAGGCGGGCCATGTCTCTCACTGTGTATGGTGCGAGGTTGATGTAAAAGAACCGTTGCTGACTTTCGTAAAGAGGAGCTGCAAAGCCGCCAGTGTGTTTCTGTCCCGCGCTAAAGGGCTGTGTCAGGATGGGCATCCGAAGTAAAATCCTATGCCAAATCAAACATGCGAATCAGATGATTGCTGTGGCGACCCCTGAGAAAGAGGGAAAAGCCGAAAGGAGAAGAACAAGATGATTCTGGCCATTTCATCATCTGAGTAGAAATTAATTTGTGTCTCATCAGTCCGTAAAACGTATCTGTCCTTTTTTCACATTAATTACATTCACGCTTTCCATCATTTTTTAATACCGGTAATGAGTGGCTTGTATCTTACTGCATGATATTTATAATACTGTTCTCTCAGTCTGTTCTCCAAAATGTAATGTATTCACCCCAGATCTCTGGGGGTGGGTCAGAATATTACAGTTTTTGTTTTGAAGTTTCTCTCATGATTAACCTTGTAAATATACCTTGTATATCATCACTATTAGGCAAATATGGTTGCAAGACGCCATCTATTGGACACACACACACAGAGACACACACACACACACACACACACACACACACACACACCCAGTGTTACTCATTAATAAAATATTAATTGTTGGTTTACTTTCCAAACAAGTGTCTTACTTTAATCAGAGTAGAAATAATGCTGGAAAACCTTCCCAATGTACTGAACCTATTTCTATATCTGCATCATCACCAGCAGTAATTAAGAACCATTTGGTTATTATAAAGAATTAAAAATTGAAAAACAATGATTAATCAGCTTCGAAAAGGAATGTATGAATGGACTTAAAGCATGGGCCCTGTACTCCCCTGTTCTTCCCCTTCTACTCATTCACTCGTTTTCCAAAACTCTGCTATTCATGTTGCGGTGAGACTGGGACTGACACTCAGCCAAAACTAAAGCAGAAGGTGAGATGTGCCCTGAACAGCTCGCCAGACCATCTCGAGCGCATTCCATTTTAGTAATCGTAAATTACATTACTTCATCAAATTATCTTCCATTTCAGTACCAGCGAGTAAAAATGGCACTCGTTTCTCGCAAAATAGTCACTGCCTTTTTTGTCCTCTACATTATACCAAGACAGCGTTTCAAAGAGTCACAAATGGTCTTTTCTGATGTAATTTGTATTCTGTTAGATCTTTAATGCTGCTTTCCACAGGAGTAACTGTGACATCCTACTTTCATGTATTTCCTCTTGTGATATTTCTGGTTTAACTTACAGTACTGTGCAAACGTTTTGCCCCTTGCTGATTTTTTTTAAACTTTTTTTTCACTTTTGTCACACTTAACTTTTTCAGATCATCAAACAAATGTAAACATGACACAAAAATAACTCAAGTATTCAAAAAAAATGCAGTTTTCCTCTTGTGATTTTATTTGTTAAGAGAAAAATCCTATTCAAACCTACATGAACCTCTGTGAAAAGATAATTGCCCCCTCTTGTTAAAAGGTGAGGTAATTGTGATTAATCCTATTATTGGGGAAACTGAGTTCAATTTCATGGCCACACCCAGGCCTGATTGGTGTCAGACATTTCCAATCAGGAGATCCCTCACGTAAAATCTGTCTGACAAGGTGAGGTAGCCCATATTGAACACACATCATCATGCCGCAATCCAGTGAACTTCCAGAGCAAACAAGAAAGAAGATTATAGAAATGTCAGTCTGGGAAAGATACAAAGGCATTGGTAAATCTTTGGGATTTCAGCCGACCACTGTCAGAGCCATTATCTATAAATGGAGAAGACATGGCACAGTGGTGACCATTTACATGAGTGGCCAACCTACCAAAATTATTCCAAGAGCAGACTAACAGAGAAGTCACAAAGGATCCAAAAAACACTTCTAAACTACAAGCCTCACTTGCCTCAGTTAATGCCAATGTTCTTGACTCCACCATCAGAAAGACACGAGGCAAAAATGGCATCCATGGAAGCATTCCAAAGCAAAAGCCACTGCTGACAAAAAAGAATATCAAGGCATGATTCACT
>CM045729.1:91711549-91759049 GCA_024760905.1 Plotosus lineatus | reverse complement strand
ACCACAACCCCTCAACACCTCGGCTGCGTGTAGAAGTTCAGTCCATAAAAATTATGAACAGAATCAACGGACAGCCTTGACGGACTCCTACCCTCACTGGACACAAATCCGACCTGTTACCAATGCGGACCAAGCTCTTACTCCAGTGATCCAGAGACCGAATTACCCATAGTAGTGGGTCTGGTACACTGTACTCCTGGAACACGCCCCATAAGATAGCCTGACTGACACGGTCGAAAGCCTTCTGTAAATACACAAACCTCATCGACAAACTCCCATCGCCCCCTCCAGAATCTTATAGTGTTTAGAGTTGGACGAGAGTGCCACAGCCAGGGCAAAAACCACATTGTTCCTCCTGAATCTGAGGTTCAACTATCAGTTGAATCCTCCTCTCCAGCAACTTTGGATAGACATTCCCAGGTAGACTGAGGTGTGTGATTCCACTACTGTATAATTGAAACACACCCTCTGGTCTTCCTTTTTAAAAAGGGTGACTACCACCCTGGTTTGCCAGTCCAGAGGTGTGGCCCCCTGATGATGATGATGATGCGATGTTGCAGTGACGTGTCAACCAACACAGTCCTACAACATTCAGAGCCCTAAGATATTTAGGGTTCATCTCATCCACCCCTAGAGCCCAACCACTGAGATGCTTTTTGGCTAACTCACTGACCTCATCTCCATTGATGGGTGGATCATCACCCCAGGGTTTTCCATTTCTATGGAGGGCGTGTTGGTGAGATTCAGGAGGTCCTCGAAGTATTCCTTCCCTGCAACTGCACTGTACACGAGCCTCTCCCTGCAGCGCGTTGCTCAAGCACCCATGTGTGAGTTTGTTCCTCTAGCTGTGGTCATCTAGCTTTTAGCCCGCAATTAGCTTTTTTTGTTTTCTTCATTGCAGTAATAGTAATTTCCGCTTTTCTCCAGTCTCTCACAAGTTTCTCGTTCATTCCAAACTTTCTTTCTGCTGCTCAATTACCATTTTCTGCTGCATATTTCACTACTTGCAGCTTGTAATCCACAGAATAGGATTTTCTTTTTGGGGACATTTCTTCAGTGTTGGATGAGCAGATACTGGTACCCAAGCTGAGAATGCCCTCTTGTGGTTGTGAGTGTAAAAATAACAAACGTCAAATTATGTCTGTTATTATGACGAAGAGAATTATATGTAATAATTTTACATGTACACCACTCTGGAGTATACGTTGCACCTTCAGCCAAAGTATGTAAAAATGTGACTTATAGTCTGGAAAATAGGGTATATAAATTTATAAAACCAATCTAAAGCTGTTTGTTATGCTATGTAAGGAAATGACTCTCAGAATAAGCCCTAGAGGGAATTTGGAACAATTAATTTGGCTATAGTCTTTGGACTTTGGGGAAAAAACCTGATTATCCAAAGAAAACCCATGTAATCATTGAGAACATGCAAATTTCTCACAGAAACACCTTTGCCGTACGCAGTGTTCAAGGCCAGTACATTCTTGCTGTCAGGCAGATGTGCTAACCACTTTTTAATTTTTTTTTTTTTAACGCATCCAAAGTGAGCACACACACACACACATGTACACACACGTACACACACGTACACACACGTACACAGTCAGTGCGCACACTTGGAGCCGTGGGCTACCAAACTCATTGGGGCTCCCAGAAAGCAACTGGGGGCTAGGTGCCTTGCTCAAGGAAACTTCAGTTATGTTATGCAGATGAAAGGAAGATGCTGCTCATACCCACCATCTTGCATTTTTAAAGCTGGTTTGGGAATCAAACCAGCAACCTTTCGGTCCCAAAGCCGCTTCTCGAACCCTTAGACTATGGATGCACCATTAAAGGTGCCACCGTGCCACCCCTAAAAGGAACGTTACTAGTTCTCTGTTTTTTGTTGTTGTAGTACTTACTGTTATTCCTGTATGTATGTATGTATGTATGTATGTGTATATATATATATATATATATATATATATATATATATATATATATATATATATATATATATATATATATATATATATATATATATGGGGCAGTGGTGGTCTAGTGGATAGGGCGCAAGATCGCTGATCCTAAGGTTGGGAGTTCATGTCCCCCACAAGATTGTCACTTTCCCCCCAGTGCGGCGAACTGGGTTATCAAAGGCCGGCCATGTCTCTCACTGCCTATGGTGAGAGGCATGTTAAAGAACCATTGCTGACTTACGTAAAGGGTAGGCTGCAAAGCCATCAGCGTGTTTCTGTCCCTTGCTAAAAGGGTTGTGACAGGAAAGGCATCCGACGTTAAAAACCTATGCCAAATCAAATGTGCAAATCAGATGATTCGTTGTGGCGACTCCCAAGAAAAGGGAAAAAGCCAAAAGAAAGAAAGAAAGAAATATATATATATATATATATATATATATATATATATATATATATATATATATATATATATATATATATATATACACACATTCAAATTTCTTTCAATTATCAGGAATGTGGAGTATTAGCGATAAAAAAAGGTTTTGGTCACAATACCATAATATTTGAAGATTTAAAGTAATAGGCTGAAAGAGTTAACTGTTCAGTTTATTGCTTGGAATCTACGGCTCCGTGGTGACAGCAGTGATATCCCCGCTCATGCACTGGGGTTCAAAGAGTGTTTCTGACGGAGCTCCGAAGCCATGTGGAATGGCTGGAATCCAGGGCTCACTGTAGTTCTCTAGGCCTCCCCCACAGTATCCGTCCAAGTGTAAATCCTTTTCAGACATGCTTCAAATGACTCACCCAGCTGTTCTGCATTGCTTACTCCGACTGACTGTAATGTAAAATGTGTGCATTAAAAATATTCCCAATTTCAAGATTGTTTGAAATGGGTCCCAATGTCGGCCCTCTTTGAGAAGCAGTTAATGTAGTTACGGTATTTAGTGACAGTAATAACCAATCCGATTACAGGAACAGATCAATTATTCATAGGTTGATGATGTCGCCTATCTGTTATCACCAAGTCTGGCCATTCTTCTGGCAATTTTTATTTTATATTAATGGATCTACTCTCCTACATTTTTGTACTTCTTTTGTACCGAGTACATAGGCATATGGTTGTTTATTACGGTTCTAAAACACTATTCAGAAAGCTGTAAAGACAACACTTAAACCATTATTTTTGTACCAGTAAGTATTCGTGCTGATATACTTTAATCTACTTTTCCAGATGACAATACCATGGTATTACAGGCATCTACTCAGCTGACTTTCGTTCAACCAGAAGCAAAATTTATAAAGTATTCAACAACAACAACAACAACAACCACAACGAATCTTCTTTTCCTTCCGGCTTTCCCCTTTCCAGGGGTCACCACAGTGAATCATCTGATTCACATGTTTGATTTGGCATAGGTTTTTACATAGGATGCCCTTCCCAACACAACGTTTTAGCAAGGGGCAGAAACATGCTGATGGCTTTGCAGCTACTCTTTACAAACGTCAGCAATGGTTTTTTTACATGAACCTCTCACCATAGACAGTGAGAGACATGGCCGGCCTTTGATAACCCAGTTAGATACACTGGGGGGACAGTGACAACCTTGTGGAGGGTGGGACTCGAACCCCCAACCTTTGGATCAGTGATCCAGCACCTTTTACCACCAGACCACCACTGCCCTAACAACAACAACAACAACAACAACAACACCACCACCACCAATAATAATAATAATAATAATAATAATAATAACACCAATAATAATAATAATAATAATAATTAGTTCATTTTCTGGAACAGCTTAATCCTAATTAGGATCATGGGGAGGCTGGCGCCCATCCCAGCCGACTCCGGGCAAAGACAGAGTACCCTTGGACAGCTCACCAGGCCATCACAGGTTGGAAACACGTTGAGGTCTTTGCACCCTAATCTTGTCGAAAATCAGCAATTAATAATAATTATTATTATTGTATATGTATATGTATACAGTAGGCCCTTGACTATTCGCGGTTTTGCACTCACGGTTTGAGTGTTCGTGAACTGCCAAGCAACTGACACGTCAGTCAAATTCAGTCTATGGCTGTCCTCCTTCCTGCTGATTGGTTGAGATGATGCAACGCATCTTTTTCCTCATTCGTGCACAAGTTGTCAATGAGCCTCTTTTCTGTGTGTGTTTTAATTACCAGTTGAGCTCTATGATGCCACTCAAACTCTGTGCGTCTTCTCTGGCGAAGCGATAGAAAACGTTGGATGTCTCTTCTGAAGAAATGAGACTTTCTCCTGAAGAAACGACAGTTTCCTCTGAACTGTTGTATTAAAGTCTTTTTCAATTATCATTCCAGTACAGTATCTAAGTTAATGTTTAGAATGTTTGTGCGTTAGATTTTATGTTCTGTAGCATGTTTAACAAACGATACCAAAAGGATAAACTTTATTACGCTTCATGTCCTTTTACATTGAACTTGGAGTGACGTCTCCAAGATGGCGCTGCCTAGAGGGCGATGTCACAGAGTTCTCAGAGTCAAGTTGTTTCTTTGTTCGCTTTAATTTGTTTTATTTGTTGTTTGTTTGTTCATGTTTTGCACTATGCTCGTCTATGACCGGTTGACCCTACAACAGCTATGAGATCGGAGTGTCTTCGGGCGTATATAATTAAGCACGCTGAACTCCTGAATTAATATGCTATGGTACCTCCCTGCACCCCGGCTAACACTAAGCTCAGGCGGGGAGGGACCGAACGAAGATGGACGAGATTCATGCTCAGATTGCAGTGCAGAGGGATCTACAGGACTGCTCCATGCTGTGTTTCTGTGAAACATGGCTCGAGGAGAGTACACCCGACGAGATGATTGCACCAGCTGGCTACACGGCCTTCATTCCCTGAAATCTCAAGCGCCGGAGTCGCCGTTCGGCCCCTTCCCGCCTGGGCTTATTGTTAGCTGAGATGCGGCTAGCATTGAGCCACCATAGCATATTAGCTCAGGATAGGAGTTGAAGACTCTAATCTCATAGCTGTAGTAGGGCCGACCGGTCATATACGAGCATAGTGCAAAACATGAACAAAGAAACAATTTGACTCTGAAAACTCTTCAACGTCGCCCTCTAGGCAGCGCCATCTTGGAGACGTCACTCCAAGAACAATGTAAAAGGACATGAAGCGTAATAAAATTTATCCTTTTGGTACCGTTTGTTAAACATGCTACAGAACATAAAATCTCACGCACAAACATTCTTAACATTAACTTAGGTACTGTACTGGAATATTAATTGAAAAAGACTTTAATATTAGTGCTTTACAACAGTATATGCTGTATAATGTTTATATTTTATCATCAATAAATATAACAGAAAAATTTTTAAGTTTTTCTTAATCATTACTACATTTTACTACGTTAATACTTAATGAGTAAGACTGTCTATAGAATGTGTTTAAGAAGCATATTTTAGTGCAATAGATACACAGTATTTTACTTCTGGTTGCTCATCCGCACATGTAATGTGATACATGGGGTTTTACTTACCGGTACAGAACTCATGGATTATCTTCATTCACAGGAGGGGTTGGAACCGAACTCCCGCGAATTTCGAGGGCCTACTGTATGTATATGTATAGCAATCACTATTATTATTATTATTATTATTATTATTATTATTATTATTACATATAGTAAAGATTTATATGCAGCAGAGAGGGATCGGGTGATCCTGGCACATTCAGGCTGGTTAGGCTCATCATCAGCTCAGGGCCCTCACCCTCTCGACACACAGCCCAGACAGCGAATGGGACTTCTCCCAGGAAGCACTGCCTAGTCAAACCCACCAAGAACTTTCCGGAGAATATGGAGCCTCCACAACACTGCAGCCTTCTGCATTGCCCGGACAGTCAGAATGTCTGTGCTCCCGGTAGCAAACCCAGGCACACTCTTGATCTGTGTTAATAGATCAGGAGGTACCAAACCGAGGGCGCCGAGAACAATGGGGAGTCAGACGACTTTGTACTTTGGATGCAAGTGAGACATTTCAAAGGCGAGGTCCGCATATTTTGCATGCTTCTCCTGAATCTTGTCAATCACATTGCTGTCAAAAGGGACAGAAAATTCAATAATATTAATAATTACATTGGATTTATCAAAAAGGACAAGATCAGGTTTGTTGGCTTCAATTCTCCTCAGGCTGTATATGGGCCAATTCCAAACAAGCTTGAAATTATAATTTTCCATTACACCCTGGACATGATCAGGGTCGTACCATGGATGGACCTCTGAGTCAAAACCACACGTATGGCGGAGACGATAATAAAAGAAACGTGCCATGCCATCATGTCTTTTCAGACAAGACGTTTGTGCCAAAACAGGACAACCACTGACAAGGTGTGGGACAGTTTCACTAAATTCACAACACAAGCGTCATTAGGGATTTTCATTTTCCCTTATAATATTACGTTGACGATTGTGTGTTGGAAGTGACTGGTCCTGAGCAGCAAAAAGAAAGCCCTCAGTTTCACTTTTCAGACCAGCCGACTTCATCCAGGCATAGGAGTCCGAAGGATTACTGTTCTGCCCAACACACTACACATAAACACGATGTAGTGGTTTTCCAGACAGTTTTTCCTTGAAATTACGACTTTGAGCAAATTTTATGAAAGACTTCACCTGGTTGGCTCACATAGATGTACCGCCCAGCAGTACTTCACCATAGACAAAATCAACATTGACGTTGAGATTCTGTCCAGCAGCCGTTTAAGATAACTATGGAAGTCCTTGCTTTCATCGTGAGTCTTGATATGCTTCACAAGAGGATCAACAGATAAATAAATATGTACAAAAGTACACAATAAAATACGATCATGAAGTGTCTCCACATTAATCAAACCTCGTCCCCCGGAATTGATTGATAAATATAAACGATTGATAGAGGAACGAGGGTGGTGCACTCGGTTGTCAGACATGATCCTTTTTGTAAGGCGATCAAGACCCATGATGTCGTCCTTTGTCCGATCAACAACACCAAAAGAGTAAGAAAGGACAGGCACTGCGTAAGTATTTGTGGGTTTGACCTTGTTTCTAGCATTTAGCTCCCAAACTCCAGATCTTTTTGAGACGAGATTTGTAAGCGGCCCGAAGTTTGTGTTTTATGTGGGCATTCTGGAGCTTGTCTCGAACTTGCATCCCCAAATACAGTGGTATGAAAACGTATCTGAACCTTTTGGCATTTCTCACATTTCTGCATAAAATTACCATCACATGTGATCTGATCTTTGTCAAAATCACACAGATGAAAAAACAGTGTCTGCTTTAACTAAAACCACCCAAAGATTTATAGGTTTTCATATTTTAATGAGGATAGCATGCAAACAATGACAGAAGGGGGAGGAATAAGTAACTGAACCCTCTGCCTAAGGAGACTTAAAGAGCAATTGAAACCAATTTTTACAATTTAAGTCAGGTGCGTGCCCAATCACTGATGAGTGGCTTAAAGCTGCCCTGCCCACTATAAAACACACACCTGGTAAGAATTGTCTTGATGAGAAGCATTGTCTGATGTGCACCATGGCTCGCTCAAAACAGCTGTCTGAAGACCTGCAATCAAGAATTGTTGATTTGTATAAAGCTGGGAAAGGATACAAAACCATCTCTAAACGTCTGGATGTTCATCAATCAACAGTCAGAGAAGTTGTCTACAAATGGAGAGTTTGGTACTGTTGCTTCTCTCCCATGGAGTGGCCGTCCACCAAAGATGACGCCAAGAGTTCAGCGCAGAATACTCAGAGAGATAAAAAAAAAAAAACAACCCTAGAGTGTCTGCTAAAGACTTACAGAAATCACTGGCACAGTCCAATATCTCTGTGCACACATCAACTATATGTAAAACAATGGCCAAGAATGGTGTTCATGGGAGGACTCCAAGGAGGAAGCCACTGCTGTCTAAAAAAAACATTGTTGCTCGTTTAATGTTCGCAAAAAGGCACTTGGACACTCCACAGAAGTTTTGGCAAAATATTTTGTGGACTGATGAAACCAAAGTTGAATTGTTTGGGAGGAACACACAATGTCATGTGTGGAGGAAAAATGGAACAGCTCACCAACATCAACACCTCATCCCCACCGTGAAGCAATGGTGGAGGGTGCATCATGGTTTGGGGCTGTTTTGCTGCCTCGGGGCCTGGACAACTTGCAATCATTAATGGGAAAATTAATTCAAAAGTTTATCAGGATGTTTTGCAGGAAAACCTGAGGCCGTTCAGATACTTTTTCATACCACTGTATTTGTACGACTGGCCTTCCACGAGATGCCACTCTTTCTTTCCACTTTTCTTTGCTGTATTCTTTCACCCATGTTCCTCAAGGTTACAGTTGCCGGGTATAGACCACAGCTGTGGCCAAAACCTCTCACTGGATTCCATGGGTGGTCTCTGGTCGTCATTACTTGTAGGTGTGTTTAGTTGACTGTAAAATTGTTTTTCGTTGGTTTTAAATATTTTGTTTTGTCTAAACAATTTATTCTTCTTTTCACATTTTCTTTTTCTCTCTGTCTAAATCTTAACCTTTGCCTTAAGGGAATTAAGTATTTGAAAGAATTTTTTCCTTAGTTGTTTTGTATTTTTCCTTTAAATTTCTCCAAATTGTCTTTTGTTTTCTTGACATTGACTTGCCATGAGATCTTAATTTAAGGCAAAGCTCCAGTCACGACATGTCTTTCCTTGTTTCTTTTAATTTACGTTGAAACTGGTTTTCTTTACTTTTCTTGCTTTTACCATTGTTGGAAGGTTTGGAAACTGTATGTAATTCCTCTAAAGTTCGAATAGCGGCAAACATGCAACAATTAATCTCATGCAGGGAGCACTCCCCGTCAAGAGTTACAGAAATTATTTTATTTAATTTATCAATTTCATCTTGTGGAAAAGATTTTATTGCAATTTTAACTGGCTTCTTTTTGTCAATCGATAAATCTAAAATTTCTCTAAAGTAACAGTTAAACAAAACAGAAATATGATCATCATGAACTGAAGATGTAGGAAAATGATTGGTCAAATCAGAAAGTGGAACGCCAGGGGAATTTTCATTGTTGCTGTCAGGTGGGCTAACTTCATTGGGAAGAGGGGAGAGAAGGACGGGGGCATTCATCTGCAACTTAGGGTCTGCCTCTATCCGAACGTTGGGTTCTTGAGAAGGTACCTGACCACTTGCAGGGAAATTATCATCTGCATCACGGTGCATATAGATCTTTAATCGCCAGAGTTGATCTCGCAAATTGTGTTGGGTCAGGTGAGCATACAAAGGGTTGGCATTGTCCCAATGTTGCTTTAGCGACTTGCCATTGATACGTGGATTTTCAGGCCAACCAGTTGCCTTCGCACACTCAATTAGTGTGGATTTTAGATGGTTTGTCGAGGATATTCGTGGACGGGTTCTTTGCCTTCCCCTGGGGCAAGTCCGATTTCCAGTTTGGCAGGTTTGATTACCGGAGGAAGGCTGACTGGGCTGCGGAAGTGAAAGATTAAAATTTTTTGTTGTTCAGTAACCCAGTAGTAAACCAGCTTCGGGGGGGTCAGCCCTAACTGGGTGATGCACATTTAGTTCAGGGAAAATCCCCTATCCAGGCCCACCATGAGGAGGCGTACATCATCAGGTCCTTATTATTATTATTGCATGACTTCTCTTGCTTCTCTTGCTCTGACTCTTTAAAATCTTTTTTGTTAACCGTTTTTCTCTCTCTCCAACTTTTTACATTATCGGTTTGAATTTACTTATTAGTTTTGAACTTTGAAAAATGATTTGCAAAGCAATGCAGAAAGGACCCCGAATCTAAGAACGATGTAACCACTGGTGACACTAGCATGGCTGCCATAACTAATCTGCTTGAACTCTATAACATTGAACTGGTCTCAGAAATATTTGTTCACAAATCCAAAATTGACTCAGTGCAGGCAACTGCTTAGATCACGGCAAACAAACTACATCATTGGTTAATGAGTGGCTGCTTTCCTTACAAACTTCAGGTGCAGAATTAGCAGGCTAAAAGTTGACGCTCATGTAAGTGATATAGCTGTGAAGTTGTTTTCTGTTGGCTTCGGCTGGAAATACCACTATTATGTTCACAATTAGCAGTCTCGACGGAAATCTTTGAATATATTCAATTGTCATATTGTCATATTGACATCATAGAACCTCCTCAATTGATCAAGGGGCCCAAGGCAAAGGCGTTTTCTCCATCCTTCCAAAACATCTCCCGGGTGGTAAGATGTTATCCTTGCCCCTGAACTGTTTGGCTGAACACTGATGTAAAGGTTAGGTGCTGGGCTCATGATCAAATCACGTCACTGTGCTAAGACCACTGGGCAGGGTCTTAACCACCAGTGTGCTTCTGTTCACCCAGCAGTATAAATGGGTTTAAAAAATTGGGAAGGTAACCTGTGATGGACTAGCACACCATCCAGAAGAAGCTGAACTCCAAGCCAGTACATGCTACAGAAATGGATAAGCTCCAGCCTGAGGAGCCAGTAGGCTCAGCTGTGAAAAGTCCAACAACGTCCAGCCTACAGCTCACTAACAGTAAAACTGGGACAAGACAAGAAAGCAAGATGTACAACTACTTGGCCAACAAAGGCTAAAAATACAGCTGTTGTGGACATTTTTTTATAATTAGACAAACGCGTATGTGGCCATTGGTCAAAAATACAGATCTGATACTGAAACACGCGCCTCCTCAGCTTCATTTCTACTACTTCCACTTTTCTTTGAGGAAATGGAAATATTTCACCATTAGAAATGATATGTATTCTGCAGCCATGTAGCATTTCTTCAGTGTTTAACCACATAGTCAACATCTATACAAAAGGAAACACTCTTGTGTAGGAATGTGTTACTGCAGTGACTGTGAATCAGTTTGGACATGTGTACAGAATCTGATTAATCAGTACCAGTTAATGGGTTCAAAGTGATTCACATAACAAGCCTCAATGTACTCCTCATGTGGAAGAGCTAAAATAACCCAAAACCTGGAAGACATTCTTTCTGAATGAGTGGCTTCTGAGCCAGAGGAAGATGAAAGGAAAAGCTGAAGGGCAGCCAGAGGTGGGTCTTTATTCCCTCTAAGGAAAAGCCATTCTGCCTTGAAGCTTTGCATCCCATCTCACCTTGCCTGACCCTGGAAATGAAGCTGTAGTCATTCAGAAAGAGTAAACACGTTTTGATTTAGTTCTGTTTTCTTTCAGACATGTGTATTCCTGTGTTTCCTTGGTTTTGCTTTCCTTTCACTTCCCCACGTTATTCTCTTGCACTATGAATCGGACCAGGTGTGTTTGAGTAAGGAACGTTACTACCATAGGTCCATCGCCTGTGGTAAAGTGGACATAGATGACTGAAGCTGATGTAAAAATCCAGATGTGCTGCCCTCATTTTTTTGCCTTGTTAAAAACAAATAATTCAAAAAATGTGTAGAGGATCGTGATGGTTTATGATTTCAGGGTACGTTTTACCTTGACTTGATGAGTTGTACTTCAATACCTCAATAAAAATGCGCTCGACAGCTTTGAGGCTTCAGATAAACACTCCCATATGACACACTGGGATTCCAGCAGTGACCATGAAAACTGGATCAAAGCAAAGTCAAGTACAGCTGTTCATTTCAGTCAGCTACAAGAACAGACACCAGAGAAGAGAAAAGGGCTGTTGGTGTCATCCCAAGGTCAAGACTCATCTCCAACACGGACAGAAGGCTTGTTCTGCCTGCCACATTTCTGAGTTTAGTCTAGACTCAGCTCTGAAGTGAGATTTTTTTATTTGCGAGATGATTTTATGATCAGCTTGTCAAGCGTTTTCATGAATCTAAAAACTATTGAGTTGACGTGTATACAACAGCTGGGGTTTTACAAGCGGGTGTCACTGACTTCCCCAAACCATTTCCTGTTGGTCACGTCTCTATTTCCACATAAAATGTTCCATGACTCTTTAATCTGTAAACGTGATTTCAAAGCGTTATATTTCCAAAACAGGTCACTTTAGTAAACAGAGTTTTCAGGGTGGCAAATAAAACCAGGTGTGGAAGCGGATATTCTCGAGGTCTTAAGTATTTGGACAGAAGCGCAAGTTAATCAATTTCTCTCTCTCACTCTCTTTCTCTCATTGGCCAAACTACTTAATTCTGGATTAAGGGCACCTCTCAGCCTACACTGGGCGAAGGCATGGGACACCCTGAACAGCTCACCAGTCTATTTGAGGGTCAATACACACACAGCCATTCAAACTTACATTCACATCTAGATGTGATTTAGAACAGCCAGCTAGCGTGGTGCAAATGTCTTTGGACTGTATGAGGAAACTGAGGTATCCACAGAGGAAACCCAGGACTTTCTTTTTGTGAGGTGGACGTGCTAACCACTACACTACTGTGCTGCTCTCTCTCAGATAGATTTGCTTTGTTTTGTTTTGTTTGTTTTTCAGGCTAACGATAGCCTTGATAATTATTGTTGCCTCTGGTTAAGATGTGTTAAAATTCTGAAAAAAAAAAAAATGAAATTTTTATTGCAGAGGCTACTCTCACACTGATCATTTTAGAAAGATGTAATCTTCAACTCAAGTGAATTTCAAGGGGGAAAAAAATCCTTGATTAAGAAATAATTCTTCTTTTCTTTTCGGCTTTTTCCCGTTCTCGAGAGTCGCCACAGCGAATCATCTGATTCGCACATTTGATTTGGCATGGGTTTTTACGTCAGATGCCCTTCCTGTCACAACCCTTTTTTGCAAGGGACAGAAACACGCTGACGGCTTTGCAGCTCCTCTTTACGGAAGTCAGCAATGGTTCTTTTACATGAACCTCTCACCATAGACGGTGAGAGACATGGCCTGCCTTTGATAACCCAGTTAGCTGCACTGGGAGGACAGTCACAACCTTGTGGGGACTCGAACCCCCAACCTTAGAATCAGTGATCCTGCGCCCTATCCACTAGACCACCACTGCCCCACTGATTAAGAAATAATTATTTTTCATAAAATAAACTGTTCTACAATTTTTGGCTCCCCTAACAATTTCTAGGAAATAAATGTAATTGAAGTATTTCTGTCATTTCTACAGTGGCTTACAAAGTTGCTCAGAGTATCTATGAACATTTAATTAGTTATTCATCACTTCCTGTTTCCCTGGGGTATAAATATGATGTGACCCAGAGGTCATTTCTCTTCTCCACTTTTGAACATGGGAAAGACAGAGGAACACACCATTCAAGTAAGGCGGATGTGTGTCGACCTGCACAAGCCAGGCAATGGCTACAAGAAAATGGTCCCTACCCATATCTGCTGTCAGAGGAATCATTAAGACGTTTAAAATAACTAGAACAGAGATAAACAAGCCTGAATGAGGGCGCAAGGTTACTTTGACACCCCACACAGTGAGGGGGATGGTAAAAGAAATAAAGTTCTTCAAAGCTCACTGTTAAAGAATTGCAACAAATGTTAGCATCCTGGGGCCAGAAAGTCTCCAAAACAACCATCAGGCTCCACGTACATGCCAACAGCTTGTCTGGTAGGCATGCATGGAAAAAACCTCTTCTCACTCACGATCATAAACGCAAACATCTGGAGTTTGTTAAGCAGTACTGAGACTTCAACTGGGACCGTGTGCTTTGGTCAGATGAGACCAAGATAGAGATTTTGGCGACAAACACTTTAAACTGAGTTTTGCAGAACACAGAAGATGAGTATGCAGAAAAGCACCTCATGTCCACTGTGGTGGTGGAGGATCGGTGATGCTGTGGCCTGTTTCTCTTCCAGAGGCACTGGGAACCTTATTAGGGTGCATGGCATCAGGAACACATTGAAATACCAAGACATTCGAAATCAAAATCTGGTTTCTGCCCGAAAACCGAAGATGGCTCGTCACTGGGTCTTTCAGCAAGATAATGACCCTAAACATGTGGCCGAATCTACACAGAAATGGCTGAGCAGACACAGAATCCAAATCCTCCCACGGCCCTCTCAGTCCCTAGCCCTGAAGCTGAAGAGGGGAGTGCAGAGGAAAGGACCAGGTTGCTGGATGTTTCTGAAAAATTAAAATAGAAATGGTACAAGCTCCATATTTCTGTACAGTGGTGCCTCGGTTCTCAAACTTAATCCGTTCCAGACAGCTCTTTGAATTGCAATTTGTTTGAATTCCAAATCCGCTTTTCCCATTACAAATAATGTAGATGGTCTTACTCCATTCCATCGTCTTTTGAACAGAAGTTAACGGTACCGTGACTCATACCATAGGTCCTCAAATTAAGTGAAAAAATTATTGAATGCAGTACGTTATGCTATGTTTTGTGTTGTGAGAGACTTTTTAACTTTTGTGTGGTGTTTATTGTAGTGTTGTGGACTCAGAAAAGAGTTGCGCATTGAAATGCACGTTGGAGAGGGGCGTGGCTCGAAAAATTACATACTATACACACACACACACACACACACACACACACACACACAGTGCTGTGCAAAAGCTTTGGCCCCAACCAATTTCTGACATTTGTTGCACGTTTGTCACGGTCATCCATTTCAGATCAAGCAAACATAAATATTATACAAAGATAAAACACGAGTAAAAACAAAATGCAGTTTTCAGTGGCAATTGCATTTATTAAGGAGGGGGGGGGGGGTCTGAACCTACAAGGGCCCTTGTGAATAAGTAATTGCCCCCTTAAACCTAATAGCTGGTTGAACCACCTTTTGCAGCAATAACTGCAGTCAAGCATTTGCGAGAAGAGTCGATGAGTCTTTCACATTGTGATGGGATTTGGGCCCACTCTTCTCTGCAGAATTGTTTATGATCAACCAGATTGGATGGTTTTCAGGCATGAACAACCTTTTTAAAGTCATGCCACAGCATCTCAAGAGGTTCAGGTCAAGACTTTTGACTAGGCCACTCCAAAACCCTCATTTTGTTCTTGTTTAGCCATTTAGAAGTGGACTTGCTGGTGTGATCATTGTCTTACTGCAGAACCCAGGTGCGCGTTAGCTTGAGGTCTTGAGCTGATGGCGAACATTCTTCTCCAGGATTTCTTGGTAGCCAGCAGACTTCATGGGTCCATCAATCGTGACAAGTTGCCCAGGTCATGAAGCAGCAAAGCAGGCCCAGATCACCACACTTCCACCACCATGTTTCACTGTTTGCACAATGTTCTTTTTATCAAATGCAGTGTTCCATTTGCGCCAAATGTAACGGGATGCATTTCATTCAAAAAGTTCAACTTTAGTTTCATCAGTCCAGAGGACATTGTCCCAAAAGCTTTGGGGATGATCAAGATGATTCATGGCAAAAGTGAGTCATGCCTTGATATTCTTTTTTGCCAACAGTGGCTTTTGCCTCGGAACGCTTCCATGGATGCCAGTTTTGCCTCGTTTCTTTCTGATGGTGGAGTCATGAACATTGATATTAACTGAGGCAGGTGAGGCTTGTAGTTTTTAGAAGTGGTTTTTGGATCCTTTGTGACTTCTCTGGTTAGTCTGCGCCGTGCTCTTGGAGTCATTTTGGTAGGTCAGCCACTCATGTGAAGGGTCACCACTGCACCATGCCTTCTCCATTTATGGATAATGGCTCTGACAGTGGTCCGCTGGAGTCCCAAAGATTTACCAATGTCTTTGTATCCTTTCCCAGACTGAGACATCTCCAAACTGTAATCTTCCTTCTTGTTTGCTCTTGAAGCTCATTGGATCGTGGCATGATGATGTGTTCAGTATGGCCTACCTCACCTTGTCAGACAGATTTTATGTTAGGGATCTCCTGATTGGAAATGTCTGGCAGCAATCAGGAATGGGTGTGACCATGACATTGAACACAGTTTTACGCAATAATAGGATTAAGGATTAGGACTTCAGTCAATATTTTTTATCCAGTGGTCTGATTCCGAATCCATCATAGTGAGAAGTATTGAATAAGTTACAATCTAAATACTTACTGTTCAATTACCAGCAAATCTTTTAGTGATCAATACTTTATATGTGCCTGTAGCAATAATATTAATCATAACCTCTGGAACAGTCACTGCTGTGGAAACCCGAGTCCTCTGCATTGAGTTACACTAACAAGTAACAGGTGCTTGGTTTCTGTTCATCACTACCTTTCAATTAATATTGCGCGCACACACACACACACACACACACACATGGCGCATGCACACACACGGCGCATGCGCACACACACACACACACACACAGAGCGCATGCACACGCACACACACACACGCACACACAGTGTACAGAGTGTGGCATCAGAATAAAAATAGTTTGTGGTTCAAACCCAAGGTCCATACATGTATGTTTGTGTCAGTTGGTTAAGTAGAAAAAAAACCAAAGCTTGTGTGTGTGTGTGTGTGTGTGTGTGTGTGTGTGTTACTCTGGCATCTGGCAGATATGGCAAGATCAGCTTTGATTCAATTAGATGCAGTGGTTGTGTTCTCTCTCTCTCTCTCTCTCTCTCTCTCTCTCTTTCTCACACACACACACACACACATACACACACTTCCTATTAATAAAATATTAGACAATAAAGTTTGTTTTAACCCTGAAATAGAACTGACTTCCTAAAAATATCCCAACTCTGCTGGTTCAATTCAAAATGCACTCCAGTCCTAGATATTAGACCCCCCCCCCCCCACACACACACACACACACACACTCACAGGAATCACTGTCTGATAATTCCATTATACAGACTTTTCTGCACTGTGTCAACAACAATAAAGCCAGAAAATATTGAATTGCAACAATACATTGTCAATGTACTCTCTCTCTCTATCTCCCTGTGTGTGTGTGTGTGTGTGTGTGTGTGTGTGTTTTAATTAGCGTTTGCAGAAATCCCTCAAGAGGCGTCTTGACATTCTGACGTGTCATTTGGGCTGTGCACGTTGGTGCATGCGCCACAGTTTTTCAGAACACATGGTGTACTCTCTCTCTCTCTCTCTCTCTCTCTTTCTCTCTCACATACATTCACACACCTACACACACAGACAAACAGACACACACACACACACACACACACACACACACACACACACACATACCCGTAGGCTCAAAGGGGGAGTCCTGAGCCAAAGCCAAACCAATTTGCCTGCTCTGGAACGCGAGTAAGAGTTTCAGCCAATCAGGGATTGACTGGGAAGCCCTTGTTGCCATGGCAACAGCCTTCGGCGAGCCTTATGAAGTGGAGAGGATTAAAAAAATGTGAACGCAAACAAACAGGAATCTGGATTTGACAGACACGTTCCCAATGCACATGGGAGGATAAGAGTTCTGTACTCAAGTTTACTTTGACATACTTTTGGTGTAACAAGAATCTATAACATAGCGGCATGGTGGCACAAGGGTTAGCACATCCATCTCACAGCAAGAAGGTCTTGTGTTCGACTCCCAGGGTCAGCTGTTTCTGTGTGGCAATTTCACCTTCTCCTTGTGCTCATGTGTGATTTCCTCCAGGTACTCTGGTTTCCTGCGGGGCCAGTTTCGTAGTGGTTAGAGTGCTGTGCTCATCAGCAGGAGGTTGTGTGTTCAAATCCCAGTTCGACCTCCACTGTGCTCAGACCCTTGGGCAAGGTCTTAACTACAAGTGTGGCTCTGTTCACCCAGAAGTATAAATGGAAACCAGTAAAAATATACTGGGAAAGTAACCTACGATAGACTAGCGTTGAACTCCTGGTCGCTTCACGCTATGGAAACTGGGATAAGCACCCGTCTGATGAGCCACTATGGCTCAGATGTAAAAAGCCCAACGGACTTTATCTTACACTGGTTTCCTCCCACAGTCCAGAAACATGCACATTAGGCTAACTGGCTAATTACCCCTAGCTCTGAGTGTGAATGCTTGTGTGTGTGTGTGTGTGTGTGTGTGTGTGTGTGTGTGTTGACCATGCAATGGATGGTGAGCTGTTCAAGGTATACCCCATCTTCGCACAGAATTGGCTGTGATGGGCACCAGTTTTCTGTAACCCTAATAGGAGTAAGCACTTTGGTAAAAGGCCAAGAGTTTAGTATGGAGCGGCTGTTCTATGTGCTTTGCTGAACCGCATAGTCTCCTAAGACCCAAACCTGGGTGTTGTGTGTCTTGCCATTTCTCTGTTTCTCACTACCAGATACCTTCTAAAGTGCAAACAGGAAAAACTTGAAAGGGTGTAGTAGAACACACACAGCAATCATCAGGGGTATGGGGTGTACCTTCAATTAATGACATGCACATCATAAGTATGATTCTCCATCAAGAAAAAAAAAAGCTGCGAACACATCTGTTTTCTTTATTCTTATTTGCCACCTTCCCTCTCGTGCGTCCTTGCAAACTTTACACAGAAATAATGATAAGAATCAAACCCAGGATCTTCTTGTTGTGAGAACACCTGTGACAACATGCCGATTACTGATTTCAGTACAGCACTTAACACTGATTTCCTCCAAGCTTAGTCAGCTTGGTGTTAACAGATCCCTCTGGAGCTGCACTTTAGACATTCTGACTAACAGATCCTTTTCTGTTAAAATAGTCAGTCTCTCTTCCATCTCTTTTACCCTGAACAATGGTGTGCCACAAGGCTGCATGCTGATCCCCTTGTTCACCCTTGACCACATTCCTGTCAAAATGGTTGCAACACTGTGTTCATGGTGGCAGATGACAGCACGATGGTAAGACTGATCTGGTGTGGCAATGGATTGGTCTTTAGGGATGAGGTCCAACACCTGCTATCCACTCTTGTAACTCCACTGTCCATCACCATTCACTCTACTTTATTTGCCAAAACGCTTCATCCTGTTATGATTGCAAATAGGCTGGAGCCTATCTCAGTCGACATTGGGTGAAAGAATGTTACATCATGAACAGCTTGCCAGACCATTGCAGGGCATCATTGTACATACACCGGGACACGGTGCCTGTGATCTCCACAATTAAAAAAGCGTGGAACTCTATGATTTGTGAGCACGCTTGGAGCACAATTAAAGAATTACAAAACGAGACAGCTCACATCCATGAGATTGTCATAATTCCATTTCATGACCCATCAGGATTCTCTCAAATTGTGGAGATTATGGACATCATGCCCCAGTGTAAACCCATGGTAAGAAATAACTTTACTTATGATGCAGTTTGAACTTCTGATTACATGATAACTGCATTTCATTGACTTTGTACATGGACTATGTACAATGAAATTGAATCGAATCTATACATTCATTCATTTTCTGAACCACTTAATCCTAAATTAGGGTGGCAGAGAAGCTGGTGGCGATCTCAGCTGACCCTAGGCGAGGGTAGAGTACACCCTGGACAGCTCGCCAGGCATAAACACACTGACATAGTGCACATGCAGCCTGCTCTTGATAAAAGTCAGCAAAGTTCTATTGCATGTCTCTTACCACAGGCATTAAGAGACATTGCCGGCCTTTGATACCTTAACTGTTTCTCTAGCTATTTTTTAAGGGGTGAAAAAACTCACATGCACAACAACTACCCACTGAGTTTGACAGGTGGTATACTAAGTCTGTATCCTCATGAACCAGTTTAAGAATATATTCACTGACAGCGAGTGACTTAAAGCACTTTTATCTAGATAAGGGAATCTGCTGTAAATTCAAATTAAGTAAATTAAGTGGTTTGATTCTAAAACCGCAATATTTTTATGTAGTCATGCTGACTTTAAATTATTTTTTTAGTACACCATGGCATGCTTTGCACTCTAATTAACTGGCATTCCGTCGTGCACTGCGTTATCTCCATACACCCTGGTCTTCCTCACAATGCATTGAGTGTGGGCCTTTCACTTGACAAAAAGCAACTAATCAGGGCAGAGTAGGGACAGAAAACAGAAATATCATAAGTAGGCGGCGGAAGCCAAACAGACCATCCAGCATCCAGACTCAACATAAGTGTTTTAGGTGGAGGAGGAGAAGCAGCTTCCTGAAGAAATAAGGAGTTTTTTGGATTAGGAATCCCACTTTGGTACTCCAAAAATAAGGTGGAAAATGGGTATGATTAAGGATCTTTAATGAAGAGGTTCATATTAATGCAGCTGTGGGGGGGGGCACAGGCCCAGATAAATGCAGAGGGTTGCGACAGGAAGGGCATCCAGCATAAAACTTCTGCCAAAATTCTCATGCAAATGATCAAAACGAAATTCATACCGGATCGTTTGAGGCCTGGGTCAACAACGACCGCATCCCTGCTGTTAACCAACAGGGTGCTGGTGGAAATTGGACTACTGTTGGTTGAAGAAGGAGAGGCGGGAGTAGTGTCCGTAGGTGGAGAGAGAAGAGGAAAGGCATGAGTCTAGGACTGAGAGTAGGGACTTTGAATGTTGAAACTATGGAAGTAAAAGCTTGAGAGCTGGCTGACATGATGCAGAGGAGGAAGGTGGACATACTGTGTGTTCAAGAGACCAGGTGGAAAGGTAGCAAGGCTACAAGTGTAGAAGCAGGGTTTAAGCTGTTTTATCATGGTATGCATGGGAAGAGAAATGGAGTAGGAGTCATCTTAAAGAAGAGGTGTGTCAGGAATGTTCTAGAAGTGAAAAGAGTGTCAGAGTGATGAGTCTCAAGTTAGAAATTGAAGGCGTGATGTTCAATGTTGTCAGTCCCACAGGCAGGATGTAAGCTAGAAGAGAAGGAAAGATTCTGGAGTGAGTTAGATGAAATGATGCAGAATACCCCCAGAGGTGAAAGAGTGATAATTGGTGCAGACTTCAATGGACATGTTGGTGCAGGCAACAGAGGGGACGAGGAAGTGATGGGCAGGTTTGGTATCCAGGACAGGAACACAGAAGGACAGATGTTGGTAGATTTTGCAAAAAGGATGGAAATGGCTGTGGTGAATACTTTCTTCCAGAAGACACAGGAGCACAGGGTGACTTATAAAAGCGGAGGTAGGAGCACACAGGTAGACTACATCTTGTGTAGGCGATGTAATTTGAAGGAAGTCAGTGACTGCAAAGTAGTAGTTGGTGAGAGTGTTGCCAAACAGCATAGGATGGTGGTGTGCAGGATGATGCTGATGGTGAGGAAGGTGAAGAAGGCAAAGGCAGAGCAGAAGACCAAGTGGTGGAAGCTGAAAAAGGAAGAGCATCGTGTTGTCTTCAAGGAGTTGAAACAGGCTTTGGGTGGTCAGGAAGTGCTTCCAGATGACTGGACAACCACAGCCAATGTGATCAGGGAGACCGGTAGGAGAGCACTTGGTGTGCCCTCTGGAAGGAGAGGAGATAAGGAGACTTGGTGGTGGAATGAGGAAGTGCAGGAGTGTGTACAAAAGAAGAGGTTGGCTAGGAAGAAGTGAGACACAGAGAGGACTGAAGAGAGTAAACAGGAGTACAGGGAGACACGGCGTAAAGCGAAGGTAGCGGTGTCAAAGGCCAAACAGAGGGCGTATGATGACTTCTATGATAGGTTGGACAGTAAAGAGGGAGATAATGATTTATACCGGTTGACACAGCAGAGAAATAGAGATGGGAAAGACATGCAGCAAATTAGAGTGATAAAGGACAGAGAGGGAAATATATTGACTGATGACAGAAGTGTGCTGGGAAGATGGAAAGGGTACTTTGAAGGGCTGATGAATGAGGAAAATGAGAGAGAGAAAAAAAAAGAGTAGAAGAGGTGACCGTTGAGGACCAGGAAGTAGCAAAGATTAGTAAAGGTGAAGTGAGGAGGGCATTGAAGCGGATGAAGAGTGGAAAGGCAGTTGGTCCTGATGACATACCGGTGGAGGTATGGAAGTGTCTAGGGGAGGTAGCAGTAGATTTCCTGACAAAAATATTCAACAAGGTCTTAGAAAGTGAGAGGATGCCGGCGGAATGGAGGAGAAGTGTGCTGGTGCCCAATTTTAAGAACAAGGGAGACGAGCAGGGTTGTGGCAACTACAGAAGGATAAAGTTGATGAGCCATACGATGACGTTATGGGAAAGAATAGTGGAAGCTAGACTAAGGGCAGAGGTCAGCATTTGTGAACAACAGTTTGGTTTCATGCCAAGAAAGAGCACCACAGATGCAGTGTTTGCTTTGAGGATGTTAATAGAGAAGTACAGAGAAGGTCAGAGGGAGCTGCATTGTGCCTTTGTGGATCTGGAGAAAGCATATGACAGGGTGCCGAGAGAAGAACTGTTGTATTGTATGAGGAAGTCTGGCGTGGCAGAGAAGTATGTTAGAGTGGTGCAGGACATGTATGAGAGATGTAAGACAGTTTTGAGGTGTGCTGTCGGTGTGACAGAAGAGTTGGAGGTGGGACTGCATCAAGCGTCAGCTCTGAGCCCCTTCTTGTTTGCTATGGTGATGGACAGGCTGACAGACGAGGTTAGACAAGAATCTCCATGGACTATGATGTTTGCAGATGACATTGTGATCTGTAGTGAGAGCAGAGAACAAGTGCAGGGAAATCTAGAGAGGTGGATGTATGCCCTGGAAAGGAGAGGAATGAAGGTTAGCCTCAGTAAGACAGAATACATGTGTGTGAACGAGAAGGACCCAAGAGGAACGGTGAGGTTACAGGGGGCAGAGATAAAAAAGATGGAGGATTTTAAGTACTTAAGCTCAACAATCCAGAGCAATGGAGAGTGTGGAAAAGAGGTGAAAAAGCGTGTGCAAGCAGGTTGGAATGGATGGAGAAAAGTGTCCGGAGTGATGTGTGGTAGGAGGGTATCGGCAAGAATGAAAGGAAAAGTGTCCAAGACGGTGATGAGGCCAGCGATGTTGTATAGTTTAGAAACAGTGGCCCTGAGGAAAAGACAGGAGGCAGAGCTGGAGGTAGCAGAGATGAAAATGTTGAGGTTCTCTCTGGGAGTAACGAGGATGGATAGGATCAGGAATGAGCACATCAGAGGGACAGCACATGTAAGATGTTTTGGAGACAAAGTCAGAGAGGCTAGATTGAGATGGTTTGGACATGTACAGAGGAAGGATAGTGAATATATTGGCAGTAGGATGCTGAGGTTGGAACAAACAGGCAGAAGGCCTAGAGGAAGACCAAAGAGAAGATTCATGGATGTGGTGAAGGAGGACATGAAGGTAGTTGGAGTAAGAGTAGAAGATGCAGAGGATAGGGTGAGATGAAGGCAGATCATTTGCTGTGGCGACCCCTGAAGGGAACAACCGAAAAGAAAAGAAGAAGAAGAAGAATGAAAAGGTTTATATTCTTAGGATGATAAGAAATTACAGAACCCTTGCACCACCTCTGTTATATTATGCACTAATATATGTAACATTCTTGGATGATGAGAGGAATCTAGTTTTATGATGTCACAACCCATCCACCTACCTCACGGTAAGCTCCAAGATGTTTTTCTTCGGACCACAGAGGTTAAATGGGGGGTTATTTAAGTGAGCGGATACTTCCTGATAGAGTGTAACATTCTGGGGAGTCTTCTCTGACCTCTTTCACCAAGACACAGAACTGCTGATCAAGAGATTTTTGGTGGTGCTGTTTTTCACACCATTCTGTTTGAACTCTGAAGACTGTTGTGTGTGAAGGTCTCAGCAGTTTTTGAAAAACTAGACTGTCTATGTCAGCAACCATGTTGACTACAGAGATTACATTTTCCCCCATGGGCTGTTTAATGTGAAGATTATAAGGGAAGTACTGTCTGCCGCTTGGTTGGCATTACTTTTGATTGGCTGATTGGATAACTACATGTGCATCTTCTAATTAAAATTGTTCTCATAAAAATGTAGCACTGTACGTGGCTTCTATAGTATTTTGTATAGTGATTACTATTGCATGGATTGTCCATCTTGCTCCATTTCTACATTATAGACATTGCAGATTAATACTGACACTTGTTAATCATTCACTAATCCTTCAGGCTTATGGGGAGACAGGAGCCGATTTCTGCCGACTCTGGGACTGGGACAGCCACTCACACTAACTGCAAGAGGCATTTTGGAACAGGTAAGTAGCATAAGGTGCATGTCTTTTGACTGTGTGAGGAAACTGGAATACCCAGTGGAAACCCATGAAAGCATGGGGAGACAATGCGAACTCAACACAATAATGGCCTAACTAAGGTAAGGTAAAGTCTGTTGGGCTTTTTACACCCGAGCCCAGTGGCTCATCAGGCCGGTGCTTATCCCCGGTTTCCGTAGCGTGAAGCGACCAGGAGTTCAAACTCCTCCTGGATGGGATGCTAGTCCATCGCAGGTCACCTTCACAGTATATTTTTACTGGTACCCATTTATACTGCTGGGTGAACAGAGGCACACTTGTGGTGAGGACCTTGTCCAGGGGTCTTAGCACAGTGGGGGTTCAACTGTGATTTGAACACACAACCACCCGATCATGAGTACAGCACCCTAACCACTACGCCACTGACCCCACCCCCTAACTAAGACAATTCAGTACTTTCTTGTTGTGAGGGGAATGTGCTCCCCAATATGATACTCACAATACTCACTCACCCACTGATTTGCTCAGCCAATTGATCCTATTCTGGTTGCAGGGAGTGTCTAGTATTCAGCATGTGAGTCTCACAGCAAGACGGTCCCAGGTTTGGTTCCCGGGCTTGGGGCATTTCTGTGTGAAGTTTGCATGGACTCTCCGTGCTTCCATGGGTTAACTTCAGGTACTCCTGTTTCCTCCCACAGTCTAAAAACATGCACAGTAGTCTAATTAGCCTTTCAAAATCACCTGTAGGTGTTAGTGCGTGTGCGTGAATGATTGCATGTGTTGGCCCTGCAATGGCCTGGTGAGCTGTTCAGGGTGTACCCTACGCTCGCTCGGCATCGGCTGATATGAGTACCAGTCTCCTTGCAACCCTAATTATGATTAAGCAGTTTAGAATATGGATGAATGGTCAAGAAGGAGGCTATCTCAGCCAACTCTGGTTCTGGCACTACTTTGCACCCATGAGATCAGCTCAGATACATATCTTCAAAATTGTGTGTACAGGAAAGAACAGACATCCAGGAATTTCAGGTTTCTAAGTAACTAAGTGTCCCAGAAAAATAAAGCAGGATGTGTGAATATTTATTAAGAAAATAATATTATTTACATCCAGCACACACCCTGCAAAGGCTTGGCGAGCACAGTTGGCTGAGATGGGCACCAGCCTTTTCCACGTCCCTAATTAAGATTAAGCAGTTCAGAAAATGAATGACTGAATATTCAATACATAGTTCCTTGGCTGGAAAAGACAAACAAGAAAAATTACCTGGAGGCTAAGAAGTGTTACGTTCACACTTGCACTCACACCTTCACACCCATCTAGGGAAACAGACTGACATGTACACACTCGTTTTTCCTTGGTTTTGCGTCATTTATTTAGACTGACACTCTGTCCATCATACCCTGCCCCATCTTCTCTTACTTTAAGGATTAATATATGCACCACTGAATGTGCTCTAAATGAGTTCTTAGTTCATAGTGTTCCTGTTTTCCTTTATTTTATTTATTTGTTTGTTTGTTTGTTTATTTAAATTTTTTTTGCAAATGCCATATTCGAAGTGATATGCACCCAGGGCGCTTAAAAAACTGGAGTGGGTGGGCGCTTATTAAAATGTTACCAGTGGAGTGGAACGGTAAGTGCTTATTACCATCGAGGTGAAAAACATGAATAATAAAATTCATGTTAATGAATTCATTAATGAATAAAATCAGTTTAATTTTCCCTCCCGGTTCTGTTCCTTTATATATATATTTTACATGGTTTTACTGATGACTGCAGTGCGGTTGATACGTGCTGAGGTTCAGCTTCATGCAGGCATTTAGGCTTCCATCTGTTAAACGTGACCGCAGGTTGGTCTTGATGTTTTTCACGTGAGGACTGCTCGCATGCGCATGTGGAGCCAAACATGGTCAATGCGGCAGGACTCACACAATTTGCCTCTTTACCCAAAAACAACTTGTGCAAGCTGTTGCATCTCATCCAATAAAATTAGAAATTCAAGGCATCACACACTGGAGTACAGAAAGGATTGGTTCTCCGCTGCGTGCCACAGCGATAAGTGGCGTTGAAAATAGAAGTATAGATTGAAAAGCGTAATATTTATTTCTGTTTTTGTTTTATTTGATGGCTTTTTTCTGTATTTTTATTTAAAGGACAGCAAAATTATGTATTAGTTATTCTGTTAAGTAAGGCCACCTGATTTATCTGAGAGCCAGATGCAGTCATCAAAAGATCCACATCTGGCTCGTGAGCCGTAGGTTCCTGACCCCTGGTGTAAACTCACTTTATAGACAGTGAACACCTCATTTTACGGTTACAGAAACTGAATAAAATCGGTAAGTTTGATGTACCATTTTGCTCCCAGTACACATGGGCGGTTATTAGATGTAGGAAAAAAAAAAAAAAAAACATTTTGTGTGTGTGTGTTTTTTTTTTTTTTTTTTTTTTTGGGGGGGGGGGGGGGTCTTGGAGCAGAGCGCTTATTACATCGCTACAGTATTATCATCTCAGTGTTATTTGAGACTAATAGTTAGTTCCAAGTTATTGGTTTTATGAAGACTATCCATGTATGTTTTGCATTTTATGGATGATCTGGAACAGAACTGTTGCATATCTACTACAATCACCATCGTTTGAGACTCCATCAATTTGCTTGTTTGCCCGCAATCAAAATCCTGACCATACCTACACGTGGATTTTCATCAAAATTGGTGGGAACTATCTGAATCCCAGAGATGACATGAATTTGGAGTGTCTAGGTGAACAGATAAACAGAGTAAGGCCAGAAAATTTTGGAGAAAACTTCTCAATGAGTGCCAGTAGACATGCCACCACCAATACCACCAAACCTTTCAACCTTTTAAATGAGGCAATTATAATGAAACTTGCTCTTAAATAAAGATTTTTTTTTTTTTTATCTTTTATTTTAAACATAAAAAGATGTTTAACCTTGTTTTGTGAATAATATATCAATAACAGAATGTGTAACATCATAATATTGTTTTCAGAATATTTTTCTTGATTATATGTAGTTTGTAACCTCTTAAATCAAGGTTAATGTTCTGCCAGTGCAGTATGATAATTACACTTAGTACTAATATTGTTTGTGAAGAATATTTTTCTGATTTTAAAAATCTTACTAATCTTACTAAATGTAATTATCTTACTGCACTGGAACATAATTTAACATGATTTAAGAGGTTACAAACTATAATCAAGAAAAATCTGCATAAAACTTTATAAATAATTTTACACTTTCTATTTTTACTGGGGAAATTATTCCGAAAACAAGATCAAAAATAATTTTTGGCTGGAGATAAAATCTTAAATCTTGATTAGATAGCAAATTTTGTCGCGATCCTTTGACCTTCAGTGATCCTGAAAGGTGACCATCAAGGTCACTGTATGTTGTGCACTTGTACCTTCAGAAGGAGTGCTAACAGTCACATCATAACTATTGAACCCAATAGGAAACCAAATGGACTTTCAAATGAGACAGTTACTTTTGACCTTCACTGACCTTCACTGGTCAAATCCCATTCATATCTTAAAACTACAAATGGGAGGGTTTTTTGTTTTGTTTTGATGTTTTTTTTTTTTTGTTTTTTTTTTTTTTGGGGGGTCTGCTTATTTGACCACATTCGGATTACCATAACACAAACACAAGGATGTTTAACGCCAGTACTCAAAGAGCTTGTGTTCTGTTTTATCCATGCTGGTGGTTGGATGTATTTTGCATTTTCTGAATGCCTCTCAAGTTGCTGAGTTTGTTTTAGATTATTGTTTAGCATAGCTATGATGGATAACACTAAATTTATTCAATCGCTTATTAAATTTGGGTGAAATTGAAATAAATAAGCAGTTATACCGAACACGGTATAGTGGCATAAAGGTCAGCACACCTGACTCATAGCAAGAACGTCGCGGATGTAATGTACATGAGAGAGATGAGATTTCCTTTCATCTATTTCCCTTTCTCAGGAGTCCGCACAGTGAATGATTCGTATGTTTCATTTGGCATAGGTTTTTACGTCGGATGCCCTTCCCGACACGACCCTTTTAGCAATAGCAAGGGGCAGAAACACACTGACAGCTATGCAGCTACTCTTGTCGAAAGTCAGCAATGGTTCTTTTACATGAACCTCTCACCATAGACAGTGAGAGACACGGTCGACCTTTGATAACCCAGTTAGCTGCACGGGGGGGGAGACGACACACGACAGTGACAACCTTGGGAGAGTGGGAGTCGAACCCCCAATCTTAGGATCAGTGATCCAGTGCCCTATACCACCAGACCACCACTGGCCTGGGTATAATGTACATATCGCCTTTAAAAGGCATAATTAAAGGCCACGATTGGTCCTGGGTTCAAGTTTCTGTGTGTATTCTCCATGTTCTCTTGCATGGGTTTCCTCTTGATACTCCAGTTTCATTCCATAGTCTAAAGACATGCACATTAGGCTAATTGGTTGTTCTAAATTGCCCCTAGGTATGCGTGTGAGCGTGAATCATTGTGTGTGTGTGTGTTACTCTGTAATGGTGATGGACAGGCAAGCTATTCAGGGTGTACTCTGCCTTCACCCAGACCTTAGGAGGATTAAGAGGTTCATCGAATTAAACCCGACAGAGGAATTTCTATATTAATAATCTGTATATGCAGCAAGTGAATCTATTTTTATATTCAATGCTGCAATCTGCACGTGCATGCTACTGTAATTGGCCTATATATTGCTACCGTGCAGCGGTGCTCACCACCCTCCTTATGCCTGTGGGACCTGGACTGTCTACAGCAGACATGCCAAACAACTCAACCTCTTTCACTTGAACTGCCTCCAGACTCCTCCGCATCAAGTGGCAGAACAAAATCCCTGACACGGAAATCCTGGAACAAGCCGGCATTCCCAGCATCCACACCCTCCTTCAGAAAGCACGGGTCAGATGGGCAGGCCTTGCTGTCAGAGTGACAGACAGTCAACTGCCAAAGTAGCTACTGTATGGAGAGCTTTGTGAAGGAAAGCGTTCAGTTGGGAGAGTGAAGAAACACTTCAAAGACGGCCTTAAAGCGTCCCTCAAGGACATGAACATCATCATCAGCACCTGGGAGCAGCTCGCTACCAACTACTCAGCTTGGTGAAGCCAAGTCTTCACAGGTGTCCATGCAGCAGAGAAGCGACGGACTGCAGAGGCGCAGCAGAAACACACAACGCGCAAAGCTCAAGCTGCCTCCACTTCCATCGCTGCACCTACCCACACGTGTCCTGTGTGTGGGCGAGCATTTCGGGCCTGCATTGGCCTTATTAGCCATCTCCGGACCCACAGCCAAGGATCACAGATCTGATATGAACTCATGGTCGTCTTCGAACTCGAAGGATGAACAACAATTGGCCTATAAATTATACAATTTGTATTTCGTAACTTCAGCTGTTTCTCCACCAGCACATTTCATACAAAGTTGCCTGGTTTATAAAAACAAAATATGTCCTCAAACATTTGAACAATGTGAATTTAGTTCAAGAATAGAAATTGACTTCTTTTGAAAATTTTCAACAGAAACAAGCCAGACTAGTTTAGAAGTTGACCATCCGCCACTTTCAGAGCCCTATTGATGCCGAGCCCCTGAAACACGAGAAAAAGCTTTCGTCTTGATATTCCAGTTTCCTCCCTTTTCTTCGAGTTGTCCAATGAACTTCTACCTTTAAATATATTTCCATTGCCGTTTCCATAAACGTACACTGCAGGGTTCAAACAGGATAAAATTTCGGGGTGTGGTGGTGGTGGTGGTGGTGGTGGGGTGTCTGTCATATCTGGCTGACAAAAAAATGGAAAGCGATCATTTCAGTCAAATCATGAAAGTGATTTCTGGGAAAAACGATTTTCATAAACGCTTAAGGTGCTTGAGAAACAGCCTCGACTGAGCAAACACATAGTTAGTACTTACAACAGGCCGAAATTACGAAGGCGCTTCCTGCTTGCGTCATACGATGATGCGTGAGCACAATCAGTGGGATCCCGGCCAACAGCTTAAAGTTACACACTGAACATCCTGACACATATGAAATACTATAACTTCTAAGATGATTAAATGATTACATCATTCCTGAACCAATACATCACACAGATCTCAGTTCACTCATTTGGGAAATATGTATTTTAATACAGGATAAACTTTCAAAATATTCATTACAAAACTGTTTCTGGTTGCTTCAACATTTCTTTGGTTATTATTTACCACCTTCCAAAAAGTGACAAAAACAAGGATATGTTGCTTTAATAATAATAATAATAATAATAATAATAATAATAATAATAATAATAATGATAATAATAATGATAATGATGATGAATGATATTATTATTATTATTATTGTTGTTATTATTATTTTTAATTATATATTTATTTTTTGGGGGGTGATCCGGTGGTGCCCTGATTATCACGTTCACCTTACAGAAAGAAGATGCTGGGTTCAATTCCTGGGGCATTTCTGGTTGGAATGGTTCCTAAGCACCCCTAGGTGTGAGTGTGAGTGGTTGTATGGGTGTTGGCCCTGCAGTTGCCTGTGACCTGTTCAGGGTGTATCCTGGCTTCACCCAGTTAGGATTAAATTACTTAGAAAAAGTATTATTATTATTATTATTATGATTATTATTATGATTATATCCCTAGTGCAGCTAACTGGGTTATCAAAGACCAGCCATGTCTCTCACTGTCTATGGTGAAGTTCATGTAAACAAACCATTGCTGACTTTCATCAAGAGTAGGCTGCATCGCCAGCGTGTTTCTGCCCTGGTATGGCCTGGCAAGCTGTCCAGGGTGTACTTTGCCCTCGCCCAGAGTCAGCTGAGATGGCTGAGATGGATGCCAGCTTCTCTGCAACCCGAATTATGATTATTATTATTATTATTATTATTATTATTATTATTATTATAGCAAGGTATTTTTAGTCAGACCATGAAAACATAATAAGCAACTGTAGCTTACATGATGATTTACTGCATTTAGACACTCCAGCGCAATCTGAGGTGTCTTCTGCAATGTAATCTGGTAAAGACAGGATTTAAATGATTTTAACTTCAATACAATCTCTGAATATTAATCTGAATAAAAGGCCCTGGGTGTGTATTAGAGACAAGTCAATGCATGTTATGAATCTTGGCACTGCATCATCATTCATTTGTTAAGTGGCTTAATCCTAATTAGGGTCGTGGGGAGGCCGGCACCCATCTCAGCACACTCCCTGGACAGCTCGCTAGGCCAGCATTCTCACAACCAATCACACTCTCACCTAGGAGCGATTTGGAACAAACAATTAGCCTACTATGCATGCTTTTGGACTGTGGGAGGTCACTGGAGCACCCAGAGGAAACCCCATGCATGCACGGCTAGAACATGCAAACTTCACACGGAAATGTTTTTGCTCTGCGGCCGACGTGCTAACCACTACGCCACCATGCCACCCGGCCTTGCATTGGCTTGCGATTTTTTTTTTTTTATGTGAAAATACTATTACAGTCCTTCAAATAAAGACTTCATTTTATTTATTTTGTACTTTCATCTGTACAATTCTTTGTCTTTTTTAGGTCTCTGACACTTTGGGAGCAATGAAACAAGTCTACTCCCATCAAAACTCGGACAAAACCACATGCCAGCAACCATATTACTCCCTCCTGTAATGAATCGCTGGAAATAATGGTGCAAGAAAACACTGGCAGACATTTTAAAGATAACATACTTTAAAAAACTCTCCAAATCCCGTCCCTTCTTGAGACTGAGACTGAGAAACACACCTTTGTTTATGTGCATAGGGACGGCTTAGCTTTGCAGAATCCACTCTGGAAAACTGAGCATGCCTGAACACGTCCAGGAATGTGCTTTAATGTTCACACACGCACACAAACACCTGCAGTGTACGTTTCTGTTTAATCGCCTCGAGGGTTCCTGTTGTCCTTACTCACTGTACACCGGGCCTTGGCTCCCTCCCGGTGTTCCCAGTAATGAAAGAGCAGATGAAAGAGCCGGAGCTCATTCAGAGGCACCGTGAAACCTCATGCTTCCTTTATTTTAGGTATCCTTCAGGAAAAAAAAAAACACTCATTAGCATTTTGCTAATTCAGGTTTGTCCCTATTGTCCACACAACCAGCTCAATCACCATCATTAACACTTAAAGACAATAGTTTTTTCCCGATCACAGCCCAATCATGTGCTCATAAATAGTAACTTGTTCTGATGGAACCCGCCGCCCCTCCCAAGGCTTTCTTGGTGCTTTTTAAAAGTCATTTGAGCAGGAAAGCACAAGCCAAGTTCCAATAAAGCATAAACCCAGAGGGAGAAAAGCTCATTAAGGCGAACAACCATGAAAGCTTGCTTGGCCAGGATTTACGCTCTCCAGCTGGGGACCCCTGGCACTGACCTCTGACCTTTCATCCCCACCCAATCCTGATTGTGGATGCGGAGACTAAAAGCGTATATGTGGGAATCACTTCTTGCGAAAGCAAGAAAAAGCTCTTTAGTTGCAGACAAAGAGGGTTTTGTCCTTCCCATCTCGCCAGTCTTTTTTCCTGAGCTTGAGTTTCAGTGTCTGGTACACCTGAGAGGCCTCACTTCAACCGGTCATGCTACACTTTAAATGAAACCTTTCATGAGATGTCTGTGCAGCGGCAGCGTTTCTGAAAATTTAAAAAAAAAAATGGAAATGCAGGCAATAAATAATTTTAACTGAGTCCGTATAAATTCATCATGTACACATGCATTAGTCAGTCACATGACCATGTGGCGTGTGTGTGTGTGTGTATGTGTGTGTGTGTGTGTGTGTGTGTGTGAGTCTTTTGAATATCATGTTTATTGTTCTTTAATCTAAAAGCATGCTTTCCTTTATCTCTGCCTGCAATGGAATGCTAAGTATTGAGACAGAATAAACTATATATGGTTCTGAGTGTTAATAAATAATCCTGGTCTTTTTGAGGAAAGTGAAACACAGTGTAATAGTTCCACATGTGTGCACACATAGTCCGTTTGAAATAAATAAATAAATAAAATAATAGAAAAAACATTCAGTTGTGAGGGAAATGCTAGATACTGTTGGTTCATCATTCCATGGCCCCACCTCCTTGTTTAAAATTCATGAACTCTGTATAGTACGGTGGCCCTGAGAAGTCAGTGACCCACAAATTCAAGAAAACGCAACACTTGAACACGAATGGCTCTTATTGCACTTGGACCCATTTAAAAGTGTAATATTAAAAATATATATATTTTTAAAGATTTTCATGCAATTGTATGTCAACTCTAACTCCTGAATGTGAAAGTCAAAATAATAGCAAAGACATTCCGAGTATATTACAAACTGCCACTGGTTTCTTTTTGGACTTTTTACATATTAAATTTGCAGATTTTTCGGCATGAGAGTTGAACACATCTGCTCAAGTTCTTTTAATGGCTTCACAAATAAATATTACAAATTCATTCTACTGGGCAGTGGTGGCTTGGTGGTAAAGGTGCTGGATCACTGCTCCTAAGGTTGGGGGTTCAAGTCCCACTCGCAATGGGTTGTCACTGCCCCTCCCCCCCATGCAGCTAACTGGGATGTCAATGGCCGGCCATGTCTCTCACTGTCCGTGGTGGGAGGTTCTTGTAGAAGAACCATTGCTGACTTGAGAGAAGAGGATCTGCATAGCCGTCAGCGTGTTTCTGTCCTGCGATGGCCTGGCAAGCTGTCCAGGGTGTACTCTGTCCTCGCCCAGAGTTGGCTGGGATGGGCGCCAGCCTCCCTGTAACCCTAATTAGGATTAAGCGATTACAGAAAATGAATGAATGAGTTCATTCTACTGTTTTTGTTTTTTTTGTTTAATAGTGTTGGAGCGTGAAAAGGATGTTTAGTATGTTGTTTTGCTTATTTTTTTATATTTTTAGACAAAAAATTGACCCTTTACATGAAATGGGCCTCTGAACGTAATATCTCTCATGATCCAAATGCTTGATATCTTGGTGTTTATGATTTACATACAGGCAAGTACTGTACCTGCACTTGTCTGTCTTCCTTTCGGCTTTTTCCCTTTTACTCGGGAATCGCCACAGTGAATCATCTGATTCGCACGTTTGATTTTGGCAGAGGTTTTTACGTCGGATGCCCTTCCTGTCACAACCCTTTTCAGCAAGGGACAGAAACACGCTGACGACTTTGCAGCTCCTCTTTACGAAAGTCAGCGATGGTTCTTTTACATCAACCTCTCACCATAGACAGTGACAGACATGGCCCGCCTTTGATAATCCAGTTAGCCGCACTGGAGAGGACAGTGACAACCTTGTGGAGAGTGGGACTCGAACCCCCAACCTTTGGATCAGCGATCCAGTACCCTATACCACTAGACTACCACTGCCCTAAGTACTGTACCTGCACTTGGTTGTAGTAAACTGGGAAGGAGGTAGCAATGGCTGCACTCAAGAAAAGAACTGCAGACCTGGGCGCAGGAAGTACTTTAATCACAAAATTACTCTCATTGAGATATGAAGAGTCAAAGTTTTAAAAACATGCTGCAGATTCTTGTTTTAAAGAATCGCATTCAGTGGCCCCTGCTGCTAGTACCAGACATTATACAAAGTAGACAGACATATTTTTGTGTAAAAATAATGCTTTATTCTGAAAAAAAACCCCAAGAAAATCAGTTTCGGACTTCGATACTTTTACCACACAAACGCTGTTCACTCGGTTTCTGATTGCCGAACAGTCGTTGCTGCTATGCTTGCATTTTATAATCTTTTTCGATTAATCGCGTTGTACAAAAAAATTAGGTGACTTTGGTACTTTTACCCATCAAATCCTTTTTTATTTCCATGTGACGTGTCAAATGATGTGTCCGACAATGTTACATGACATTAATTTAGAGTGGATTTCAAATTTATTCTATAGATAATATTATCTTGTAATGAGCATTATTGTTTTCTTTGGAGTCCTAAATTTGTGGATTGAACAGAATTCTGGTTGTTTTCATGGTTTTAAATTGTTGTATAAATGTCTCCCTGAATGTCCCCAGCCCCAAATAATGAGCTAAATGCACTGAAATAACAAAAAATGAGACGGCCATGTCCCAGACGATACTCTAAAGCAGGGGTGCTCACACTTTTCCAGCACGCGAGCTACTTATAGAATGACCAAGTCACAAAGATCTGCCCACTACAAAAATGCAAAACATACATTTATTTTAAAGTATATTGAGGATTCTTTATGTGTAAATGTATGTTTATGTGCCTTGCATAACCGCATGAGCCAATATTGCACAACACGACATAATTCACTCTGAACATTTTTTGCAGCTATCCGAGTTCAGTTTGATGACGTGCACCGAATTGAATCAGCCAGGGACGCAGAGTCCGGACAGGAGCTGCTGACAGCCAGCCTCAAGCACACTTCCAAACACACTTCCAAACACAATTCCAAACACAATTCCAAGCACACTTCCAAACACACTTCCAAACACAATTCCAAACACAATTCCAAACACAGTCCCAAACACACTTTCAATCTCTCTTCCAAACACTCTTCCAATCTCTCTTCCAGACACACTTCCAAACACACTTCCAAGCACACTTCCAAACACACTTCCAAACACAATTCCAAACAAAATTCCAAACACACCTCCAAACACAATTCCAAACACACTTCCAAACACACTTCCAAACACACTTCCAAACACACTTGAAAATGACTTTGTGAAAAAAAGTCCGCCTCCCACTCCGTATGAAAGTAATACTTTGTCTTCTTCTTTGCTCCAGCATCCATAGTCATGTTTGATAAGCTTTCTTTTCTTTAAGAAAAAAGCAAGGGATTCAAATAGGAGGGAACTCACTGACTAGCTTGTTTTGCAGTACTTTGTGCCGTTGTTTGCACATGCGCGGTCAGATAAAGGTCAGAAAAATACCTCTATACATCTATTTCTTTAATGTCATGTTATTTACCAATACGACCTTCATGACCGACCAATATTACTTTCGAGATCAACGTATTGAGCACCCCTGCTCTAACGTGTTCATCACGTCTGATTTTACATCACCTAGTTCTTCAGTCCTATATCGTAGTGCTAAATCTGCTCGAATGTCAATCATTCATTCATTCATTCATTTTCTAAGCCCTGTCATCCTTATTTGGCTCACAGGGAGGCTGACGCCCATCTTAGCCTACTCTGGTGAAGGTGAGGCACACCGTGGACCGACACACCCACAACAAGTCACACCTACTCTCAGACCTTGGGGAGATTTGAAACAGCCAATTAGTCTCCTGTGTATATTTTCAGACTGTGGGAGGAAACCGGTGTATCCAGAGGAAACTCACGCAAGCTCATGGATCACATGCACACTGCACACAGAATCAATCCTTTTTGCTGTGAGGCTCACATGCTAACCACTGCACCAGTACCAGTGCCTGATTAAATCTGTTCTGATTTTTTTTTTTTTTTTTTTTTTTTTTTTAGCGATTGCGATTGAATGATTCAGATTTAATCTGCTGTGATTTAAAAGCTGTTTTTTACTTATTAATATCATTCATTCGGTTATTTAGACATTTGCCAAAGTGTTTAATCCTATTCAGGTTGTGGAGATGCCTGGGTCTGTCGCCACCGACTCTGTGTGAAGGTGGGACACACCCTGAAAAGCAAGGAAGTCCATCACAGGACCAATATACACACACACCATTTCACTGAGGGGGAATTTAGAACATCCAGTTAGCTTAAAGTGGGGCCGGTGGTGTAGTGGTTATAATGCTGCGCTCATGAGGTTGTGTGTTCAAATCCCAGTTAGACTCCCACTGCGCTAAGACCCCTGGGCAAGGTCTTAACCACAAGTGTGCCTCTGTTCACCCAGCAGTATAAATGGGTACCAGTAAAAAATATACTCGTAAGGTAACCTGCGATGGACGAGCATCCCATCCAGGAGGAGTTGCACTCCTAGTTGCGTCATGCTATGGAAACCGGGGATAAGCACCGGCCTGATGAGCCACAAGGCTCGGATGTAAAAAGCCTAAAAGTGAGCCTAAAGGGCATGTATTTTGATGGCTGGAGGAAGCCGCTAAACTCAGAGAAAACCTACACAAACACGAGGAGAACATGCACATGTAAAATATTTCCTGTTGGGAGGCACATGTGCTTACCACAACACAATCGTGCTGCCTATTGATATCCTACACATTACTGTACAGCACACTGTGTAATGCAGCCGTGGGGTGGGGGGGGGGGGGGGGGTAACCAGTGTCTCTCCCCCTTACGCAGGTCCCAAGCCCGGAAAAATGCAGAGGGTTGTGTCAGGAAGGCCATCCGACATAAACCAATGCCAAACTTTATCATGCAAATCACAAATATTACCTCCATACCGAATCGGTCGAGGCCCGGGTTAACAACAACCGCCATCAGTGCTGTTAACCAACAGGGTGCCGACGGAAATCGGACTACCGTTGGTCGAAGAAGGAGAGGCGGGAGGCGTTTCCATAGGCAGAGAGAGAGAGAGAAGAGGAAAAGCATGAATCTAGGACTGAGAGTAGGGACTTTGAATGTTGGAACGAGGGTGAGATGGAGGCGGACGATTTGCTGTGGCGACCCCTGAAGGGAACAGCCGAAAGGAAAAGAAGAAGACTGTGTAAACTGGAAAAAACACTCTGCCACCATATTTACATTCATATCCGTTCAGTTCTAGGACTGGTTTCCGTCCTCATCTGAAACAGCAGGATAAGGTTGTGATCCTAGCTGATGCGTCCAAACTGGATCTGAATAAAGGCTTACTGGACACAGCACAGTGGTTTAAGCCTAATATGAACAGAGAGATCGATACCGATCATTTCAAAACCTATTTGTAGATTCTGTAATATGGACAGGGTGTAAGTTAACAGGTCATGATAGATGTGCTCATCACTTTTAAGTGTCCTCTGGAACACTAATGTTATTTTAAATGTTCCTGTTGTTGTTGTGTGAGGTGTCATGGGATGAAATCGAGATGTTCTTGGGTGAACTTGGTGGAACTGTGATGATCATGCTGGTCGTGGCAAAAAAAAAAAAATTGACTGACATTGTGGTGTACAGGGATCCCTCACTTTCCGCTGTTAATTGGGACCGAGATCACCCCACCCATAACTGAAATCCACGAAATACGATCAACCCATTCCCCCCCACCCCACCCCACCCCACCCCCGCCTGACATATACGTACATGTCTATGTGTATATGATATCAATAAATACATATGCAATGCTATAAATGCTTATCGTATTAATTAAACATTAAAACAAATGCATAAGATGTAAATAAAATATAACTACACACACAAAGACACACACGCAGATGCACAGCTCACAAAAATGTTTTGATGGGAGATTTTGGGTTGTTTGGTTTTTTTTTGCATAATTGGCCTTGTTTTTTATTTCGATGAATATTTAAAAAAAAACAAAAAAAACGCGATGCACTGAAGCCGCATAAATTGAAGCATGAAGTAGCGCGGGATCCCTGTATCCCTGTAGAATCGCAGTGGAGCACAGTAGAGCTTAACAGAGCATAACAGGTCCTGGTGCCACACCGTGGGGGATCTGTATGAACTTGGAAATGGGATTCCTTCAACTTTTATCTCTTGGATGCCCTCGAACATTTTTTATACACCAGTTGTGCTGCACGCATGCTCACAAATCACTAAATTGCTATTTTGAATTGTGGAGATCACGGACACGATGCCTCAGAGTAAATGCAGGGATATTATTGCTGCAGCCTGTTTCTGCGAAATCGTTCCTTTCAAATAATTTTCATTTCAAATTTCCTCTTTGAAACTTCATAAATTAGGGTTTTCTTACATTTGTGCCAAACCAAAACATCCATTTGGAGTTGGGTGCAGTGAATCAAGTCAGTTCAGTGAACACCACAGAGTCTGAAGGTGTCACCTTCCCTACCTGACATTTATGTTGGGAAGAAAAAGGCAGGAGATCACTTACTACTAAAGTACACATCGTGGACTCTCTCTCTGTCTGTCTGTCTGTCTGTCTGTCTGTCTGTCTCTCTCTATCTCATTGATCTCACTGAACAAAAAGTGTTTTGTGCACCACAAGCAGTGTGTAATTTTTTTAGGTGGTTTGCATCTGAACATCTGCATTATTATATCGAACCCAGACTACAAATTCCCACGTCACTCTATAATTCCCCCTTCCTTAAAAAATTGTTTGCTCTGAATTTGTCATTGTTTGTCATCAAAGGTTTTTTTTTTTTTGTTTTTTTTTGAATGATTTTTTTTCTGTTATTTTCAGTCAACCTCAACGATGGACGACTGGTTTAACAGGTTTGTGAAAAAGATCTCCATTAAAAGTGCCACTTTTTAAAAACTAGAAAACACAAGAACAAAAATAATAAGAAGATATCATGATCTCAAATAAACGGCTGACCAAACTGTATGCCCTGCCACACAGTACGCCACGGGCAAAGCGTGAACATTTTTTTTTCCCTAGTAAATCAGCTTGCTGACAACTCTGAGGAACATGTGTGAATGCACAGCACAGCGCCTGGAGGCTTGGAATACAGTCACATGGTCACTGAAACAACATTGATCCCAACAGACATATTATGGAACATGCGCTAATCAATGTCTTCCATTCTTTCAGAACCACTTTCACCATGACTGTGAAGTATAGTGAAAAACCCAATGGACTTTCGATGGAAGAACATAAAGGCACATGCAAAATAAGTTTAAATGACAGTTTAAAAAAATAGTAGTACTGTACCTGGCTTTGCTCACAGCTCAGCAGAATGAAGTTTAAGATCAGTTCAGTTCAAGTGAATAAAGTCCGGGACATCTGCGAGTTTTACCAGCGACAGGAAGAGATGCTTTAGGACCCTGATGTAGATTTTAGACCCGGATTGATGCAGAAAGAGGATTAGCTGGAGCTCTTTACTTTTCAAAAACACCATTTCCTGTAGAATTCTAACTTATTATTTGTCATTAACCCTCTTAGAAATGCACAATGTGTATTTTAGGCTATAATGGAATAGCATTTTAACTTAAAAAAAAAAAAAAAAAAACATTTTAGGTGCGTACATTACTGGCTCACAAGGAAATATTATTGTTTTAATTAAATCCTCATTGAACAAATCTGTATTAGCATATTCATTTATTCATTAATTTTGTGAATCCTAATTCGGGTCGCACAGAGGCTGGTGCCCACTTCAGCCGACTCTGGGTGAGGTATACCCTGAATCGCTTGCAGGGCAGCGACACGTGCCACACCACAGAGAGTGAGAGTGATGGCCGACCTTTGATAACCCAGTTAGCTGCAGTGGGGGACGGCAGTAACAACTCAGTGATCGAACCCTTGACCTTCGGATCAGTACCCAGCATCCTGCCACCAGGCCACCACTGTGCCGTATTAACATAACCTAGGAGTTGTTTAATTCATTCATTCATTTTCTAAGATGTTTAATCCTAATCATTGTCCCATCTCAGCCAACTCGGGGCGAGGGCAAGGTACACCCTGATCATCTTACCAGGCCATCGCAGGGCATTTAGTAGTTTATTTAATTTAGTAAAACAAAAACAAATGCTGTTCACATTGTGTTCGAGACTAGTTAATGCTGTCCTCCGTCTCGAATATGTACTGTTGCATTAATATGAAGATGAATAAGAGGGTTAGTTAGTTAGGCTGTGTTTAACTTCATGGCGAGTTCATTGAAATATTTTATCACAGGTTGGTTATCATGATGATGTTCGACACTACTGCGGCAACACAATCCATTAATATTTGATTGATTACTAAAGTTCACAGGGTAACTTCATTAAATTAAAGTTTTAAAGAATAATTAAAAAATAAACAACAGGCAGATCAACACCCAACAATTATTTGGTTCAAAAATCAGGAAAAATAACCAGTGTTCTTTATCTTGGTATGAGAAAGGTCACCTGGCTGACGACGACTTCTTTTCCTTTCAGCTTTCCCCTTCAGGGGTCGCCACAGCGAATCATCTGCCTCCATCTCACCCTGTCCTCTGCATCTTTTTCTCTTACACCAACTGCCTTCATGTCCTCCTTCACCACGTCCATGAATCGTCTCTTTGGTCTTCCTCTGGGCCTTCTGCCTGGTAGTTCCAACCTCAACATCCTACTACCAACTATACTCACTATCCCTCCTCTGTACATGTCCAAACCATCTCAATCTAGCCTCTCTGACTTTGTCTCCAAAACGTCTTACATGTGCTGTCCCTCTGATGGACTCATTCCTGATCCTATCCATCCTCGTTACTCCCAAAGAGAACCTCAACATTTTCATCTCTGCTACCTCCAGCTCTGGCTCCTGTCTTTTCCCCAGGGCCACTGTTTCTAAACCATACAACATCGCTGGCCTCATCACCGTCTTGTACACTTTTCCTTTCATTCTTGCCGATACCTTCCTATCACACATCACACCGGACACTTTTCTCCAACCATTCCAATCAGCCTCCACACGCTTCTTCACCTCTTTTCCACTCTCCATTGCTCTGGATTGTTGAGCCTAAGTACTTAAAATCCTCCACCTTCCTTATCTCTGCTCCCTGTAACCTCACCGTTCCTCTCGGGTCCTTGGCATTCATATTCACCTGGCTGACTGGAAGTGCTGTAATAAAGAGAACATACTGGTGGCTTATTTATATTTATACACACACACACATATATATATATATATATATATATATATATATATATATATAAATATATATATATATATATGAAATGTGTGTGTGTGTGTCTCTTCTTCTTTTCCTTTCGGCTGTTCCCTTCAGGGGTCGCCACAGCAAATGATCTGCCTCCATCTCTCCCTATCCTCTGCATCTTCTACTCTTACTCCAACGACCTTCATGTCCGCCTTCACCGCATCCATAAATCTTCTCTTTGGTCTTCCTCTGGGCCTTTTGCCTGGTAGTTCCAACCTCAGCATCCTACGACCAATATACTAACTATCCCTCCTCTGTACATGTCCAAACCATCTCAATCTAGCCTCTCTGACTTTGTCTCCAAAACATCTAACATGTGCTGTCCCTCTGATGTACTCATTTCTGATCCTATCCATCCTCGTTACTCCCAAAGAGAACCTCAACATTTTCATCTCTGCTACCTCCAGCTCTGCCTCCTGTCTTTTCCCCAGGGCCAATGTTTCTAAACCATACAACATCGCTGGCCTCATCACCATCTTGTACACTTTTCCCTTCATTCTTGCCGATACTCTCCTATCACACATCACACCGGACACTTTTCTCCATCCATTCCAACCTGCCTGCACGCGCTTCTTCACCTCTTTTCCACACTCTCCATTGCTCTGGATTGTTGAGCCTAAGTACTTAAAATCCTCCACCTTCTTTATCTCTGCCCCCTGTAACCTCAAAGTTCCTCTTGGGTCCTTGTCGTTCACACACATGTATTCTGTCTTACTAAGACTAACCTTCAATCCCCTCCTTTCCAGGGCATACCTCCACCTCTCTAGATTTTCCTCCACTTGGTCTCTGCTCTCACTACAGATCACGATGTCATCTGCAAACATCATAGTCCATGGAGATTCTTGTCTAACCTCGTCTGTTAGCCTGTCCATCACCATAGCAAACAAGAAGGGGCTCAGAGCTGACCCTTGATGCAGTCCCACCTCCACCTTGAACTCTTGTGTCACACCGACAGCACACCTCACCACTGTCTTACATCTCTCATACATGTCCTGCACCACTCTAACATACTTCTCTGCCACTCCAGACTTCCTCATACAATACCACAGTTCTTCTCTCCTGTCATATGCTTTCTCCAGATCCACAAAGGCACAATGCAGCTCCTTCTGACCTTCTCTGTACTTCTCTATTAACATCCTCAAAGCAAACACTGCATCTGTGGTGCTCTTTCTTGGCATGAAACCAAACTGTTGTTCACAAATGCTGACCTCTGCCCTTAGTCTTGCTTCCACTATTCTTTCCCATAGCTTCATTGTATGGCTCATCAACTTTATCCCTCTGTAGTTGCCACAACTCTGTACATCTCCCTTGTTCTTAAAAATGGGCACAAGCACACTTCTCCTCCATTCCTCTGGCATCTGCTCACTTTTTAAGACCTTGTTGAATATTCTTGTCAGAAAATCTACTGCTACCTCCCCTGGACACTTCCATACCTCAACTGGTATGTCATCAGGGCCAACTGCCTTTCCACTCTTCATCCTCTTCAATGCCCTCCTCACTTCTCCCTTAGTAATCTTCGCTACTTCCTGCTCCTCAACGGTCACCCCTTCTACTCTTTTTTTCTCTCTCATTTTCCTCATTCATCAGCTCTTCAAAGTACTCTTTCCATCTTCCCAGCACACTTCTGTCATCAGTCAATACATTTCCCTCTCTGTCCTTTATCACTCTAACTTGCTGCACCGTCTTTCCCATCTCTATTTCTCTGCTGTGCTAACCTGTATAGATCATTTTCTCCCTCCTTACTGTTCAACCTATCATACAAGTCATCATACGCCCTCTGTTTGGCCTTTGACACTGCTACCTTCGCCTTACGCTGTGTCTCCCTGTACTCCTGTTTACTCTCTTCGGTCCTCTCAATGTCCCACTTCTTCTTGGCTAACCTCTTCTTTTGTACACACTCCTGCACTTCCTCATTCCACCACCAAGTTTCCTTATCTACTTTCCTTCCAGAGGACACACCAAGTACTCTCCTACCGGTCTCCCTGATCACATTGGCTGTGGTTGTCCAGCCCTCTGGAAGCACTTCCTGACTACCCAAAGCCTGTTTCAACTCCTTGAAGACAACACGACACTCTTCCTTTTTCAGCTTCCACCACTTTGTCTTCTGCTCTGCCTTTGCCTTTTTCACCTTTCTCACCATCAGTGTCATCCTGCACACCACCATCCTGTGCTGTTTGGCAACACTCTCACCCACTACTACTTTGCAGTCACTGACTTCCTTCAAATTACATTGCCTACACAAGATGTAGTCTACCTGTGTGATGTAGTCTACCTGTGTGTGTGTGTGTGTATAAACTGGATTCCAGAAAACTTGGGACTCTATACAAATTGTGACTAAAAACTGAATGCAATGATGTGGAGGTGACAAATTTCAATAATTTATTCTGAATAGAACATAGATGACAGGACAAAAAGTTTAAACTGAGGAAAATGTATCATTTTAAGGGGAAATTGTGTTTATTTTCAATTTTATGGTGTCAATTCCATATCATTACATTCAGTTTTTATTCACAATTTATATAGTGTCCCAACTTTTTTGGAATCCGGTTTGTGTGTGTGTGTGTGCATGTATATAAATGTATATATAATATATCATTAATTAATAATTCATCATAATAATAATAATATTAATATCTGTGAGTTTTAGGATTCTGGGTCAATTTCACAGGTCATAATAAAATGTACATTTAAATAACATGTTGCAATAATGAACAAATGTTCTGATGTACTTTTAAAATATGCTTTCCCTGTTTGACAGATCACATAGCACTTTTTAAAAGATTCAAGTACAAGTCAAGAAAAAGAAATGCTAAAAGTTACTTCAGCCGATGACTAACACGAATGAACCTACCAGCAAATACTGAAGGCAGAGCCTTCGGAAGTGTGACGTCACTCATAATCACATGACCTTACAACATCTGTACACCAAAGTCAACAACGCCGGTGTCAGCCACTCAAGTACTCTTCACGCTGACCATCAAAAAAATGGAGAAGCGGTCACTGCAGGCCGTGTGGTAATGTTCTATTAAAAGATAAAAAAACACTGCACTTTGTGAAACGTGATGAATTTACAGAAACCACATGAAGAAATCTGATGACATTCGTAAACGATGATTAAATCTCTCTCTTAGATTTTCTTTTCTTGAGCTTTTGATTTAATTTGACATGAAATATTACGACAGCATTTGGCCGACCCTCTTATCCAGAACAACTTAGATTTATCATTTTTAAAGAACGGAGTAATTAGTAAGTAGTTCAAGGGCCCAACAGTGGCCGATTAGGGGTACTGTGGTTTAAACCAAAATCCTTGGATCAGCAAACCAGAGCATTAACCATCGAGCCACCACTCTCCTCATTTATCAAGTTTGGTCTGTATTCGGACAGTTAATTTCCCCACGCTTATTCATTTCTCTGTGGAATTTGTCTGCTTACCCCGTGTTTATTTGGGTTTCCATTTGAATACGCAGGTTACTCCATAGACCAAAGACATGCACATTCGGCGAACTGGCTGTTCAAAATTGGCCTTAGGTGTAACTGTGAGTGTGTGTGTGTGTGTTGGTGTGTGTGAGCTGTTCATGGTGTACACCCCTTCGCCCATTGTCGGCTGGGAAGAGTACCGCCCCCAATGCAACTGCTTAATGCTAATTATGGCTGCAAGGGAGGCTGGCACCCATCTCAAATGACACTGGGCGAGTACAGCGGGCACCCTAGACAGCTCACCAAGCCATCACAGGACAGAAACACACTGACAGCAATCCAGTGGCCAACTCTTTTCAAGTGGCAGCAATGATTCTTTACATGTTTCTCACCACAGACAGTAAGAGAAATGGCTATCCTGTGATAACCGAGTTGGCTGCAATGGAGGCAGCAGTGGCAATTCAGTGATACTGGGGTTTGAACCCTCGACCTTTGGATCAGTAAGCTGTCATCTTAACCACTGAGCCACCATTGTCCCTCCATAGAACATGTTTGGACTGTACTTGATTGGCATAGGTGGCTTTGTGGTTAGCATGTCTGCCTCAGAGCATGAAGACATTGGGTTTGATCCCCAGGCCCAGGTTTTTTTATGGCACTGATATGCTCTCTTTATGCTTATGTGGGTTTCCCTTTGACTATTCCGGTTTCCTCCCACGGATCAAAGACACACAAGTTAGGTTAATTGGTTGTTCTCAACTGACAATAGGTGTAACCGTGAGTGCGAATGGTGGTGTGTTCAGGGTGTAAATCGCCTTCACCTGATGTCGACTGAGATAGGCACCTAAATTCCCCTGCAACACTATCAAGACCAAGTTATTCAGATAATAAATAAATAAATAAAAATAAACAAGTCAGTTCACTGTATTATATCATAATCATATAGCTAATCATGACTCACCAGTATGATATTCAGATCTTTACTGAAACTTTTAAGTAGGGTGTAAAATAACGAAAGGCTACATGAATTTGTAAGGTGCTCTGTTGAATTAAATTGAATTGAGGTACATATCCCCAAAGTGATCATTCTGGTCCTCTTAATCTTGATCCAATAATCATGCTAATTCAACTAAGTAAACGATGGCTTTCATTAGAGTCCTAATGAGCATCTTCTGCCATTTAAAGTGTTCAGATGAGGACACCTACTGCTTCCCCACCATCCATTTTTATACGAAGCATTAATGTGAACAAAGATACGCTAACGGTTAGCAAGCTAGATAAAATATGTTGGGATTTGACATTTATTAGTAAAATCAATAAATTAATACACATTTTACCCATGTTGACAGCACATGGAAGAGTCTTTGGAGACAAAGTCAGAGAGGCTAGATTGAGATGGTTTGGACATGTACAGAGGAGGGATAGTGAGTATATTGGTAGTAGGATGCTGAGGTTGGAACTACCAGGCAGAAGGCCCAGAGGAAGACTTATGGATGTGGTGAAGGACATGAAGGTAGTTGGTGTAGAAGATGCAGAGGATAGGATGAGATGAAGGCAGATGATTCGCTGTGGCGACCCCTGAAGGGAACAGCCGAAAGGAGAAGAAGAAGACCCGTGTAGAAGTACATGAGGTTTTGCTGAAAGTTGAGACACTGATAACTAAAAATTAGTTCTGCCATCTTTCGGTGAAACATGTTTGTATCATAGAGAGAGAGAGAGAGAGAGAGAGAGCGAAAGAGAGAGAGAGAGACTGTGTTTTGCATCTTGATCTTTTTGCTTAGCTCAGCACTCAAAACAACTGAATATTCTCATTTCTGCTGCCATTGACACGCAGCAGACTTCATGGAGAAGTGGGACGTCTCAATATTAAACAATGACACCCCCCCCCCCAAAAAAAAAGGCTGAAAGTATTTGCATATATATATATTTTTTATATATATAAAAACTGCTATATTTGTGCTTTGAACAACAGCGTATTCAGATTCATCCTTGCACAGAGAAGCGGTGTAATGAGCAAAATGAAAACTACTCACTGCCTAATTCCTGTTAATGAATGAAAACGAGATTAATAATCCTGATTTGAAAAGCTCAGAACTGCATAGTACAGATATGCGAGCCACTCCACTGAAAGTAGGCTCTTGGGTCCAAAAACGAAAAATTAGATTTTTACACAGTCAGATAGAGGAGGCCCAAAGCTGCAAAATGCAGCAAGAAGTTTGTCAATACCTTGAAAACTGAGCGAGTGATGCCATTTCTTGAGTCAGCATTCAACGACAAATTTCAAAAGATATTTTAGAGAAAAATGAGCACAAAGATCACACTTCTTCCAACATCATTAGTCCTTAGCAACCAAACATTTTTATGCACTTCAGCCATATAAACTTTTAGAAAACATGTCTAGGAAGAGTTTTAGGAAGAGATGATAAGAGAAATCATCCTCATTTTAATATGACACGCCCTTTTTAAACCCATCAATCACTGTGGTAACCCCAAAAATTAACAAACAAAAAAAAACTTTATTTTTTCATTTCTGTTTATTCCAGTAAGATCAGTATGTATCTTTTT
>CM045729.1:91639049-91706549 GCA_024760905.1 Plotosus lineatus | reverse complement strand
TGTAGTAGGATTAAATGGTTTGGCAAATGGATGGACGGACACAAGTGATCTCAGATGAGCATGTGGAAAGCATAAATTTGTGCAAAGAGCTGTATAATGGCATCTTTTTAACTCTAAGAGTTTAGTGCATGCTACATGAAAAACAGATACAGTCGGCCCTCTACTTACGAAATTAATCCGTTCCATCGCCTTCTTCGTAGCCTTGAGTTTTCGTAAGTAGAGGTGCATTTTACATGTAAAACGCGTGATTCGCCTTTGATGAAAGGTCACCTTTGATGAAACACCGAGTTAGAGACTTAAAACAAAACATTAGTGAGGTGCTGCTGTTTGTCGACCTGAACAAAAATGCAGTTTTGCAACACGTTTTGTCGATGAAAAATAAAGTAAACATGACAATTTGCTGCCTCATTTTTTTCTAAAAAGGCGAATACTTCTCATTTCCAATGCAGATATCAAAAGATAAATCTATGTCATGTATTTTTATGTTTTCAAACGATTCCTGGTTGTGTGGTTGGAGACTCCCAACCGCGGGAGTATGGGACACTGCTTCGTTTTAGAGAAATCACTCAGGGATGTCACATAATTGTTTGCCCTCTGTGAAACTCTTCAGCCCCCTTCAGACAGCTGGACTGTGACCAGATGGACCGGTTGCCTTGTCAACGTCGCCTTCTTTCACAAGAAGGAACGACCGAGAAACTAAAGCCTTTGACTCACAGTTCAGGAACTTCTCTTGGGACTCGGACGTTAAAAAAACTGTAGTGACTTTCATCCTTATTTTCTTTTCATTACCCCACAGATTTATGAATTTACTTTTATCATGACAATTTTTATCCCTGCAAAGCACTGAAGGGCAAAAACAGCAAACACTGATGATAATATGTATTAAACCCTGTATTCATGACTGAACAAATTCAGACTGTAACTGAATTAACTCTGACTCATGATTTGATTACACAGCGTCTTGTTCCTGATTTATCCAACTTCACAATAGAAAGTAAAATTTAACTTGTTTGTTAGATATAAGGAATAGGGCAGTGGGGGCCTGGTGGTAATGGTGCTGGATCACTGATCCTAAGGTTGGGAGTTCAAGTCCCACTCTCCACGGGTTGTCACCTCCCAACACCCCCTAAACACACACCCCCCCCCCCCCCCCCCCCCCCGTGCACTAACTGAGTTATCAAAGGCTGGCCATGTCTGTCACTGTCTATGGTGCGAGGTTCATGGAAAAGAACCATTGCTGATTTTCGTCAAGCGGAGCTGCATAGCCGTCAGTGTGTTTCTGCCCTGTGATGGCCGGTGAGCTGTCCAGGAGGGATTCTGCCCTCATTAAGAGAGAGCGGATACATGCAAGGGACAGTGATGCCAGAAGTTATTATGGATTCAGCAGCAAAATGCGAGGGTGTTCCTGCAGGACCTCTATATTGTTCTCCAAAATGATCACAGGAATTCATGGTTTTTGGAAGTCGGACATCCTCACCTGGACATTTCTGGGTTTACTGACGTTTTGAGTGCAGTTATAACTCACTCTAACACACACACACACACACACACACACACACACAATGATTTGCGCTCAGTCTCACACCTGGGGAATTTTGGAACAGCCTACTGGCCGAATGTGCCAATCTATGGACTATGGGAGAAAACTGGAGTACCTGGAGGAAACCCACACAAGCACGCTGACAACATGCAAACCCCATACAGAATCACCCTCGCTGACCCTGAGACTCAAACCCACTATGACTATTTATCATAGTGGGAACCGACTCACGTGACCTCATATGTTCTAAAGTGACCCCTGACAATGTTTTAAGGACAATGACTCAGTCATGCGTCGGAGGCACATGGAACCACTCATCACTCTCACTTCGCTTATGGCCCATAAATAGTTCATCTCAAGCCCTGTGATGAAGTGATAAACTGCTTCCTGTTCTTTGCTGCTTGCACCAATGAAGGTGTGAGGACACTCGTGTGGCCCATGAGAGCTGTAGATCTTGACCCAAGTGTTATATTTTCCCCACAGGAACTGCCTTCTGTCACTATGAAATAAAGACTTTATAAATGCGGCGTAAAGGAACACAGCATGGCTGATAAATGGAACACATGAACGCTGCCAAGTGCAATTTCACCAGAATATCTCCACTGCCATTTAAATTTATATTATAAACAAAAGTTCAGAGTTTGATTTAATTTAACTTGGAAAAATTGCAAACCCGACAGTAGTGGCCTGGTGGCGGGGTGCTGGTTTACTGATCCAAAGGTCGAGAGTTCAAGCCCCACTATCACCGAGATGTCACTGCTGTCCCCCCAGTGCAGCTAACTGGGTCATCAAAGGTTGGCCATGTCTCTCAGTGCCTGTGGTGAGAGAAATGCAGAAGAACCATTGCTGACTTTTGAAAAGAGTAGCCCACTGGGTTGCGGTCCTGTTTGATGGCGTGGCGAGCTGTCCAGGGTGTACTCTGCCCTCGCCTGAAGTCATCTGAGAGGGATACCATTCTCCCCATGACACTAATTAGGATTAACGGGTCAGAAAATAATTGAATGAATTGGAAACCCAAAAGTCTTCCCTCTTGGCCTTTGTGCTCAATTTACATAACAGCATGAGATCAAGTGGGGCATTTTTATCAAGCTAACATGAAAAAAGCAATCAGAGACTTGCCAACAATTATTTATATACTATGAGGTGTGAAGCATCCCGGCTCTGTGCCCCAGAGCTTTGGACAGAACCAAAGCATTTACATGCTACAAATTGATTAGACCTTGTTTACAGCTGTTAATTCTCCCAGTCACCTGCAAATGAAGTGCGAGAAAGTAATGAATTTAAGCCAGCTTGAACATTGCTGGTTTAAAATCTCTGATTTCTCTCATTCTTCATATAAGTGAGGAAGCTACTGTGTTATTGTGTTTCTTGGTGTACGTGGGAGGACCAGATGGTGGTAGTCTACCACAAAAGACTTTTGGAAGCAAACCCATGTTCTGCTGTCTGGCCCAGTGTTACTAGCATTTCTTTTTGTCCTCCCCCATTTTTGTCTTGTATAAATGAAGCCAATGCTCCACTAGACCAAACAATGACCAGGATGTTTTTGTTGTCAAGGTTGAGGCTCTGGATCGTTTTACAGACTGCCATTTTAAACACTTCACTTCTTTTATATTGCATTTTGTACATGAATGTAATTTAAATCTGGCAAAAATGCATATTCATAACAAATATGTGAGGCGCTCCACCGAAAGTAGGCGCTTGTCACACAGACAACTTTTGAGATAAAGGCCAGAAAAGTAAAAATGGTCCATTTTTATCGAAATTCAGATTTTTGCATAAACTATTAAAACAAGTATTCAACTATCAGTTGTTAACGTGAAATCGACTAAAACTCACTAAAAATGTCTTTTATTTCGCCATTTTTCTGGTGAATACCCTTATAAAACTAGATAAAAAAAAAAAACGTAGCAAAACTTACTGGTTTTCATTGCAATCATTCACCGAGTTTGATATGAGACACACTATAATCCATACATCAGAAGAACGGCCGTGAAGTCGTCGCTCCATTTTGGAGACTGTTTTGATATTAAAATGAGATTCCATGCCATTTCAACGAATAAAATAAAGGTTATGAAGACAATATGCTCGTAAACAATGCAGGCGAGTTGCTGAGGAAGATCTGAAACGAGCACACTGATTGGTCAGCTCGGGCTTGCACATGTGCAGTGCCCATTACACGTTAACTTCCGGTGTTTACTGCATGCTGAATTTATCTCCAACTTTCTCTTCAATAACAGTCATTAAGTTTATTTATAAGATTGTGAATACAAATAATTTCTGGAAAAGGAGAGTAAAATGTCATCTGTGATGCCTAGCAGCATTAGTCTTGATGCTAAATTCGACGCGAGAATTCGGCTTTGATGATGCTGGAATACTTGGCGTTCTTGAAGATTATTTCGCCGATAAGTATTTTTCTCGGCATGCAAAATTCGATTATGGCATTTTATTGATTATTTTATTTGTATGTAATCTTGGAATCTGGAATGGACATGCTGGATCATGGGTTGTTTAGTTTTGTATGAAAATTGGTAAAAAGCTGAAAAATACTGAAGTGTTTCATTCCTTTTACAGATGAAGAAACTGATGATGATGATGATGATTATGCCAGCTGTGTTGATGAAGATTTTGATTTTGTTGTTGATGAAGAAGAGGCATCTGTTAATAAAAGTGTGCATGAGTCAGTTGGTTGTGTTTTTGAAGATGATGTGATCTTTTGTGCTGAGCAGGATATAGATGAAGATGATGATGCTGAAGGCAGAGTAGATGAAGCTTACTTGTATAAAGAGATCAGAGAGTTTTGTTGTATAGTTTTCTTATACTAGTATATCTTCTTCTTCTTCTTTTCGGCTTTTTCCCAGTTTTCTTAAGATCAGTGTGATTGTTTGAACCCGACAGTGTTTTTTTCCGATCAGTGTCATTTGAAGGCATTTGAACCTTTATGTCTGTCTGTCTTCCTTTCGGCTTTTTCCCTTTTACTCGGGAGTCGCCGCAGCGAATCATCTGATTCGCACATTTGATTTGGCAGAGGTTTTTACGTCGGATGCCCTTCCTGACACAACCCTTTTAGCAAGGGACAGAAACACGCTGACGACTTTGCAGCTACTCTTTACGAAAGTCAGCAATGGTTCTTTTACATGCCTCTCACCATAGACAGTGACAGACATGGCCCGCCTTTGATAACCCAGTTAGCTGCACTGGGGGGGACAGTGACAACCTTGTGGAGAGTGGGACTCGAACCCCCAACCTTTGGATCAGCGATCCAGCGCCCTATACCACTAGACCACTACTGCCCCTAACATTTGAACCTTTATATAATGGTCAAAAAGATACATACTGATCTTATTGGAATAAACAGAAATTAAAAAAAAAAAAAGTTTTTTTTTTTTGTTAATTTTTGGGGGTTACCACAGTGACTGATGGGTTTCAAAAGGGCGTGTTAAAATGAGACGGGGCAGTGGTGGTCTAGTGGTATAAGGTGCCGGATTGCTGATCCAAAGGTTGGGGGGGGGTTCGAGTCCCACTCTCCACACGGTTGTCACTGTCGGGGGCCCAGTGCAGCTAACTGGGTTATCAAAGGCGGGCCATGTCTTTCACTGTCTATGGTGTGAGGCATGTAAAAGAACCATTGCTGACTTTCGACAAGAGTAGGCTGAAAAGCCGTCAGCGTGTTTCCGCCCTGCGATGGCCTGGCGAGCTGTCCAGGGTGTACTCTGCCCTCACCCTGAGTTGGCTGGGATGGGCACCAGCCTCCCCGTGACCCTAATTAGGATGAAGCGGTTACAGAAAATTAACTGAAAGATTAAAATGAGGATGATTTCTCTCATCTCCTCTTCCTAAAACTCTTCCTAGACATGTTCTCTAAAAGTTTATATGGCTGAGGTGCATAAAAATGTTTGGTTGCTAAGGACTAATGATGTTGGAAGAAGTGTGATCTTTGTGCTCATTTTTCGCTAAAATGTCTTTTGAAATTTGTAGTTGAATGCTGACTCAAGAAATGGCATCACTCGCTCAGTTTTCAAGGTATTGACAAACTTTTTGCTGCATTTTGCAGCTTTGGGCCTCCTCTATCTGACTGCGTAAAAATCTAATTTTTCGTTTTTGGACCCAAGAGCCTACTTTCAGTGGAGTGGCTCGCATATGTCTGATATTCATTTACTTTTTTTACTTTTTACAAGCACACCTTTTTTTGTTTTTTGGTGTGTCCAGTACTTCAGCCCTGATCAGACCACTGAAAGCTAATTTTCAGCCAATTTAGCATGCTGGCTTGCCGTCAGGTCACTTGAAGAGAGAAATCATTTTAACTGGCTGTTCAGGTTACTGATTAAGTGCATGAGAAGAGAAATGAAAGCAAACACAGAACATCTCTCATTTCATGTAGTTTCTTCTTTTTTCTGTCACTGCTTTATCATTGCTTCCACAAGCAACACACCACGAAGAATAACTGATTATACCGGTGCCAACATCTTCGTATTAGTCATAGCTTCACTTAAATTTGCACCATATACAGTATATGTGACACAGTGGCTTACTGGTTAGCATGTCCACTTCATAGCAAGAAGGTCCAGGGTTCAGGTCCAGGGCTCAATGCCTTTGTAGTTTCTCTCTTGGGTGCTCCAGTGTCCTTCCACAGTCCAAAGACATGGACATTAGGCTCAACTGGCTGTTCCAAAGTGCCCCTAGGGGTGTGTGGGTGTGTGTGAATGATTACTTTTAACTCTGTGTGTGTGTGTGTGTGTGTGTGTGTGTGTGTGTGTGTGTGTGTGCGTGCGTGTGTGTTTTGGTCCTGCAATGGAATGGTGAGCTGTTCAAACAAAGCTGCACTGATTGAACTTTTGCACCAGGAGTGGCATAAAAGACTGAAGGACTGGTGGAGGATATATGCCAAGATACAGGAAAGCAGTTATTTTTCTAAACTGCTCTATTATTTTATTAAAGATGATCTATCTTAGCCGTCTCTGGGGGACCAGAGGATACACAGAATAGCTTGCTAGACCACCTTTAGGGCCAACACACACACACACACACACACACACACACACACACACACACACACACACACACACACACACACACACACACACACACACACACACACAGAGCCATTTACACTGACACTGGATTGGATTGTAGAAAGAAACTGGAGCACCAAAATGAACCCATGTACAGGGAGACCATAAAAACTCCACACAGAAACACCCTCGCCAGGCATGGGGCTCAAACCCAGGACCTTCTTTCAGTGAAGCAAAAGGGCCACACCAGATTTGCCAGGATTATTCCACCTACTGATTTCTAATCTCAACCTCGGCACATGCATTAGTACTGTATTGTTTAAAATACAACATGATCTTATTATAATCGTCACAGCTCGACTCTGTGGCCTGTTGTCTTTCATCTGCTCATTTTCCTATCCATGTATGTTTGCTTGGTCTACCATGTGTAGACTTTAACCTTTCACTTCTTTCCGGTCTATCAAAGCATTTCTGTGGTTAAATCAATAGCACTGCTGATGAATCCGCCTTGTCTCTGTACTAGAAACCGCTTCTCTACCCCCTAGCTTCACCTTTACCACATTCTGTGAACCTAAAACATTGATCTCAGACCAGTGCCTTATTACACTAATGATTGTGGAGCATTCATGACCCTGCCTGTGGTAGAATACCACGTGCACTATTCAGCACATGGCTCTGAAAGAACTTGAAATAATATGGGACTGGATATGAAATCATCTTTGCAAACAGCTGTGAGTTTGCATAATGCTTTCATTCTGGTTGAAATAGAAGTGAATGCATTTCTGGGCATGTGGGTGCAAAGCTATCTCAAAAAAAAAAAAAAAAACCCACAAAACCACTATTCTACTGATACCACAACAAAAAAAAAAAGGCCCACAGACTTTTAAGCTACATCATGAGTCCAATACATGTACTGGCATTGTACGTACTACCAGTCAAAAGTTTGGGGTCACCCAGACAATGATTACATATTCCATGAAAACTCAAACTTACATTCATTACACACACACACACACACACACACACACACACACACACACACACACACACATACGTATTATATCTATCTATCTATCTATCTATCTATCTATCTATATATATATATCCTAGTCCTTCTCAAAAAATTAGCATATTGTGATAAAGTTCATTATTTTCTGTAATGTCCTGTTAAAAATTAAACTTTCATATATTTTAGATTCATTGCACACCAACTGAAATATTTCAGGTCTTTTATTGTTTTAATACTGATGATGATTTTGGCAGACAGCTCATGAAAACCCAAAATTTCTATCTCAAAAAAAAGAGCATATGATGTTCAGGTAGTGTAAACGAGCTATTAACCTAATCATCTGAATCAACCAATTAACTCTAAACACCTGCAAAAGATTCCTGAGGCTTTTAAAAACTCCCAGCCTGGTTCATTATTCAAAACCGCAATCATGGGTAAGACTGCCGACATGACTGCTGTCCAGAAGGACATCATTGACACCCTCAAGCAAGAGGGTAAGACACAGAAAGAAATCTCTGAGCCAATAGGCTGTTCCCAGAGTGCTCGATCAAGACACCTCAGTGGGACGTCTGTGGGAAGGAAAAAGTGAAAGAAGGGCCGATTCCAGACCTTGGGGGACCTGTGGAAGCAGTGGACTGAGTCTGGAGTAGAAACACCCAGAGCCACCATGCACAGGTGTGTGCAGGAAATGGGCTACAGATGCCGCATTCCCCAGGTCAAGCCACTTTTGATCTAGAAACGGTGGCAGAAGCGGCTGACCTGGGCTACAGAGAAGCAGCACTGGACTGTTGCTCAGTGGTCCAAACTACTTTTTTCAGATGAAAGCAAATTTTGCATGTCATTTGGAAATCGCGGTGCCAGAGTCTGGAGGAAGACTGGGGACAAGGAAATGCCAAAATGCCTGAAGTCCAGTGTGAAGTCCCCACAGTCAGTGATGGTCTTGGGTGCCATGTCAGCTGCTGGTGTTGGTCCACTGTGTTTTATCAAGGGCAGGGTCAATGCAGCTCACTCTCGGGAGATTTTGGAGCACTTCATAGTTCCATCTGCTGAAAAGCTTTATGGAGATGAAGATTTCATTTTTCAGCACGACCTGGCACCTGCTCACAGTGCCAAAACCACTGCTAAATGGTTTACTGACCATGGTATTACTGGGCTCAATTGGCCTGCCAACTCTCCTGACCTGAAGCCCATAGAGAATCTGTGGGATATTGTGAAGAGAAAGTTGAGAGACACCAGACCCAACACTGTGGATGAGCTTAAGGCCGCTATCGAATCATCCTGGGCCTCCGCAACACCTCAGCAGTGCCACAGGCTGATTGGCTCCATGCCACGCCGCATTGAAGCAGTCATTTCTGCAAAAGGATTCCCGACCAAGTATTGAGTGCATAACTGAACATAATTATTTGAAGGTTGACTTTTCTTGTATTCAAAACACTTTTTTACTTGGTCGGATGAAATATACTAATTTTTTGAGATAGAGATTTTTGGTTTTTCTTTACTTTTTTGCCAAAATTATCAATATTAAAATAAACTACTTCAGTTGAGTGTCATGAATCTAAAATATATGAAAGTCTAATGTTTATCAGTACATTATAGAAAATAATGAACTTTATCACAATTCTTTTTCACAATTTATCACATAATTTTTTGAGAAGGACCTGTGTATATATAAAATATATGTATACAGGGATCACTCACTTTCCATGGTTAATGGGGCCCGAGACCCCCCCCCCCCAACACTGATTTCCGTGAAGTAGGATTGACCCCCCTGACTGATGTATACGTATATGTGACTATGATATCAATAAATACACATTTAATGTTATAAATGCTTTAAATAACACTTTAACATTGAAAAATAATGCATAAAATATAAATACACACACACAGATGCCCACCTCACATAAAAATGTAACTAGTTTTGTTTTTTGGGGTTTTTTTGCCTAATTGGCCTTTTTTTTTTAATTTGATGAATATATTTTTTAAAATAACCACGATGCACTGAAGCCGCATAAATTGAAGCACGAAGTAGCGAGGGATCCCTGTATATATCAACTCAATTTCCTATGGGATCAAAAAAAGAAGTATTCTGAATCTGTGTGTGAATCTTATCTTCTTATGTATATTTACACACACACACACACACACACACACACACACACACACACACTGTGGGTGGTTAACGGTGATAAATACCTGATGAAGCGAACTATTTGTTTCGCAGATAAATTTTCATCTCCAGATTTCCATTCAGGATTTTCCCTCAAAGGAACACACAGAGCTTTATTATATCAGGCCCAAAAACACTGATCATACTGAAATAAACTCAAACCAAATTAAGCAAAAGCACAGTCTGAAGTCACGATATATGATCATCACACACCACTGACTCATCTTCTTTTCATCTCGTGTTGACTCCTCATGTTTTCTTGAGTTAACTGAAAGCAGACACCGCAGAACACCATTAAACCAAGAAACCCAGTGAAGGACATGCGGTTATGAGTTACAACCCACATCTTTTCAGGTGTCTCCAGGACCATGGTGTGAAGTTACCAATACCAATGAGTTCTCAAGCAGTTCTCAAGCAGGTTTACACCATCACACCCAAACAAGAATGGTTTCGAGTGGAACAAGGGTCACACAGATAAGTGTGAGAAGCTACAGCTACTTGATGGATTTCATTTTGCTTTTCACACATCGGGTTCCACCGGACACCAAGGTCGTACCAAGATTTAGAGCAAAACTACTCTATCCTGTTCCAAGATAAGATCTTCCTAAATTTTGTAGCATTTTATTCTATGGAACTGTGATACTATTCATTCATTTTCTAAGCTGCTTAATCCTGGTTGTGGGGCCGGTGGCGGAATGGTTTGGGTGCTGCGCTCATGATCGGGAGGTTGTGAGTTTGAATCCCACTGAGACCCTTACTGTGCTAAGACCCCTGGGCAAGGTCTTAACCACAAGTGTGCCTCTGTTCCCCCAGCAGTATAAATGGGTACCAGTAAAAATATACTGGGAAGGTAACCTGCGATGGACTAGTGTCCCATCCAGGGGGAGTTGAACTCCTGGTCGCTTCACGCTATGGAAACCGGGGATAAGCACCGGCCCGATGAGCCAAGAGGCTCGGGTGTAAAAACCCCACAGACTTTACCTACCTTTACCTTAATCCTGATTGGGTTGCAGGGAGGCAGGCACCCAGCTCAACTGACTCTGGGCAAGGGTGGGGTACACCTTGGAGAGCTCACCACTGTGAAACTCCTTCATCACATTTTTTCATATTAATAAAATAGCTTTTTAAAGATACAAATATATAAATTTATAATGTATATTGGTAAACAAAATGTTAACTGACTGTTCTAATATAACTGATTTACAGCTTAAAAAATGAACACATCCTGGCACTATTCCTACTCCAAGAAATCATTTCATCCACTTTTGCATGGTCATACAAAACAGGTTGCCTTCAGAACCGACTGTGCCTAGAGTATGTTCCACCCACTTTCCTACATGTTTACACTGTCACGCTGAAATAGGTAGCAAGCCGGAAACTAGAGGCAGCAACACACAAGCAATCTACTGAAGAGGAACCGCCCATTCGCCATGAAAGCTCACACACACACACACACACACACACACACACACACACACACATACACACACACACACACACACACACACACACACACACAACAAAAACAAAACAGTCAATGGGAAGGATAACTACAAATAAAACCTCTGACTTGACAGTGATTATCTTCAGATTCCAAATTGCGCCGAGCACACAGAGTTCATGGACAATCTGTGCCACCATGAAAATGTGAGCACATTGTATTAGTTTTTACCAGAACAAATTATTTTAGCACTGGGACAACTTGCTCCTTGCAATAGTTGCACTGGCACAAATGCCCATGTAAATATTGCTTTCATAGTAGAGCTAGTCATTTTCTTGGCTAGTACATAAAGTACATTGGATTTTATTTTTATTTCTGTTATAGATTTATATATTGTAAAAGACTCTCAATCCCAGAACCGGAATAGTATAAAGCCATTAAAAGACAAGTTCAGTGGTACCTCACCTTACAAAATGACTCCATTCCAGAGCCTTTTTCTTAACCTGGATTTTTCATAAATTGAACCGCATATAAATTGAACCGCATTTTACAGCGGGTGGACAACATAATGGAAACACCTAACATTTTGGCATCATAATCTTTGAACATAATTTAAACAATCAAAACTTGGCATATGTTATTATTTTTTGTATAATAATTTTATTTGATATGTTGATGTAAAATGAATGTTTTTTTTCCTTTTTCAGATATTGAAAACATGAATCATACCCCATAATGGCAGAGCTCTCAGATTTTAAAAGAGGCCAAATTGTTGGTGCTTGTATGGTCAGCACTAGTGTAACAAAAACTGCCCAAATGTTCGGTGTTTCAAGAGCTACTGTCTCAAAAGTAATGAGTGGCTTTGAAAGAGAGGGCAAAACGTCCTCAGCAAAGCACAACTCCGCCATCGTCTCTAAAAGAGTTGGAGGGGATTCGAACTGAAGAATGGCTTCAAATTCCTTTGGAAACAATTCACAAGTTGTATGAATCAATACATATGCAAAGTTCTGATTGTTTAAATTATGTTCCGAGATTATGATGCCAAAATGTTAGGTGTTTCCATTATTTTGTCCACCCCCTGTACATGTAAAATGTGTGATTTGTTTCAAGGCCCCCAGTACTACCCCCTAAACCCTATAAAAATTATAAAAGTATACCTTTTAAGACCTCCTTCTGCTTCAATATTATACCGATGGTAGACGGGTTTGGCCATATTCCTTTGTGATATCACTCAACCACCTGCCACGAGCTTGCTTCTTCTCGCTCCTTAGTAACAAAACTTACACTGTACTTGTTTTTTTTTTTGTATTCCAGCAGTGTGTGTGTGTGTGTGTGTGTGTGTGTGTGTGTGTGTGTGTGTGTGTGTGTGTGTGTGTGTGTGTGTGCGTGCATGTGTTGACCATATCTTCTTAGCAGAGTTATAATCTTACAAATGTTTATGGAAGGTTAAAAGCCTGAGTCAAAAAACTCATGAAACAACAGTAACTCTGTCCTTTACATGAAAAGCATTATGGGAGATGCAGCTCCATAATAGCCAATGGGAGGGAGCTGCGTCATCCCTCCTAGATAACGGGAGGCCAGTGGGGCGGGATGTTGGGAGAAAGCCAATTGGAAAGCAGCTTGTGCATTGTTTGAATGTTTGAATGGTGCATTTGTTGCGTTTCGTAAGGAGAACTTGTTTCGTATATGGAAACAAAAAATTTTGGAAAATGTTTTTCTGAGCCTGGATTTTTTGTTTGCTGGGACTATCGTAAGGTGAGGTACCACTGTATAATATATGTGTATTTTACATTCATCAATGTTATTTGTTTAAGTCAGCAGCAGTAATGCCTGAAACAGCACAGACGAGCATTGTTGGCCCAATTTACCAAACACCCTGAACTTTTAAATAAATTTATTACCATCTTACAGCAGGCCCTGGTTAACAACGACTGCCATCAGTGCTGTTAACCAATAGGGTGCTGGTGGAAATTGGACTACCGTTGGTCGAAGATGTCGAAGAAGGAGAGGCGGGAGGCGTGTCCGTAGGCAGAGAGAGAAGAGGAAAAGCACGAGTCCAGGACTGAGAGTAGGGACTTTAAATGTTGGAACTATGGCAGGAAAAGGTAGATAGCTGGCTGACATGATGCAGAGGAAGAAGGTGGACATACTGTGTGTTCAGGAGACCAGGTGGAAAGGTAGCAAGGCCAGAAGCTTAGGAGCAGGGTTTAAGCTGTTTTTTTCATGGTGTGGATGGGAAGAGAAATGGAGTAGGAGTCATCTTGAGGGAGGAGTTGGTCAGAAATGTTCTAGAAGTGAAAAGAGTGTCAGAGACAGAGTGACGAGTCTCAAGTTAGAAATTGAAAGTGTGATGTTCAATGTTGTTAGTGCTTATGCCCCACAGGCAGGATGTGAGCTAAAAGAGAAGGAGAGATTCTGGAGTGAGTTAGATGAAGTGATGCAGAGTACCCCCAGAGGTGAAAGAGTGGTCATTGGGGCAGACTTCAATGGACATGTTGGTGCAGGAAACAGAGGGGACGAGGAAGTGATGGGCAAGTTTGGTATACAGGACAGGAACACAGGAGGACAGATGTTGGTAGATTTTGCAAAAAGGATGGAAATGGCTGTGGTGAATACTTGTGGTGAAAGACAGGAGCATATGGTCACTTATAAAAGCGGAGGTAGGAGCACACAGGTAGACTACATCTTGTGCAGGTGATGTAATTTGAAGGAAGTCAGTGACTGCAAAGTCATAGTGGGTGAGAGTGTTGCCAAACAGCACAGGATGGTGGTGTGCAGGATGACACTGATGGTGAGGAAGTTAAAAAAGGCAAAGGCAGAGCAGAAGACAAAGTGGTGGAAGCTGAAAAAGGAAGAGTGTCGTGTTGTCTTCAAGGAGGAGTTGAAACAGGCTTTGGGAGGTCAGGAAGTGCTTCCAGATGACTGGACAACTACAGCTAATGTGATCAGGGAGACAGGTAGGAGAATACTTGGTGTGTCATCTGGAAGGAAAGTAGATAAGGAAACTTGGTGGTGGAATGAGGAAGTGTAGGAGTGTGAACAAAAGAAGAAGTTAGCTAAGAAGAAGTGGGACATTGAGGGAACCAAAAAGAATAAACAGGAGTACAGGGAGACACGGCGTAAGGAGAAGGTAGCAGTGTCAAAGGCCAAACAGAGGGCGTATGATGACTTGTATGCTCGGTTGGAAAGTAAAGAGGGAGAAAATGATTTATACAGGTTAGCACAGCAGAGAAATAGAGATGGAAAGGACGTGCAGCAAGTTAGAGTGATTAAGGACAGAGAGGGAAATGTATTGACTGATGACAGAAGTGTGCTGGGAAGATGGAAAGAGTACTTTGAAGAGCTGATGAATGAGGAAAATGAGAGAGAAAAAAAGAGTAGAGGAGGTGACCGTCGAGGACCATGAAGTAGCAAAGATTAATAAGGGTGAAGTGAGGAGGGCATTCAAGACGATGAAGAATGGAAAGGCAGTTGGTCCTGACGACATACTGGTGGATTTATGGAAGTGTCTAGTAGAGGAAGCAGCATATTTCCTGACAAGAACATTCAACAAGGTCTTATAGAGTGAGAGGATGTCAGAGGAATGGAGAAGAAGTGTGATGGTGCCCATTTTTAAGGACAAGGGAGATGTGCAGAGTTGTGGCAACTACACAGGGATAAAGTTGATGAGCCATACGATGAAGTGATGGGAAAGAATAGTGGAAGCGAGATTAAGGGCAGAGGTCAGCATTTGTGAACAACAGTTTGGTTTCATGCCAAGAAAGAGCACCGCAGATGCAATGTTTGCCTTGAGGATGTTAATAGAGAAATACAGAGGTCAGAAGGAGCTGCATTGTGCCTTTGTGGATCTGGAGAAAGCATATGACAGGGTGCCGAGAGAGGAATTGTGGTATTGCATGAGGAAGTCTGGAGTGGCAGAGAAGTATGTTAGAGTGGTGCAGGACATGTATGAGAGATGTAAGACAGTGGTGAGGTGTGCTGTCAGTGTGACAGAAGAGTTCAAGCTGGAGGTGGGACTGCGTCAAGGGTCAGCTCTGAGCCCCTTCTTGTTTGCTATGGTGATGGACAGGCTGACAAATGAAATCAGATAAGATTCCCCATGGACTATGATGTTTGCAGATGACATTGTGATCTGTAGTGAGAGCAGAGAACAAGTGCAGGAAAATCTGGAGAGGTGGAGGTATGCCCTGGAAAGGAGGGGAATGAAGGTTAGCTTCAGTAAGACAGAATACATGTGTGTGAATGAGAAGGACCCAAGAGGAACGGTGAGGTTACAGGGAGCAGAGATAAGGAAGGTGGAGGATTTTAAGTACTTAGGCTCAACAATCCAGAGCAGTGGAGAGTGTTGAAAAGTGGTGAAGAAGCGTGTGCAGGCAGGTTGGAATGGTTGGAGAAAAGTGTCCGGTGTGATGTGTGATAGGAGGGTATCGGCAAGAATGTAAGGAAATGTGTACAAACAGTGTTGAGGCCAGCGATGTTGTATGGTTTAGAAACAGTGGCCCTGGGGAAAAGACGGGAGGCAGCGCTGGAGGTAGCAGAGATGAAAATGTTGAGGTTCTCTTTGGGAGTAACGAGGATGGATAGGATCAAGAATGAGCACATCAGAGGGACAGCACATGTAAGACGTTTTGGAGACAAAGTCAGAGAGGCTAGATTGAGATGGTTTGGACATGTGCAGAGGAGGGATTGTGAGTATATTGGTAGTAGGATGCTTAGGTTGGAACTACCAGGCAGAAGGCCTAGAGGAAGACCAAAGAGATGATTCATGGATGTGGTGAAGGAGGACATGAAGGTAGTTTGTGTAAGAGAAGAAGATGCAAAGGATAGAGTGAGATGGAGGCAGATGATTTGCTATGGCGACCCCTGAAGGGAAAAGCCGAAAGGAAAAGAAGAAGAAGTCAAAAGGAAAAGAAGAAGATATTATGTGAAGCTCATACTAGATCCTGCTGAACCAATTTCCCATTTGACAAATATCAAGTTGAATCATTTTCACTGTTTATATGGAGCAGTAAATTAATGCCTTACAGACTGAAGTATACTAAACTCTGCCTTCTGCCTTGAGAATCGTTCTTCAGTACCGGTTGGGCTGTCTGGCCCCTAAGTATCCTCAGGCCGAATTCCCCAGGCTGTAAGGCTCAAGGAGGTAGCATTAAGCTCGGGAGATGACAAAGGAAACGGTAATGACCTTGGCTTGTGCGCCTGCGCTTCGCTTTAGTGCTATTGTGGAATGCTAGCTCTTGATTATCTCCTTACAATGGTATAGTGTTCACTTGGATGCTTACATAACTATACAAAAACACGCTCGTAATGGAAAACATGTTTGCATTTGGTTTTGTTTACACACAAAGTAATTATATAATATAATTATTCCCTTATGACTTTTCATCACATGAACAATATTATAGTAGTGATGCTCTTTGTTGATTTTGTAGGCTTCCCTCTCTGCAAGGAAATATTGTATAAGATATCAGGGAAGGTTGAAATGCATCAGTGAATGAATTGCATCATCAGGAGTTTCCAGGTTTTGCAAGTTCCTTCTTTTACATTCAAATGTGCCCTGCAGCGCTTGCTGTGCACCTGAACACGGAAAAGAGTTTTCTTACCATAGAACCCATTCTGAGTTACAGTAAGAAAGATGTGGCAAAAATACAGGAACAAATAAACAGAGAAGAGCTGGTTAGGAATTTTTTGGGATTCCCAGTTATAGAAGAACAAATCAATCATAAGAGAAGTAGACGTCAGTTTCGACTGTGTACTCGGCACTAGACTTAGGTCTCACTGCTTCACATGTAAACAAATGTCCTGTACTAGTAGAGTTTAGTGAATAGTGAAGGTGGAAGAGGGATAAGAACAACCCGTGGCGGGAGAGACAGAGACACAATGAATGACTGTGAGTAATCGAAAGAGGAGGCAACAAAAAGTCTACTCCATTTCCATAAAAAAGGAGCACAGGAATAGAAAGAAGGAAGAAATCAGTCACGCCTTCGCTGCTGCCTCGGGAAAATGGAATGGTGCTCTATGGTTAGATCTGAACCCGAGATCCTCACAAATTTTACTACACATAAAAGAAATGCATTGAAACAGATCTGCAGGTAAAAATAATGCAAGGTGCTACTAAAGGAAATGTAGACAAATACTAGATACCATTATTTCTCACTTGCTCATTTGCTAAATAGTTTTTTTTTTTTTTTTTTCTGCTATTGCAGCCATGAGTGAGACTGGAGCCTCAGTACACACTGGGCAAAAGCAGGGTACACCCTGAACAGCTTGTCAGACCATCACAGGATGACACACACAACCATTGACACTCATATTCATTGAACAGTGAATGGTTAAGATGGTGCTTCCTAGAGGGCGACGTCGCGGAGTTCTCGGAGTCAAATGGTTTCTTTGTTTGTTTTAAATGTTGTTTTTGTTCGTTTGGTTTTTTGCACTTTGCTCGTCTATGACCGTTGCGACCCTACTACAGCTATGAGAGCGCAGTCCTTTTGGACATTTAGAACTGAGCACGCTCATCTCCTATCCTGAGCTAATATGCTACCGCAGCTCAATGCTAGCTGCACCCCAGATAACAGTAAGCCCAGGCGGAGACGCAGCAGCCGAAGACGGGCTGAACGACTACGCCGGCGCTTGGTTAGCAGTGGAAGGTTAGCACTCCCGGTCATACTGCTTGGAAATGTTCAGTCGCTGTGAAACAAGATGGACGAGCTTCATGCTCGGATTGCGGCACAGAGGGATCTCCAGGACTGCTCCATGCTGTGTTTCTGTGAAACATGGCTCGAGGAGAGTACACCCGACGAGGCGACTACACCAGCCGGCTACACGGCCTTCAGAGAGGAGCGCAGCGGCTAGCAAGAAGAACCGCGGCGGTAGAACGGCGGATTCTCGTTAAATAAACTCGGTGTACTGACTGTAGATTATCTCTAAACCCTGCTCTGAGAATGTACAACATCTAACTTTGAAGTTACGGCCATTTTGTTTACCCAGAGAACTGTTCATTTTCTTTCAACAAAACAATGGGCAGAGTGCAGTATAAATATAAATATATAACATAATATAATATAATATAATATAGTGCAATTTCTTTTACTGCGGTTATCTACTGATTTATTTATTGTATTATTATTATTATTATTACTTTTGTTGTTATTATTGTATTGTTTGCTGGGTCTGTTTAAAGTCTTTTTAAATATAAATTTTTTATGTGTTTATTTTATAGAAGTTTGTGTGTTGTTGATTTGAGCCTTCTTTTCTGTTTGTAACTCGACTCCTTGAACAACCGCACAAGAATTCCTACGAGTGTAAAAAACATAAATGGCTATTAAAAATCCTGAATCCTGAATATTCACACCAAGGGTCAAGTTGGAACAGCCAACAATCTCCATGTGCATGTCTTTAGAGTTTGGGAGGAAACCAGAGTAACAAGATGAAACCCATGTGAGTATGAGGAGAGCATGCAAACTCCACACACAGGTGCCCGAGCAAGGGACGTTCTTGTTGTGAGGTGGACATGACACCACTCCACCACCGTGCTGCCTTAATGACAAAATACATTTTTAAAAATTCAAACCAATTTGCTAACTTTCTTCAACAAGAATAACAAGAATAAACAATGGAGCGGCTCCTGTTACTAAGAAACAACGAAGCTGAGGAACAGCTTTACCTCCCACTGCTCCCGAGCTCAGAGACTGGAGCCTCTAAATAGAATTCTTTTTATACAGTAGATAACATCACCATATCAACAATTCCTCAGGTTATAACCAGTTTATGTGGAGCGCTGATAATTGAAGTCCCTATCTCGGCTGCGGATATGGAAAAAAAAACACCATATTACAAATTATGACCTATATTATCAGTCAAAGCTTCTACTAGGGTAGTGGTTAACATGTTCACCTGATAGCAGAAGGTTCCAGGCTTGGGGTGTTTCTCTCTCGAGCTTGCATGTTCTCCATGACATTGCAAGGGTTTACTCCGGGTGCTCTGATTTCCTCCCACAGGCCAAATACATGCACAGTAGACTGTTCTAAATTGCCCCTAGTTGTGAGTTTGAGTGTGAATGGTTGTATGTGTGTTAGCCCTGCGCTGGCCTGTTCTGGTTGTACACCACCCTCACCAAGAGTTGGCCAAGATGGGCACGAGGCTCCCCGTGACCCAAATCAGCAAGAAGCGGTTCATAAAATGAATGAATGCATAAATAAATGAGCTTCGACTCTGGCAACATGGTGGTGTATCGGTTAGCATGTTCAGCTCACAGCAAGAAGGTCCTGGGTTCGAGTCCCTGACTCAGTCATTTCTATTGAAGTTTGCATGTTCTCACGATGCCTGTGTGGCCTTTCTTCGGGTACCAGCAGGCCAAGAACAGGCAGTTTACAGGACAATTGCTCACAGAACAAATGCTCACAACCTGAATGAAAAAAACAGACATTTGCTCACAACTAAAAAATTTTTCTTCAATTTTAACCCGAACCCAAACCCTAAACCCTGACCCTGACCCTAACCCTGAACCTGAACCCCAACCATAAACCCTAAACCCTAATCCTAACTCAGACCCTAAACCCTAAACCCTAACCCAAACTCTAACCATAAACCCTAAACCCTGACCCTGACCCTGACCCTGACCCTAAACCTAACCCCAACCATAAACCCTAAACCCTAATCCTAACTCAGAACCCTAAACCCTAACCCAAACTCTAACCATAAACCCTAAACCCTGACTCCTGACCCTGACCCTAACCCTAAACCTGAACCCCAACCATAAACACTAAACCCTAACCTGAAACCCTAATCCTAACTCAAACCCTAAACTCTAAACCCTAACCCTAACCCCTAACCCTAACTCTAAACCTAAACCCTAACCCTAATGTATAATGAGTTAATTTAGCATTATGTATTTATAATAATAATAAATACTTTTTATAACACATTGTGATCTTTTTGTATTATGCGTTTATTAGAACAAAGAAAAAAGATGTTGTGAGCTGTTGTTGTCTGTTTTGTCACGAAGGTTGTGAGCATTTATCCTGTGAGCAAATGTCCACGCACCAAAACAGGCTCCTTAGGCTGATTAGCTGTTCCTAGTTGCCCCTACATTGGATGAGTGTTGGTCCTGCGAATCTGTACATGGTGTACCCTGCCTTGCCTCGGCTGAGATAAGGACCAGCCTTCCCGTGGTCCTAGTAGAATTATGCAGTTTTGCAAACAAGTGTGTGAGTGAGTAAGATTACAATAGACAAAATTAATCAACATTCTCTGGGCGATAAAATGAAAGATTTCAACACTATGGTGTTAAACAGGTTTGTTCAGGTAAAAGTGAGACGCTTCGGCTAATCATATCGGTATCGTTCTCACTCACCACAATGCCAAGCCTTTCAACTACTAGAATCAGGTAGAATCAGGGGGGCTGGAGAATTTATTAACCAACATCGGGTGATGGCAGATTACAGCCTGAAGAGCTCACCTGACCATCGCAGGGCCAACACACACACACACACACACACACACACACACACACACACACACACACACACACAGTTACAAACAATCATTCACATTCACAACTGGTGGAGAACTAATTCCACACAAAAACGCTCGAACCTGGAGTAATTGGCATCATAGCACTAGAATTTGACTGTTGAGTGCAGAAAGAGAGATGGAAATGACTGTTCTGTCTCGGTCTTTCTTTCCCTTGTCTTTTTTCTCTTCTCTGTTCTTGTTTTAGAGTCTGTGTTTCCTCTGTTCCCCGGCACTGCAGTGCTGCTCGTGTCGTCTGTGTCTGAATCCACTTCCGTTATTGGATTAAAAGGCAAATTCATCTTTGCACAAATGATGCTGATTTTGATCTCTCTCTCTCCACCCCTCTCCTCTCCACCCCCTCCCCGTTCGTTTCCCATAGATTAATTATGCGGTATCTCTGAGAGTGGGAGGAGAACGTACTGCAGGGTGGAAGATGGATAGGCTGGAGTGGAATATTCCACAAGCTTCTGATTCTGTTTCTGGACTACAGTGAGCGGGAGAACAGACGCATTAATCAGACATGTCACTGATCCAGCATTGAGGGCTTGTTGAGAAAATCACACACACACACACACACACACACACACACACACTGCTGGAATACGAAAAAAAAAACAAGTACAGTGTAAGTTTTGTTACCAAGGTGTTGAACCACCATGAATCATCAGAAGAGCTTCAGTGAACCACAAGACTGATCATAAACACCATTCATCCAAAATATACAGTACCCCCCCCCCTCCCATACTATTTTGATGATGATTATGAAGATGATGATTACCTCAAATGCCTAGTCTAATGTGGAACTTCAAAATCTCTCAGGTAAAGACCAGAGTGTATGATTTACGTCATGCCATCCTCATCATGATTTATTTCATTTATTCATTTTTTGTAACTGCTTAATCCTAATTAGTGTCACGGAGAGGCTGGTGTCCATCCCAGCAGACTCCGGGCGAGGGCAGAGTACACCCTGGACAGCTCGCCAGGCCATTGCAGTGCAGATGATTTATTTGTTTGTGTTCAAATCTCTGTACAAACTTTCCATTCCGTTATGATATACTACTCTGACATAAATTTACAGAATGGAGTCAGATCAGACGTCATTGGCTGCTGAATCCCATAATGCAATATGGTGATTTACAGCCTCCCGAAATTCAATCGTTTACTGAATTGTTTAATCTTAATTAAGGCCATGGGGAGGCTTCTCTCCCATCTCAGCTGGCTCTGGGGTACACCCTGGACAGCTCACCAGGCCAACAGTCACAAACATTTATACTTACACTCACACGCAGGGGTGATCTGGAACAGCCAATCAACCTACAGTAAATGTTTTTGGACTGTGGGAGGAAACCGACCTAACCACGGTGAGAACATACAAACACCACACACAAACACCCGAGCTGGGAATCAAACCCAGGACCTTCTTGCTGTGAGGTGGATGTGCTAACCACTATGCCACCATGCCACAAGTTCCCAAAATTTAAAAAAATAAATAAATAAATGGTGGACAGTGAAAGTGGTTTAACTCCAGGTGAGAATATAAATGTAAACTAAAAAAATCGATTATAAATAAGTATGACTTTCCTTTGTTATAGTTTAATAAGTTGTGTTCTGTCACTCATTTGCCAAGCTGCTTAATCCCATTAGATTCACTGGGAGGCTGGAGTCTATCTCAGCCAACTCTGGGCCAAAGGTGGGTACTCATTGAACACCTGGCAAGACCATTTCAGGCCAATAAACACACAACCATTCACACCTACAGACAATTTGGAATACATTGCTAATTAGCCGAATGTGCCTCTCTTTGGACTGTGGGAGGAGACTGTAGTACCTGGAGGAAATCCACTCAAGCATGGAGTGAACATGCAAACTCCACAGGGACACGCCCAGGACTTAAACCCAGGACCTTCTTATTGAAAGGCAAATTATGCCGTCCATATGTCCTATTGCTGTTTCTTTCTTTCTTTTTTTTTAACAGAACAAACAATTCTACATGGGCCAGATAATGTAACTAATTTGCATACTTTCTACCTAAGCTGGATGGCAACTCCCCCACTTCACATCCACTGGACATCTCTTTCCTATCTCATTATAGCTCCCAACCAGGAAGTGCAAAGGTCACCCCATGTGCTTCCTCTAAGCCAAATGGTTCTAGCCATCCATTTTTAAACTACTCAGCATAAAATACTTGGAGAAGATTGGTATTCATTCATCTTTATATGCATGAGCTCATGGAGACCTGGAGCTGGCGAGTGTCACTGTGATCGACAGGGAAGAAAGTGTATGCCATCCCTCCATCCTTGAAAGCCTAAGCAAATGTGAATTGACCTCTGCATCATCAGGATCTAAATTTGTGACCTTCAGATAAATGTTTTTCAGTTGTGCCACTCAGGAGCCCAAACTGGATAGCATTTATCTTTTAAAAATGGCACAATGTATTATACCCAATACATAGAAATGATGTTACCTGGCAATAGCCAGATTTTTTTATTTCCTGCCACCAGCCCTCTGTATCACGGAGACTGATGACATGCTTACATACTACAGTAATCCCCCATCAGTTTGCGTTTCCTACTTCACGTCCCCATAATACCGTGGGATTTCCCATCAGGAAATTAAAAAATTAAAGATTATTCAAAAAAATAGGGGCAGCGGTGGTCTAGTGGTATAAGGTGCAGGATTGCTGATCCAAAGGTTGGGGGTTCGAGTCCCACTCTCCACAAGGTTGTCACTGTCCCCCCCAGTGCAGCTAACTGGGTTATCAAAGGCCGGCCATGTCTCTCACTGTCTATGGTGTGAGGCATGTAAAAGAACCATTGCTGACTTTCGACAAGCGTAGGCTGCAAAGCCGTCAGCGTGTTTCTGCCCTGCGATGGCCTGGCAAGCTGTCCAGGGTGTACTCTGCCCTCGCCCTGAGTTGGCTGGGATGGACACCAGCCTCCCCATGACCCTAATTAGGATTGTATTTAAAGCGGAACTCCAGTACCTGTTTGAAAGATGAGAGGTCCTGATTCAATATTAACTTGCTTCCTTGCAAGATCGGAGGTCTTATTCCATGGAGCTCTGTTTTCTTGCCTCCTCTGCTTTAATACCATTCCGAAACAATCGCCTAAGTCACTGTATTTCCACTTTTCTGTATTTTCCGGGTCCATGATGGATAACTAAATATAACACTGCAATAATCAATCTCAATATAAACTCAAGAGCCAACATTCCTGTTCAACTCTCCTCTCTCACTCATGTGACAAACAGGAAGAATGGGTACAGGAAGTATAGGTCGAGTTCAGATGCCTCCTGGCCAATGGAAGGCCAGCAGGGCGGGATGTTGGGAGACAGCCAATGAGAGAGCAACTCGTGCATTGTTTGAATTTGTGAATGGCACATTTGAATTTTTGAAAGGTGCTTTTGGTGCTTTTCGTAAAAAGAGGTTGTTTTCGTCGAAAGAGGACGAAAATTTAGGAAAATGCTTTTCGTAACCTGGATTTTTTCATATTCAGAGGCTTTTGTAAGTAATGCAGTCATGAGGGAGGGGCACAAGACAGTGTCTCTCCCTCACGCCGGTCCTAAGCCCGGATAAATGCAGAGGGTTGCGTCAGGTAGGGCATCCGGGAGTAAAACAAATGGCAAATAAAACATGCGAGTCATATCAAGAAAATTCATACTGGATCGGTCGAGGCCCGAGTTAACAACGACCGCCATCAGTGCTGTCAACCAACAGGGTGCTGGTGGAAATTGGACTACTGTTGGTCGAAGACGTCGAAGAAGGAGAGGCGGGAGGTGTGTCCGTAGGCAGAGAGAAGAGGAAAGGCAGGAGTCTAGAACTGAAAGTAGGGACCTTGAATGTTGGAACTATGACAGGAAAAGGTAAAGAGCTGGCTGACATGATGCAGAGGAGGAAGGTGGACATACTGTGTGTTCAGGAGACCAGGTGGAAAGGTAGCAAGGTAAGAAGCTTAGGAGCAGGGTTTAAGCTGTTTTTTCATGGTGTGGATGGGAAGAGAAATGCAGTAGGAGTCATCTTGAAGGAGGAGTTGGTCAGGAATGTTCTAGAAATGAAAAGAGTGTCAGACAGAGTGATGAGTCTCAAGTTAGAAATTGAAGGCGTGACTTGAAGGAAGTCAGTGACTGCAAAGTAGTAGCGGGTGAGAGTGTTGCCAAACAGCATAGGATGGTGGTGTGCAGGATGACGCTGATGGTGAGGAAGATGAAGAAGGCAAAGGCAGAGCACAAGAAAAAGTGGTGGAAGCTGAAAAAGGAAGAGTGTCGTGTTGTCTTCAAGGAGGAGTTGAAACAGGCTTTGGGTGGTCAGGAAGTGCTTCCAGATGACTGGACAACTACAGCTAATGTGATCAGGGGGACAGGTAGGAGAATACTTGGTGTGTCATCTGGAAGGAGAGGAGATAAGGAGACTTGGTGCTGGAATGAGGAAGTGCAGGAGTGTGTACAAAAGAAGAGGTTAGCTAAGAAGAAGTGGGACATAGAGAGGACCGAAGAGAGTAAACAGGAGTACAGGGAGACACAGCGTAAGGCAAAGGTAGCAGTGTCAAAGGCCAAACAGAGGGCGTATGATAACTTGTATGTTCGGTTGGAAAGTAAAGAGGGAGAAAATGATTTATACAGGTTGGCACAGCAGAGAAATAGAGATGGGAAGGATGTGCAGCAAGTTAGAGTGATTAAGGACAGGGTGGGAAATGTATTGACTGATGACAGAAGTGTGCTGGGAAGATGGAAAGAGTACTTTGAAGACCTGATGAATGAGGAAAATGAGTGAGAAAAAACAGTAGAAGAGGTGACTGTTGAGGACCAGGAAGTAGCAAAGATTAGTAAGGGTGAAGTGAGGAGGGCATTGAAGAGGATAAAGAATGGAAAGGCAGTTGGCCCTGATGACATACCGGTGGAGATATGGAAGTGTCTAGGAGAGGTAGCAGTAGATTTCCTGACAAGAACATACAACAAGGTCTTAGAGAGTGAGAGAATGCCAGAGGAATGGAGGAGAAGTGTGCTGGTGCCCATTTTTAAGAACAAGGGAGATGTGCAGAGTTGTGGCAACTACACAGGGATAAAGTTGATGAGCCATACGATGAAGTTATGGGAAAGAATAGTGGAAGCAAGACTAAGGGCAGAGGTCAGCATTTGTGAACAGCAGTTTGGTTTCATGCCAAGAAAGAACACCACAGATGCAGTGTTTGCCTTGAGGATGTTAATAGAGAAATACGGAGAAGGTCAGAAGGAGCTGCATTGTGCCTTTGTGGATCTGGAGAAAGCATATGACAGGGTGCCGAGAGAGGAACTGTGGTATTGCATGAGAAAGTCTGGAGTGGCAGAGAAATATGTTAGAGTGGTGCAGGACATGTATGAGAGATGTAAGACAGTGGTGAGGTGTGCTGTTGGTGTGACAGAAGAGTTCAAGGTGGAGGTGGGACTGCATCAAGGGTCAGCTCTGAGCCCCTTCTTGTTTGCTATGGTAATGGACAGGCTGACAGCTGAGGTTAGGCAAGAATTTCCATGGACTATGATGTTTGCAGATGACATTGTGATCTGCAGTGAGAGCAGTGAAGAAGTGCAGGAAATCCTAGCGAGGTTGAGGTATGCCCTGGAAAGGAGGGGAATGAAGGTTAGCCTCAGTAAGACAGAATACATGTGTATGAATGCCAAGGACCCAACAGGAACAGTGAGGTTACAAGGAGCAGAGATAAGGAAGGTGGAGGATTTTAAGTACTTAGGCTCAACAATCCAGAGCAATGGAGAGTGTGGAAAAGAGGTGAATAAGCGTGTTGGAATGGTTGGAGAAAAGTGTCCGGTGTGATGTGTGATAGGAAGGTCTCGGAAAAAATGAAAGGAAAAGTGTACAAGACGGTGTTAAGGCCAGCAATGTTGTATGGTTTAGAAACAGTGGCCCTGGGGAAAAGACAGGAGGCAGAGCTGGAGGTAGCAGAGATGAAAATGTTGAAGTTCTCTTTGGGAGTAACGAGGATGGATAGGATCAGGAATGAGCACATCAGAGGGACAGCACATGTAAGACGTTTTGGAGACAAAGTCAGAGAGGATAGATTGAGATTGTTTGGACATGTACAGAGGAGGGATAGTGAGTATATTGGTAGTAGGATGTTGAGGTTGGAACTACCAGGCAGAAGGCCCAGAGGAAGACCAAAGAAACAATTCATGGATGTGGTGAAGGAGGACATGAAGGCAGTTGGTGTAAGAGAAAAAGATGCAGAGGATAGGGTGAGATGGAGGCAGATGATTCGCTGTGGCGACCCCTGAAGGGAAAAGCAGAAAGGACAAGAAGAAGGATTTCGTAAGTATAGGGCTGACTGTATTTGGTTCACTTCCTGCAGTTGGATCAGTTCATTCATTCATTTTCTGAACTGTTTAATCCTAATTAGGATTGCAAGAAGGCTGATGCCCATCTCAGCTGACTCTGGGTGAGAGCAGGGTACATCCTGGACAGCTTGCCAGGCCATCGCAGGGCTGACACTCAACCATTCAAACTTACACTCACACCCAGGGGCAATTTGGAACAGACAATTAAGTTCCTGATACGCCACCGTGCCAGCTGGATCAGTTCATGATTCAATCATTTTCTTGCTGTATTCAAATCGCTAGGTCAGACCAAGATAACGTCCCTCAGACCACAGAATCGGTGTTTTTACCTGAACAACTACACAATTGCAAAAATGAAAGATTGGAGGAGGGGGGAGCAAAGCAGCCCACTATCAAAGAGATTCCTTCATGCTAACGCAGCAAGTGAGATTGTATTAATGGCTCTAACTGTAACTGACAGTTGACTTTTTTTGATGTTCAGTTTTTAGAACCTCTGCATGTTGCTCATTCACAAATCCCACGATTAACTTGAATATTTCAGTCATTCTCAGGCCACCATCTAGAGAAACTTGAATCTCTGACTGTCTCAGAAAGCCATTACTGCTTGTCTTGGGCTAGTGGAGGATAGTGAATACTGAAGAACAGATCAAATTGAGAGGCTGGAGTGAATGCATCACTCCCACAAGGGACGACGTGAAACAGACTTCAGAGGGGAGGAGACTGATTCAAACTCATTTACGGGAGATTTCTCTTCTCCATGTCCTATTCCCAGTACAGAGCTCTCTGTGTCTCCCTACCTCAACCCCTACACAATATCCATCCCCCATCCTACACTTTCTGGATTGAAATCACCCATCCCCCTCCCAAGGGAAATAGACACACACTCCATTTGCCCCCCACCCATCCCATTTCTCTCTCACACCATCAACACGTTTGAATTAGGGGAGCTCGTCAGGGGCCAGGGGTCAGGATTTGACTGACATACAGGCTTCTTTCACCCTCCGAATGGACCCTGTACATTATATAATGGGCTCTTGAACATACGCATATCCATTCTATTTTCTGTGTGTTATCCTCGAATCACTGAATAGCATTAACCATTAATGTTTAGACAGAAATCCAAACATACTGTATATAAAGATGCCTTTTCTGGGAAAACACATAGACAGATGCATACACAGAGTATACGCTTGTGCTTACAAGGCTATAAAGAATAAGTGTGTGTGTGTGTGTGTGTGTGTGTGTGTGTGTATGTGTGTGTGTATGTGTGTGTGTGTGTGTGTGTGTGTGTGTGTGTGTGTGTGTGTGTGTGTGTGTGTGTGTGTGTGTGCATGCTTGTGTTTGGAAATGGAGTAGATAACAAAATAAAAGGACAGATTAAAGTATACACACTGCCGTGTATACTCTGTGTATAGTTGAAAGACCTTCAAAACAATGAAAGCTCTTTCAACCACCCACTAGAGACAATGTGGCAAAGTTCATCTCACACACACACACTCACACACACACTCACACACACACACCCACACACACACACACACACACATACGCTCGCGTGCACACACACACACATTTCATTTGTACTTGTGAGAACCTCCCATTGACATAATCCGATGAATGAAGCTAAATAATGAATGCTACGTACAAACTTAACTTTAACCAAAACCGTAAATAAAATATTTTTTCCTACTTTACTATTGATTTATTAAACAAAAGCAACAGCAATATATCCCACCATATGGTCCTCACCAGGATATATACACACTATCCACTTAAACACACAGACACACACACACACACACACACACACACACACACACACACACACACACACACACACACACACACACACACACACAGACACACACACACACACAAACACACACAAACACAGAAAAACACAAAGAGACCAGTTTTAAAAAAAATGGAACCCATTCAGAGTTCCCTGTAAAAGAAAAGTCAAATGCTGCACTAACCTTTTCATTATTACCTGGGAGTCTTTTTATAGGCTAATGTGATGCAACGATTTATTTCCAAATTTGAGTATGTGGTGTCTTATTACTTTTAGACCTGTATGTTATGCTTCATCTTTTGGGGCTTTAAACATTAAAGTTGTGCAGTTGTGTTGAGTGGCAAATAGACAAATCACTCGCCTTTATGCACTGGGCGGAGACTTATCCTCTGAGTGGCAATGCAAAGCCTGCATTCTACATTTAATTTTCACTTAAACACTAGTGTCAGGCAGAGTGATGAATCTCAAGTTAGAAATTGAAGGTGTGATGTTCAATGTTGTTAGTGCTTATGCCCCACAGGCAGGATGTGAGCGAGAAGAGAAGGAGAGATTCTGGAGTGAGTTTGATGAAGTGATGCAGAGTACCTCCAGAGGTGAAAGAGTGGTCATTGGTGCAGACTTCAATGGACATGTCGTTGCAGGAAACCGAGGGAATGAGGAAGTGATGGGCAGGTTTGGTATCCAGGACAGGAACACAAAAGGACAGATGTTGATAGATTTTGCAAAAAGGATGGAAATGGCTGTGGTAAATACTTTCTTCCAGAAGAGACAGGAGCATAGGGTGACTTATAAAAGCGGAGGTAGGAGCACACAGGTAGACTACATCTTGTGTAGGAGATGTAATTTGAAGGAAGTCAGTGACTGCAATGACCGGGGATTTAGCTCAGTTGGTAGAGCGTCCACTTTATCCTCCGGAAGGTCGGAGTTCGAATCTGGCCGTGTCATACCATAAGACGTTAAAATTTGGCAGTTGTTGCTTCCTGCTTGGCGCTCAGCATCAAAGGATAGAACAACACAATAACTGGCGCTGCACAGTGGCGACAGGTGCCCAGAGCACAAACCAAATTTCAATGTATGTAAAAGTACTTTGACAATAAAGAATTAGTTTAGTTTAGTTTAGTTTAAAGTAGTAGCGGGTGAGAGTGTTGCCAAACAGCATAGGATGGTGGTGTGCAGGATGACGCTGATGGTGAGGAAGATGAAGAAGGCAAAGGCAGAGCAGAAGACAAAGTGATGGAAGCTGAAAAAGGAGGAGTGTCGAGTTGTCTTCAAGGAGGGGTTGAAACAGGCTTTGGGTGGTCAGGAAGTGCTTCCAGATGACTGGACAACTACAGCTAATGTGATCAGGGAAACAGGTAGGAGAATACTTGGTGTGTCATCTGGAAGGAGAGTAGATAAGGAGACTTGGTGCTGGAATGAGGAAGTGTAGGAGTGTGAACAAAGGAAGAGGTTAGCTAAGAAGAAGTGGGACATTGAGGGAACCAAAAAGAATAAACAGGAGTACAGGGAGACACGTCGTAAGGAGAAGGTAGCAGTGTCAAAGGCCAAACAGAGGGCATATGATGACTTGTTTGCTCGGTTGGAAAGTAAAGAGGGAGAAAATGATTTATACAGGTTGGCACAGCAGAGAAATAGAGATGGAAAGGACGTTCAGCAAGTTAGAGTGATTAAGGAGCTGGAGGTAGCAGAGATGAAATGTTGAAGTTCTCTTTGGGAGTAACAAGGATGGATAGGATCAGGAATGAGAACATCAGAGGGACAGTACTTGTAAGATGTTTTTGAGACAACGTCAGAGAGGCTAGATTGAGATGGTTTGGACATGTACATGGGAGGGATAGTAGGTATACAAAGAGAAGATTTATGGATGTGGTGAAGGGGGACATGAAAGTAGTTGAAGTAAGAGGAGAAGATGCAGAGGATAGGAAGAGATGGAGGCAGATGATTCGCTGTGGCAACCCCTGAAGGGAAAATCCGAATGGAAAAGAAGAAGAAGAAGAATATAGTAAAATACAGCAGTACCATACCGTGAAATTATTTCAAGACATGCGTTGCCAGAAAGGTAAACATGTAAACACGGATCAAATTTGATGTAATTCATCAGAATTATTGATAAAATATTGTCAAATAAAATTGAAAGGAGCATATTTACCTGGAGGTTTGAAATTCGTATTAATGTATGAATGAATCGTATTGCCGTATTTTATGTTATGTTTCATATGTATATAGATAAATTTATACAAGTTGGCAGCCCTGGGCTTAAACAAACTGGAGACCCTACAATGCTACCCTTATTGTTCGAAATTTCTCATGTAAATTCCATGGCTTAGGTTTGTTCATAGAGATAAACCAAATATCTATGTCAGTGGAACCAGTGTACAATTATTTAACGATCAGGTTTGTCTTTATGAACTTTGCTATATAAAGTCCATTAAGGCTAAGAGTCTTTGTTGTCTAACACAATGGGTAATCACCCACACCTGAGAAGTACAGGATGAATAACGATAGAAAGAGGTACGATAGAACTATATTGTGTGTAAGAGTTACGCTCACACACTGTCTGACTAATAGTAAACAACACTTACACAACCTTTGCAGTTCAGGGAACTCCTCGCTGAAAGGCAACAGTATTTTTGTAAAGGGATGTTTTCGCCCATGCAATATTCACACATGTTTTTTGTCAGCCAGAATGTGCTTGTCAGCAAAATGGCCTGAGGTTGATTATATGACATAGAGGGGGTGTTAACTGTGTACAATGGTCAGAGTTTAAAAAAAACAAACAAAATTAAGACCAAACAAAACAACCACATAAACCACAAAATGAACATTTACATGCAAGGGTCATATTCCGCTGCAGTTACGTATCCTTTAGGAAGCCATAAACAGGCTCTGAATTGTTTTCAAAGCCCAAATTAAATTTGTAGTCATGTTTTGAATGGAGTGACTACCTGTACGGCACCGTGTCCCTACGAGGTTTTGCTATTCGTGCGTTTTCTCAGAAATGGGACTTCGCACATGAGTGAACTAACGTCAGTCATGTGGTTAAAATAGCAACGGAAAAATATGCGTTCAATGTCGGGGATAAATTTTCATCATTAGAAGAGCTTGAAATTAAGTTGTTTAAGTTATTAAGTTATTAAGTCATTAAGTTGTTCCAACAGCATCATTACATTTAATTGTACTGAATATATTTTTGCTAATCGTATGGCATCATTTTGCACACTAGAAATAATCCTGGTAAAATGTATGTTTCACAGTGGGATATCCATAAGTCAAAGCATATATGCTTATAATGCCATATGCTTATCTTTATGGAAGCCTTTGAAAGGGCTACTTTTCTGCAGGCGTGCTCCTGTTAATACGGATTTGAACTTTTTGCCCCCATGGATACAGTGCAGTTCTACTTCAACAAACTTTATAGTGGGATTGAATACCAACTCAGTCATCTCGTTACCTTTGCGTCCGGCGTCCTAGACGCACGATTTTTCCTCCAGACGCACAGTTTCAAACAATGTGCGTTTTTGGGACGCAAGCAATTTTCTCCCGATGGCAAAAAAAATTACACGGCAGACAAATTATTAATAACATAAACATCGCCGTTCGCTGCGCTTGACAATCGTCGCCATCTTTGTTTTGATCTCGCGACTAAACCTCTCGTGACGAGACCGGCTGATAGCAGACGAAATTTTTCTCTCGAGACGAGAGCGACCTTCACCTCGTGGTAAGCAGACGATTTAATAAGTATTAATTAAATAAGTATAAAAAAAGTATTAAATTTAATAAGTATAATAAGGCCGAATATTCCAAAGTTATGTCTCAGAAAAAGCAACAAAACCTGGACAGTTTTTTCTCTGTCAAAAGCAGTGTAAATAACAAGCGAAAGGCTTCGGATAAAACGGACGAACCTGAAGTGAAACGTAGTAAAGTTCGGACATTTCAGAAGCATTGGCTGGGATTGTTCGCGTGGTTGCGATACGACGAGGAAGGAGATTTTATGTATTGTTCGGCATGCAACAAACAAGTTAATGGTATGATTCAAGCAGCAAAATGCACAAATTTCCAAAAAAGCACCCTGGATAGACACGTGCAGATCCCAGGACATAAACTCGCACTGGAAATTCCTACATTACGCAATAACAAGAGAAAAATCGAGTACAAGGCGTCGGAAACGAAAGATAAAGTCGTTACTGCGTTCTTAAAAATGATTCACTGGATGTCTGTGGAGGATTTGCCATTCAGTAAATTCAGCAGCATGATTCACTTAATGCATGAACTTGGTGTTTCTGACCTGGATATTTTGAAGAAATACAAACTGAACTACGACTCTTATTTCACTGCCCATGATTTGTTGGATAGCATAGCTAAAGTAATCGAGGATGAAAAACAAATGCTATTACAAAATTCCCCTGTGATGACTATTCTAGCAGATGAATCTACAGACTCATCAAATACCAAACATCTCGTTCTGTATGTACAAATCCTCGACGATGCCATGCAACCTTCCACTCACTACATCTCAAATGTGGAATGTACAGATTCAACTGGAAAAGGAATTGCCACATCCATAAAGAAAGAACTTGAGGCAAGAAATGTTCCAATGGATAAGGTTATGAGCTTTGGGAGCGATGGTGCATCAGTCATGACTGGCCACAAAAATGGCGTTGCTGCAATCCTGAAGAGAGATCGCCCCCACATGATCAACGTACACTGCATCGCACATAAAATTGCTCTCTGCACCTCTCAAGCTGCTGAAAATATCCCGGCATTAAAAAAACACCAAGAAACACTGACAGATCTCTTCTACTATTTCAAAGGAAGCAGTAAAAGACAATCATCCTTGCAGGTCATCCAAATGATCATTGATGATCCTGTGCTCAAGATCAAGGAAGTACATTCTGTTAGATGGTTGAGCTACTTTAATGCTCTCACATCAGTCTATAGGACTCTTGAGAGTTTGCTGATTTATTTCAGGGATATTGACTACACAAAGGATCCAAAGGCTGAAGGACTTAGAAGAAAAATTGCAACAGAGAAATTTGTTGCACTGACTTATGTTATGATGGATGCTATGGCACCCATTACTGCTCTTTCTCAGTTTTTCCAGACAGAGAACATAGATGTAGCGCTAGTTGGGGTGAAACTGGAACAGTGCATCAGTGACCTGGAACAAATCAAGGAGATGGAAAGTCCACACCTAATGAAGCTGAAAGAAGATATGGTGGATGGTGTGTTCAAAGAATATCACAATCTCTCCAAATCACCATTCACACTGAACAAAACCATCAATGACTTTATTGACGAAGTGATTGGAAACATTAAAAAGCGCTTCCCTCAAGATAGTATCCTCCATGCCTTCTCTGTTCTGGGGATGAGACCACTGTCTTTCTTCCAAACCAAAGATGTTGAAGAGTATGGCAAAGATGAAATTGAATAGCATTTTCGATTGTACGTGTCCTTCTTTTATACAATTGAATGTAGTGATGCTCTAAAGTCAGCAATGGTTCTTTTACATGAACCTCACAACATAGACAGTGAGAGACATGGCCGGCCATTGATAACCCAGTTAGCTGCACTGGGGGGGACAGTAACAAACTGTTGAGAGTGGGGCTTGAACCGCTAATCTTAGGATCGGTGATCCAGCACCTTTACCACCAGGCCACCACTGCTTTGCACGAATGACTGTATGTCTGTCTTCCTTTTGGCTTTTTCCCTTTTTACTCGGGAATCGCCATTTGTATGATTGTCGCATGATTTGGCAGAGGTTTTTACGTCGGATGCCCTTCCTGTCACAACCCTTTTAGCAAGGGACAGAAACACGCTGACGACTTTGCAGTCTACTCTTTACGAAAGTCAGCAATGGTTCTTTTACATGCCTCACACCATAGACAGTGAGAGACATGGCCCGCCTTTGATAACCCAGATAGCCGCACTGGGTGGACAGTGACAACCTTGTGGAGAGTGGGACTCGAACACCCAACCTTTGGATCAGCGATCCAGCGCCCTATACCACTAGACCACTACTGCTTTGCACGAATGACTGAGTTGCTAAATTATAGTGCTGTCTATAAAGGAAGAAAAACAAACAGATAAACTACCACACATGACACTACAAACTGAAATATCACACCATGGTTCCCAAACTTTTTCAGTTTGATACCAGAAATATATCATGAATTGATCATCATCATCATCATCATCATCATCATCATCATCATCATAATCATCATTATCATCTGCTTAATTCAGAGTCGGGTTGCAGGGACAGCAGCCTAAGCAGTGACATAATCCCTCCAGCGTGTTCTAAGTCAACCCCGGGTTCTCTTCCTGGTTGGACATGCCAGAAACACCACACCACATCATTCTAACCAGATTCCTGAGCCACCTCAACGCAGAGGAGAAGTGATTCTACGCCAAGCTCTTCCCGGATGGCAGAGCTTCTCAACCTCTCTCTAATGGAGAACCCTATCACCTGGCTAAGGAAGCTCATTTCATCCCTTTGTAACCACGATCTTGTTCTTTTGGTCATGGTAGGATCAAACATTTGGAGTGTAGAATGGTAAATTGAGAGCTTTGCTTTGTGGCTCAGTTCCCTCTTCATAACTACCCACTGATAGTAGCTCTGCTTTACATCAGAGGATGTAGTCACCTGTCTGTCCATCTCCCGTTCCATCCTTCTCTCACTCATGAAAAAAGACGCTGAGATAATTGAACCCCTCCACTTGAGGCAAAACCTCATTCCAGACTCAGAGGGTCCATTCCATCAACATGTCCATTACACCATACTCCCAGAGGACGCCCCACATAGCCCGAGGGACACATTCCACAAAACACAATGTGGACAGATTGGGCAAACTCCCATGCCCCCTCCAGGATCCTGTAGAGAGTATAGTTAGTCAAGAGTGCTATGGCCAGGACAAAAAACACATTTTACCTTCTGAATCCAAGGTACAAGTATCAGTCAGATACTCCTCACCAACATCCCTGCATTGGCTTTCCCGGGCAGGCTGAGGAGTGTGATTCCACTATAATTAAAACACACCCTCTGGTCTTCTTTTATATAAAGGGGGACTATCTCCTCGGTTTACCAATCCAGAGGTATGATCCCGATGACCACGCAATGTTGCAGAGACGTGTCAACCAAGACTGTCCTACAACATCCAGTGCCCTGAGATATTCAGCACAGATCTCATCCACCCCTGGAGCCTAACCACCGAGGAGTTTTTTGACTACCTCAGCCATCTCAGCTCAATTGATGGGTGGACCCTAACCCAAACCTCCCAGGTTCTTCCTCCTCCATGGAGGGCGTGTTGGTGGGATTGAACGCTCCCCCGGACAACAAAGGAGTTGTTACAAACCATGACAAGCACAGAAGTCCAGCAACGACACACAATTCAAGGCCTATGTGGGCAATGATAGTGTGACCTGGAAGGGTGTGATCAGTAGGTACTCCAGTCGTAACTTGAATTGTGTGTCGTTGCTGGACTTCTGTGCTTGTCATGGTTTGTTTATCACAAACACCATGTTTGAACATAAAGGTGTCCATAAGTGCACTTGGCACCAGAGCTCCCTAGGTTGCAGTTTGATGATCAACTTTGCAGTCGTGTCACCGGACTTGCAGCCGCATATTCTGGACACGTTGGTGAAGAGAGGAGTGGAGCTGTCAACCGATCACCAGCTGTTGATGAGCTGGCTTCGATAACAAGGGAAGATGTCTTCCAGACCTGGCAGGAAAAAGCATGTAATAAGGGTCTTCTGGGAACATTTCGGGGAGTCTCCTGTCAGAGGGGCCTTTAACTCCCACCTCCAGCAGAGCTACAACTACATCCCGAAGGAGGCGGGTGACATGGAATTCGAATGGGCCATATTTCATGAATCCGATGTTGAGGCGGCAGCCCATAGCTGTGATGATCAGTCCCTGTCGTGGTGATAAATCCTGACCTGATGGTCGACACCGATGGTGAAGGGAGCCACCCAGCTGAAAAAAAAGAGGCCAATCGAGTCTTATTGGCCTGAGGGAGCAGACCAGGTGTACACACAGACACACACACACACACACACACACACATACACACACACACACACACACACTACTGACCCTTCTACAGTTAAAACAATGTTGAATAAATGCACTTCTAGATTATCCTCCTTACGGACGAGTCTTGGATTAGGTAGATAATATCAAAACGTCAAGCACTGATAGAAAAATAATGGGGGGGTGGCTCAATGTTTCGACAGCCCATTGGTCTGACAGGCCATACTCTTATAAGATGGGCACCTTGCATAAATCAGTTGGGCAATGTACTTAACTCAATTGGGTTAGGGTTGGGCTGTCGAACCAATGGGGTGTCAGTATGTAGGGCTGTAAGCCATGATAATGTCAGAAATCGTGGCTCACACTGACAAGCGCTATTATCTAGCTAGCAGCATACGAGTCACCATCTGCCAGACTCAAAACAAACAATTAAAATGCTAGTATACACAAACAGAAACATGACTAACTTGACCGCTCCACTGTCCAAACACAGCACGTTTACATGATGTTGGAGCCAGTCAAATTATTGTGTTTTACAACATAAACAGCACTTTTGAAACATCAAAGTCCAACTAAAAACTACTACATTTACTTTCTCATAGACTGCACTCCAGACACAGACCTTGAACTTGAAGTAACCAAGGGAACAACAGAAACAGATGTATAACAAGGAGAGGGGTTATGTCTAGAGATATTCATTTGTGAATTGTAGAAGCAATGAAGTTCATTCTGTGTCAACTGAAGGAGTTTAAAATTTTGAAATACATGGGTGGTAGGAGCACATGGAATGAAGATCTGTATGTGGAAGAGATGAAGCATGCTTGAGCAGATCCCTATTAGGTGGAAGGACCTCAAAAAACAAAACAAGTGAACACGATCCAGTTTCTCAATCAAACTTCGATGCATGGCAGAGTTTTATTTGTGCACTGCATATATTAAACAGCAGGTTTTTTTAGATGAAAGAATTGAACATCTACCAATTATAACCCTTCAGGTGAGGACTCCCAGCTACTGTGGTTTGAAGAGTATGATTTCTTAAAGTGAGGGACTTCTCCAAGAAATCACACTGTACATCACTTCAGCTGAATAGAGTTGTTCTTTTACTGAATTTTAACCAGGAAGATTAATTCAAACACGGTGGAACAGTGGCGTGTCCGCCTCACAACAAGAAAGTCCCTGGCTTGGAAGATGCTTCTCTGTTGAGTTTGCATCTGTGCTTGCATGGGTGTCCTCTGGGTACCTCTGTGTCCTCTCACAGTTCAAAGACATGCAAAATTTGCTGACTGGCTGTTCCAAATTTCCCCGAGGGATGCATGAGATTTGTTGTGTATTAGCAAGTTTTTTCAGGCCAGACCCTACCTTCACCCAGAGTTGACTGATAGACCCCAGTGCCCCTAAAAGGATTAAGAAGCTCAGCCAATAAGTTAATGAATGCATTCAAGTATAATGGTATTATTACAATTTTTATTTTTACTCCGGCAACCGAATAAAAATGGGTCAGTCAGTGACAAGCTACAGTATGTTTGGTCTCTACTCATAGTTTAGGAAAGTCTTCTATAGGCAGCTGTAGCCTAACAGTTGGGAATGAAAGTTTGCCGATTCCTGAAATAGCAGGGAAAATGAAAATGTGTGGTGATGGGGGGCGCTGCACTTTCCCTTCCTCCACATAAATGACTTAAGTGTCCTTAAGCAAGGCATCTAAACCCTAAGTTCTCTCGGGGTGTTCCCAATATGTGTGTGGCAGCCAACTGCTCAAAGTGTGTGTGTGTGTGTGTGTGTGTGTGTGTGTGTGTGTGTGTGTGTGTGTGTGTGTGTGTGTGTGTGTGTGTGTGTACCTTTGATGAGTTCAATGCAGAGGAAACAATTTCCCTTACAGGATTACTACAGTATATCAAAAATCAAAATAATAAAAATATAGCACACTGGTCATAGTCGCCACAGTTACAGCCAAAACTGTGCATCATTAGGATTGATTAAAGTGCTTACAGTTGAAATAATGCAATAACACAAACAAGATTTCAAAGTTCAAAGTTTTCAAAGTATCCAAGTTTTATCCAAATACATATGTTTACTCTTAGCTTCTGAGTAGACCAGAAACCTGTTCAGCGTGTACCCCGCATCTCATCCAAATTCAACTGGGATCAGCTCCCCCGACTTCTTGACAGATAATCGGTACATCTATTATGGATAAATATATGAATGAATAATAAGAACAGGATAGATGGATGTTTTCTCTTTATTAAAAAAAGAAGTGATTATCTCTAATTGCATATTTTGTCAGCATTAACAGTGCAATTGTTTATTGGGTTGGTATTCAGGTGAAGACCACCAATCCATGAAAGAGGTGCACACTAAACACTGATTATCAAACATACGTGAAGCGCTCGAGCCATATGCTTATCATTCCGTCCCTCAAATGACTCAACTCCCAGAGGCACTGAGGTGCCTTTGAATGGCTCAGAGACTAGCCAAGTTTAAAGGATCGATCTTCATGAAACTTTAATGCAGAGAGAGTCCCTTGACGTCTGCGTCTCTATGCTATCCCCTTCATAACTCGCTGCCCCACCTCTGAACAAAAAACACTCGCTATCAAATTAAGACGACAAACTGAGTCACCCTAATCATCTGTTGCTAATCAAAAAGGATCAGCCCAACCACCCAGTCATTAACAGATGTTTTGCTGCAGTTCATAGCTGCAGAAAGTCATTTCTTTGCCACTTAGCATGATTTTGTTAAATTAAGAAATTAGCGTGGCAGAGTGACTAAAGGCAACTCATTAGTTAATCTTTTCGAGAAGTTTTCAATTATAATTATTACTGTTATACATGTTTTAAAATTATTTATTTATTTGAATGCTGGTGTAGAACATGGAAAACACATTTGTGTACTTGAATCCAGAGGTGACTTTACTTTAAATAACAGTCTTTGCACAGTCTGCCCTCTTTCCTTTTTTCAAACACTGAAACCTAAGAATTATATGAAGACTGAAATGTACCTTTGTTCTTTTGACGGAGTAAGGCTGCAGATGTCTGTCATGTAAGACACTAAAATTGAATCTAATGGCACAGCTGCAAACTATGTCAAATTAGGCCACAGAGACGAAAGACACCCTCTCGCTCTAATTATATATAGAACGTGTGTCGGACATGGAATTTCACCACTACAGCTTTGGAAATACTGTGAAGGTAACAGACTACAGAATATAAGAAACCCGGGAAAGGTACATTCATTCATTTACGAAGATGCTTAATCCTAATTATGGTTGTGAGGAGGTTGGTGTACATCTCGACTGACTCTGGGTGAGGGCAGGGTACACCTCATCACAGTGCCAACACACACAACCAATCGCACTCACACATAGGGGCAATTTGAAACTGTCAACTAGCCTACTGTGCATGTTTTTGGACTGTTGGAGGAAACTGGAGTTTCCCGAGGAAACCTAGAAAAGCACAGGAAGAACATACATACCCCAGGCAGGAAGTCCCGAGTCCGGTAATCAAACCCAGTATTTCTCGCTGTGAGGTATATTTGCAACTATTACACCACACAAACAAACTGCTATTGCATGCACATGAGTGCTATGACTTAGTGATGAGGCGATCGAGACAACTATTTCAGTATTTAAAGTACAGTGGTACCTCACTTTACAAAAGTCTCACCAAACGAAAAATTCAGGTGATGAAACGCATTTTCCTAAAATTTTTGTCTCTGGATACGAAATAAGTTTATGTTACGAAAGCACCATCTTAAAAATTCAAACGTGCCATTCAAACATTCAAACAATGCATGAGTTGCTTTCCCATTGGTTGCTCAATTTGTAAATGTATTTAGTACATGTACTTGCAGATGTAGTTTGAAATATATTTGAGAATGTTTTTGGTTGAACTATAATATTTGATTCGTCTTCTGAGAGGAATAGATGAATCGTCTTCTGCTGAAAAACTGCGTGTTGTTGGCGTGAGATTCCATGTTGTTTATATCATATGCTGTGACATGCATGCACTATATTTTATGTGGGACTTTGTACCAACCCAGTGACGTCACGTTAACTTTGTGTAGGCGAGCACTTGACAATGGCGGCTTTTGGGCCGATAACTTATGCGACAAGCACATCAAAGAAAACCGCTGTGTGTGCAATGGTTTATTTATGATATAAAATTTAAGCCACAATCACTTCAATAAACTATACTTAAGCGACCGACAACTCATTTACTCGGCGTTTCATTTCCCCTTTAAGGCTTAGACTCCGGTAAACCGAGATGTGCACCCCCCACGGTCAAACCAGCCTACGTCCTTGTGTGCGGTTTTTTCTTGAAGGGTACAATAATTTTAAATATATATATATATATATATATATATATATATATATATACATATATATATATATATATATATATATATATATATATACATATATATATATATATACAGTGGTACTTTGACTTACCAAATTAATCCATTCCAAGGGCGAGCTCATAAGTGGAAACATTCGTTAGATGAAACAAAAATTCCCAAATAGAAAACCAATTCATCCGTACCAACCCCATCACAAACTCATATAAGCTGACACAAGCATATATTTTTGATGTAATATATTTAAGATAAACATGTAACAATAAACATTTCACAATAATAACACATGTACAGTAACATTAATAATACTGTAATTAACTTCTTCTTCTTCTTCTTTTCCTTTCGGTTGTTCCCTTCAGGGGTCACCACAACGAATCATCTGCCTCCATCTCACCCCATCCTCAGCATCTTCTTCTCTTACACCAACTACCTTTATGTCTTCCTTCATGACATCCATAAATCTTCTCTTTGGTCTTCCTATAGGCCAGTGGTTCTTAATCTTGTTGGCGGTACTGAACCCGACAAGTTTCATATGCTTATTCACCGAACCCTCCTTGATTGAAAAATAAAATATGATTTTGTTTTTTCAAATTCAAGACAGAGGTACTGTATATGTTTTTCCTGGGGCACCAAAATGAACCGTGCATTAATATCACTGTGTACAAAGAACAAAACCAATGGAATACATGAACTCCCCCCATCAAAATTACTTGCATTTTTATGTGAGGTGTGCATCTGTGTGTGCGCGCCACGTCTGTATGTGTGAGTACGTATTTATATTTACATCTTATGCATTATTTTTGAATGTTTAATGGTTATTATAAGCATTTATAGCATTGAGTATGTATTTATTGATATTATATACATCTCTCATATACACATATTCATGTACATATACTTCAATCAGCGGGGGGAGGGGGGGGGGGGCTGATCCTACTTTGCAAATCATGTAGATAGGACCCTGACTAGCATCATGTTCCGTTATATATGTGAATCCATGTTCGTCCGACCACTTTCTTTTTTGCTCAACATAGTATGGATTAAAAAGCTGAAAAAGGAAGAGTGTCGTGTTGTCTTCAAGGAGGAGTTGAAACAGGCTTTGGGTGGTCAGGAAGTGCTTCCAGATGACTGGACAACTACAGCTAATGTGATCAGGGAGACAGGTAGGAGAATACTTGGTGTGTCATCTGGAAGGAAAGTAGATAAGGAGACATGATGGTGGAATGAGGAAGTGCAGGAGTGTTTACAAAGGAAGAGATTAGCTAAGAAGAAGTGGGACATTGAGAAAACGGAAGAGAGTAAACAGGAGTACAGGAAGACACAGCGTAAGGCGACGGTAGCGGTGTCAAAGGCCAAACAGAGGGCGTATGCTCAGTTGGACAGTAAGGAGGGAGAAAATGATTTATACAGGTTGGCACAGCAGAGAAATAGAGATGGCAAGGACGTGCAGCAAGTTAGATTGATAAAGGACAAAGAGGGAAATGTATTGACTGATGACAGAAGTGTGCTGGGAAGATGGAAAGAGTACTTTGAAGAGCTGATGAATGAGGAAAATGAGAGCGAAAAAAGAGTAGAAGAGGTGACTGTTGAGGAGCAGGAAGTAGCAAAGATTAGTAAGGGTGAAGTGAGCAGGGCATTGAAGAGGATGAAGAATGGAAAGGCAGTTGGTCCTGATGACATACCGGTGGAGGTATGGAAGTGTCTAGGAGAGGTAGCAGTAGATTTTCTGACAAGAACATTCAACAAGGTCTTAGAGAGTGAGAGGATGCCAGAGGAATGGAGAAGTGTGCTGGTGCCCATTTTTAAGAACAAGGGAGACGTGCAGAGTTGTGGCAACTACAGAGGGATAAAGTTGATGAGCCATTCAATGAAGTTATGGGAAAGAATACTGGAAGCTAGACTAAAGGCAGAGGTCAGCATTTGTGAACAACAGTTTGCATTCATGCCAAGAAAGAGCACCACAGATGCAATGTTTGTCTTGAGGATGTTAATAGAGAAATACAGATTTCAGAAGGAGCTGCATTGTGCCTTTGTGGATCTGGAGAAAGCATATGACAGGGTGCCGAGAGAGGAATTGTGGTATTGCATGAGGAAGTCTGGAGTGGCAGAGAAGTATGTCAGAGTGGTGCAGGACATGTATGAGAGATGTAAGACAGTGGTGAAGTGTGCTGTCGGTGTGACAGAAGAGTTCAAGGTGGAGGTAGGACTGCATCAAGGGTCAGCTCTGAGCCCCTTCTTGTTTGCTATGGTGATGGACAGGTTGACAGATGAGGTTAGACAAGATTCCCCATGGACTATGATGTTTGCAGATGACATTCTGATCTGCAGTGAGAGCAGAGAACAAGTCCAGGAAAATCTAGAGAGGTGGAGGTATGCCCTAGAAAGGAGCGGAATGAAGGTTCGCCTCACTAAGACAGAATACATGTGTATGAATGACAAGGACCCATCAGGAACACTGAGGTTACAGGGAGCAGAGATAAGGAAGGTGGAGGATTTTAAGTACTTTCTCTCAACAATCCAGAGCAATGTAGAGTGTGGAAAGGAGGTGAAGCGTGTGCAGGCAGGTTGGAATGGATGGAGAAAAGTATCCGGTGTGATGTGTGATAGGAGGGTATCGGCAATAATGAAAGGAAAAGTGTACAAGACGGTGTTGAGGCCAGCGATGCTGTATGGTATGGAAACAGTGACTCTGGGGAAAAGACAGGAGGCAGAGCTGGAGGTAGCAGAGATGAAAATGTTGAGGTTCTCTTTGGGAGTAACGAGGATGGATCGGATCAGGAATGAGTACATCAGAGGGTCAGCACATGTAAGACATTTTGGAGACAAAGTCAGAGAGGCTAGATTGAGATGGTTTAGACATGTACAGAGGAGCGATAGTGAGTATATTGGTAGTAGGATGCTGAGTTTGGAACTACCAGGCAGAAGGCCTAGAGGAAGACCAAAGAGACGATTCATGGACGTGATGAAGGAGGACATGAAGGTAGTTGGTGTAAGAGTAGAAGATGCAGAGGATAGGGTGAGATGGAGGCAGATGATTCGCTGTGGTGACCCCTGAAGGGAAAAGCCGAAAGGAAAAGAAGATATATATATATATATATATATATCTTGGAGTGGGTGGGCACTTATTAAAATGCTTACCAGTGGAGTGGAACGGTAAGTGCTCATCATCATCGAGGTGGAAAACATGAATAATAACAGAACAATAAGAGTTTTACTGGTATTTGTGGTATTCATTTTGTGGTCTCAAGTAAACTACTTCCATGAAAGCTGAAAATAAACAGAAAACAGCATACATTTTTAATAAAAAGACCCCTTACTTTTCCCTCCCGGTCCACTTCTTTTCCTTTCAGCTGTTCCTTTAAACATTTTCCAGGAAGTAAAATTGAGCCAACTTTAGCACATGACTCGTTGAACCAATCAACACAAACATAAACAAAAGCATGTGGCCAGGAATGTCTTTAAATTTATGAAGTTAGTGATCAGGAGAATTGGGTGAAAAATACTCATCATCACTTTCCGATAAGTCCATATCTGGCTCATCGCTTCATTCATTCAGAGCATCAGATTGTTTTGCTGTAGCAGTTTCTAATAGTTCATCGGTTGTTGGACATTTACAACAACAACCACAACAACAATGTGTATATATAATTTGTATGTGTATGTATGTTTTTTGTTTTTTTATTACTGAATCCATTAAGAACTAATATGCTGCAGTAGCAGCAACAGCATCAATAGCAACAACAGTTCCCAAAGACTGACACCTTCCAACATATCAGCTCCCACAGATGGTAATGCTAAGGCTTCACACTCCCAAGCTCAGCTCTGTTAGGAAGCTGCAGTGTAACAGGAATGTGGACCGATTGGTGGCATTCAAGGATTCTGAACCCTTTTCAAATCAGGATATAAAGTAAATATTTGCCATGGGGTTGCATGGGAGTCGAGGTAACCCGAATGCAACTCTCTCTAGAAGAATCTATTTGAATCAAAACTAGCCCTTAACAACATAGTTTTATTTATAAAAAAAAAAAAAAAAAAAAAATTATATATATATAAACACACACACACACACACACAAGGCTCATAACTACCCTATAAAAAGTTCTAAGCAAAGGTAGCTGAGATTTTAAACTATAATGTAATGGACACATGATGGACATATGGACATTACACGTGTCCCAGGATGCTCTTCAGTGTTCCATGGATGAAATAATGTCTATGTGCAGTAAATGGAATGATCCCTGGTAACCCTTTTCACCAACCCCCATCAACCTATTGACTTCCATATTCATCTCCCATATTTATCGGATCCCAGGAGCAGATAAGACCTTGAGTAAGGTTCAGAGATTTTAAGCCAATTCGCCAAAAAACAGAGAAAAGCAAATCGTCAAAATATTTCTATATTTCAATGCTGCATGATTTTCCAAAAAAGGTCAGGTGACGAAAACAGGAAGGACATGTATGATCATTTTGATTTTCTTTTTACATTTCAGACTTTCTAAGTTTTCTCTAGAGATAACTGAAATTTAAAGTGACTAAATAAAACTGAGGTCTGAAACCCAAACACAAGCCTCAACCCAAAATAGGGTTAAAAACAGTAAAGATGTCAGAAACAAAATATTTTCTTTTGATATTTTTAATTAAAAAATACTTCAGAATTCATTTTTTGACTGTGTAATACAATACACATCTTGATTTTTGTAATACAGTGTTGAACTCTACTGGGTTTGGTAAGGAAAAGTGCTAAATGGTGGACTGAGGTTGCCAGCTCCAAAATGCTCAGCACCATCCACCACACATCATCTTCTTTACTGTCTTCATGAGCCTGGATAGTTCATGACTCAAATTTACCAAACATTATCTCTATATGCAGGCCAGAAAGGGTGAACCTTTAGCTGCACTCCGGTCAGAACCAAACCCAAATGGAGTTTACTCATAAAGGATTTAGGCATCATTATTATTGTGATACACACAGTAATGCTTCGAGCCGGTCATCAGAAAAAAAAAAAAAAAAAAGAAAGAAATCAAGCGTTCAATGAACCAAAAACGGTAGCGTTCGCAATTCTTCACAGTGCTAAAGTAGAGAGCTCCTTCAGTATGATGAGGCTACTTGCACAGTAAATTAACAGCAGCAGAAAGGGGAACCAGCCCCCCTTTTTTTATTCTAACATGTCAACTTTCAGTACCCCCCCCCCCCCCCCAAGTTCATTCAGGTTTGAAACCACCCGGCAAGCCATACAGTGTCTGCAAAGTTCAACAGAAATCCAACTGAAAGCAAACTAACTGCCGCAAATCACTCCACACCCCAGGTGGTGCGCCTTGGCTTCGGTACATGACGATAGGCCCCAGGCTTACGGCAAGGCATGAACAAGAGAGAAAGGATCCATGAAGCGAACAGGGGTTATCGCTTCTTCTTCTGCTTTAGAGCTTTCCGTCGCTTCACGATCATCTCGTACAGTTTGTCCATACCTTCGTGAAGCCCTTCACCAATGATGGCACAAGCAGGCTGAACGTGGTATGCGGTGGACGGCGTCAATTCGTTAAGTGCCAGCTGTTTCTCAATATCAGCCACAGGAAGAGACCTGGGCAGGTCCTGCTTATTGGCGATGACCAGCAGTGGCGTTCCTTGGTTCTCTGTGAATTTGGTAACCTTGTGCAGCTCCGTCTTGGCCTCCTCGAGACGGTCAACGTCCACCGAGTCCACCACGTAGATGATTCCGTCTGTGCATCGGCTATACGATTTCCACAGCGGACGGAGCTTTTCTTGGCCTCCGACATCCCAGAAGTGGCAGCTGATGCCCTTGGCTGCACCATTGCTCAGCTTGATCTTCTCGGTGTTGAAACCAATGGTGGGCACCGTGTTCACAAATTCATTGAACTTGAGCCTGTAGAGGACAGTCGTCTTGCCAGCCGAGTCCAGTCCCAGCATGACAATGTGAAGGGACTGGAAGGCAGATATGTTGGAAAAGCTGTTCCCCATGTCTTTCCGATGTACTGTGGTGTGGTGTGGTGTGGTGTGGTAGAACCTGGCGAGGATGATTCAGTAGTAGATGTTCAGTAGCAGTTGTCTTGACAGCTTTGGGCTTTGGATGAAGCAGTCATGAGCAGAAGCTCAAGGCAGCGGTGAAGGAAATGTTGTTGAAAAGTCCTGAGTCTTTGACTGCACACCTTCCCAGTGCCAGTACTGAAAGGGTTTTCAGTTACATTTGCATTCTCCTCCGTGAACAGGTTAATAACACGCCATCTTCCCTGCCCCAGTCTGACCGGTTTCTGCTCCCAATCAGTCCCTACCACATACAAACTCGTTCTTTTCCTTCAACATCATGTCTTTTTAAAATGGAAAAAGTCCAGTAAATCCTTCACAAGGAAAAAAAACAAACCCCGTGGTCTCTGCAAACCAACATGCAAAGCACAAGCTGGATCAGTAGTCAGAGCACACAGCACTCGCTCCAGCCCAGGAAATGAATACCGAGAGCAACTGCAGAGCACCGAAATGGGATTCCTGAGACTCCGCCCACATGCGCCTCCGAACACGCACACGCGCGTGTGATTGACACACCGAACTCGTGCCACGATTGGTTCGAAACTATACTCCCATCGACCCTCACTTGCCTACGCCCCCCCGGTCCCGCCCACTGCCGTCGCCTAGCTGCACCATTTCCTCTCAGTGAAACACAGCAGCACAGAACAAACAAACAGACAGATAAACATTCACAATGGGTGAGTCAGGAGATTTTTCTTCCCGTTTAAAATCAACAATGTCTTATAAATGTTTATCTAGTGATAGGATGCATCACATTTACACCCTGGCCCTCTTTTTGTAATATTAACTGCTTGGAGTCTGTCACTGGGTCCCAAATCAAAATAAACGATCTTCCCTTCAGTGTTTTTTAAAGCAGCAGGGTAGAAGAGAAACTACCCAACAGCACCAACTTTACACTGCAGATGTGTAAGAATAAAACACATTCTCATAAACTTGGCAGAATAGTACGAGGTATACTTGTATAAGACTGCAGCGCCACCCGCTGTCCAAGTGTGAAAGTTTCAGTCAGTATTTACTGCAGGTACAGGACAGAATTACTCTCTCTCACTTACCTATAGGGAGCCTATCTCAGCCCACATTGAGGGAAGGAAGAGTACAAACTGAACCAGGTCATCGCAGGGCAACACACACACACACACACACACACACACACACACATGCAACCACACATTAAAGAATAATGTGGAACAGTCAGTTTAGCCTAATGTGCATGTCTTTGACAGTGGGAGAAAACCAGAGTACGGTACCCAGAGGAAACCCGTGCAAGCACAGGGAGGACATATACCGGCAGTTTGCACACAATATTCTACACACTTCGGGTACACACTGCACATGTACACACCTCTGTGCCACTTTAGTATTTAATGTTCGGCCCTGACTACCCGTACGGCACCATACGGGATTTATGTTTTGCTATTCGTACGGCAATACTTTTGTGCGTGTGTTGATGCGCCACCTACTGGAAATGAGGTTAATCATTCTGCTGTATATGTAGCAGACCCGTACTGCACTGTGACTGAATATATTTTTTTGATAATCATACAGTACCATCTTGCACACTAGAAATAATCCTGGTAAAATGCATGTTTCACCAGCGGGATATCCATACGTTAAAGCATATGCCAAGGGCCACTTTACTGCGGGCGCACTCCTGTTGATCTTCTTCTTTTTCTTTTGGCTGTTCCCTTCAGGGGTCGCCACAGTGAATCATCGGCCTCCATCTCACCCTATCCGTTGCATCTTCTTCTTTTATACAAACTACCTTCATGTCCTCCTCCACCACATCCATGAATCGTCTCTTTGGTCTTCCTCTAGGCCAGGGGTCGGCAATCTTTGCCTTTCAAAGAGCCATTTGGACCTGTTTTGCACATTAAAGAAAATACTGGGAGCCACAATTTCTTTTTTGACATTTAAAATCAAATAGCACTGCATATAATGTTTTTCCCCTTTTTCTTTCATGTTAATACAAAACATCAATGTGTTGCATTGATTTAAACAACTGCAGAGACAATTAAATTACAATTCTGCTTGCAACAAAAACATTTAGATTAAAAAAAAAAAAAATCGCCAGCCTCCCCGCGATCCTAATTAGGATTAAGTGGTTCAGAGAATGAATGAATGTGTCGAGTCCTTCTTGTATTTTTATAAAGAAAAAGAAGAGCTGTCCCATGAAGCGTGGGACGGGGTGCAGCCAGATGTGTGAATCGGTTGGGTAGTCTACCTCAGCATCAAACCCTTCGTGAGATTTTCTTTTTCTTTATTCGTTATCTGAATGTTGTTTTGTCATAGTTTTAATTTACAACAACGACAACAACACAGAAAAGTATATGAAGACTTATTTTAAGAAGGAGCCTGCGCAACATTCTTTTAAATAATATTAACGCTTCGTGCTGCACTGACCGACCCATTCTCAGAGTGGAGACTGAACCACACCCAATCTTTTATTTTGTCACTGGGAGGACAGTTATTTAATTCGGTGATTACTGTGTATAAACAAATATCATCTCCCATCTCTTACTTCAGCTGTGATTTCCGTTCCTGGATTACAAACCCTGGCGGCGGAAAAAAATCTCTCGTTTGCCATGAACTATTTTAGGGCTCTTTTATATTTATTTGGTGTGGGCAGGGTTATTTTGTATGTGTGTTCTTGTGGACACACACACAAAATCACCCCGCCCACACCAAATAAATATCCACCCACACCCGTGACTGTTAATTTTCATCTATGTAATTTTCAACCTTTTTTGGAAGGTTACCCACATCATTCAGGTGAAAGTTTAACTCTCTAACGCCTGGAAGCCCGCAGTGCTTCCAATGTGAGTAAATAAGCACCTTGTGGTGCACCCGTCGGCCACCATTAAAGTACAACATTATTTTGAAAAGCCACAGAGCCGTACCAGAGAGGTCAAAGAGCCACATGCGGCTCCGGAGCCACTGGTTGCCGACCCCTGCTCTAGGCCTTCTGCCTGGTAGTTCCAAACTCAGCATCCTACTGCAAATATACTCACTACCCCTCCTCTGTACATGTCCAAACCATCTTGTCCAAACCATCTCTGTACATCTCCAAAACGTCTTACATGTGCTGTCCCTCTGATGTACTAATTTCTGATCCTATCCATCCTCATTACTCCCAGAGAGAACCTCAACATTTTCATCTCTGCTACCTCCAGCTCTGCCTCCTGTCTTTTCCCCCAGGGCCACTGTTTCTAAACGATATAACATCGCTGGCCTAAACACCGTCTTGTTCACTTTTCCTTTCATTCTTTCCGATACCTTCCTATCACACATCACACCGGACACTTTTCTCCAACCATTCCAACCTGCCTGCACACACTTCTTCACCTCTTTTCCACACTCTCCATTGCTATGGACTGTTGAGCCTAAGTACTTAAAATCCTCCACCTTCCTTATCTCTGCTCCCTGTAACCTCACCGTTCCTCTTGGGTCCTTGTCATTCATACACATGTATTCTGTCTTACTGAGGCGAACCTTCATTCCCCTCCTTTCCAGGGCATACCTCAACCTTTCTAGATTTTCTTGCACTTGTTCTCTGCTCTCACTGCAGATCAGAATGTCATCTGCAAACATCATAGTCCATGGGGAATCTTGTCTAACCTCGTCTGTCAGCCTGTCCATCACCATAGCAAACAAGAAGGGGCTCAGAGCTGACCCTTGATGCAGTCCCACCTCCACCTTGAACTCTTCTGTCACACCGACAGCACGCCTCACCACTGTCTTACATCTCTCATACATGTCCTGCACCACTCTAACATACTTCTCTGCCACTCCAGACTTCCTCATGCAATACCACAGTTCCTCTCTCGGCACCCTGTCATATGCTTTCTCCAGATTCACACAGGCACAATGCAGCTCCTTCTGACCTTCTCTGTATTTCTCTATTAACATCCTCAAGGCAAACACTGCATCTGTGGTGCTCTTTCTTGACATGAAACCAAACTTTTGTTCACAAATGCTGACCTCTGCCCTTACTCTAGCTTCCACTATTCTTTCCCAGTAAACCAAATATCATTAATTCATCCTATTAAGGGTCATAGGGATTCTGGCACCAATCTCAGACAACTCTGAGCGAGGGTGGGGTACACCCTGGATGGCTCACCAGGCCATCTCAGGGTGAGAACACTGTACACACTCACATTCACATGTAGTGGTGATTTGGTACAGTCAATCATCGTACTGTGCATGTTTTTGGACTGTGTGAGGAAACTGGAGTACCTGGAGGAAACCCCACACAGAAACACCCTGAGCCCAGTAATTGAACCCGGGCCTTCTTGCTGTAAGGGAGACGTGCTAACTACTATACCACCATGCTTCCCCTTTAAAAAAAAAAAAAAAAATATATATATATATAATATATTTAAACTGACTATTGAAGAACACATTCATTCATTCATTGTCTGAACCGTTTAATCCTAATTAGGGTCCCACAGAGGCTGGTGCCCATCCCAGCCAACTCCGGCCGAGGGCAGAGTACAATCTGGACAGCTTGGCAGGCCATTGTAGGGCGGAAACACACTGACGGCTATGCAGCTACTCTTGATGAAAGTTAACAATGGTTCTTTAACATGAACCTCTCACCATGGACAGTGAGAGACATCGCCAGCCCTTGATAACCCAGTTAGCTGCCCTGGGGTTAAACAACATATTGTTTGTTCATTTCTGAACTATTTAATCCTAATTAGGGTCGCGGGGAGGCTGGCACCCATCCCAGCCGACTTCCGGTGAGGGCAGAGTACGTTCTAGACAGCTCGGCAGGCCATCGCAGGACAAAAACACACTGATGGCTTTGCAGCTACTCTTTTCGAAAGTCAGCAATGGTTCTTTTACATGAACCTCACACCATCGACAGTGAGAGACATGGCTGGCTTTTGATAACCCAGTTAGCTGCTCTGGGGGGGCAAGTGACAACCCGTGGAGGGTAGGGCTTGAACTCCCAACCGTAGTGATGCAGCACCTTTACCACCAGGCCACCACTGCCTGTTAAACAACACATTCCATTTTAAAACATTGTTAAATTTAGTTACACTGAGTGTTGACGAACACCTGTGATTTAAGCTACTTCCTGTTATTACTTGACTTCGAGTATCTATAAACAGTAGTTCCTCACTAGACGTTGTTTTCTTCTCTGTCTTGAAGTTAAAATACTTACCGTACAGTGTGTCATGTTTCCACCACGTAGTCCCCATCCTGAAGAATTTCCTGTCTTGTTTTTTGTTTGTTTTTATATTTATATCATACAGGTCAGTGTAATTAATTGTAGATATAAAAATTAAAGTACAATAATGAAAGCCTTAATTTAAATTTTTGATTTGGCTTACAGCTGAAACGACTGCTGTGGAATAAATTATTTTAATATTCAGTGCGTTGATCAGATATGTAGTGTGATGAAAATAAAAACAATAAAAACAACAGCCAGGCCTGTTTGTACTATGGTTGTACTGGGGTTGTGATATTGATAGATTGAGGGAGTTTTAGTTTATTTGGGGTTTTGATTTGCCATTTTGATGCTTTTTTCAAACAAGTGTCTCTGATGGAAAATGATATCTACCAATTGCAATGATACTACAACAGTACCCATCACATTGGGAAGGTGTGAGTCACTTGTACACTGTCATAAATAACCGCTTTACTTTCTAATGGCTTTTCTTTTCTTTCTTTCTTTTTTTTAAACAGTGATTTCATTATACCAGACATCATAAAGTAACTTTGATGTAAAGTAAAGGTGTAAAAATGGCATGGCCATGATGAGATGAGAAAAAAAATCACCGGAATGTAAATCTTCATACAACAGACACATAAACAATAGGGGTAAAAATCCGCTGTTTATCCATATAGAAGTGGTTAATGTTTGCTAAAAACAAAACAAAAAAAAATAATTCTGATGTCGGCTAAAAATACACGTGCACATTATTTATCTATACCACTTATCAGTCAGGGTCGGAGGGTAATCCCAGCTGACTTTGGGTGAAAGGCAGGTCACAAGCTAGCCCGTGGATCTAACTGGCATGTTTTTGTACTGTCAGAAGAAAAGCGAAACATCTAAAGGAAACGGATGCAGGTCAATGTGCAAAAAAGAAAGTCCCAAGAAACTTCTTGGTGTGAGGTAACAGTTCTAACCACTGCAGCAATGTGCCATCTTAAAAATAAATATATGATACAGAAATAATCCTGAATCAATGACCATCTCAACCGAGCATCTAAAATATAACAGTGCCTAACTATAGTATCTATGCTAACCTTATATACAGATTTAGGCAATGTCTAAAAGCAGAGCTTCTGATAAATGTCTCTACTGATATGTTTCTAAGCCGGGGTTTGCTTTTCAGTGCCTTCCCTACCCAATTTCCACTTTGATTTGTATTACACGTCTTACTAATTTACTTATCCATTTACCGATGTCGTGTTTTGTCAAGCTTCTGGTTTTTTGTGCTTGCTCCACAAACATTTTTTACTTGCAAGCCTGTCTACCAAACTCAGTTAAATCAATTGGTTTAGTTTATTCCGTGTGAGTCTGAACAGTGTTGTATGAGACTCTATTTCTTAGAGTTTCAGTCATATTATTCATAGTTGCTTTTTGTAAACGCTGCCCATTAACATGCAAGTGAGCGTGATCTAACAGCCAATTCAGCAAAACTCAGTAATATGGTGGCCTTATGGGGATTCCTGTGATGGGAAAGCTTCGACATTGAACAGGACATGGGACAACCATGTAAGCCATATTTCATGACTACGGTGCTCCACTACTACTATTACTACTACCACTGCTAATACTAGTACTAATAATAAATGATGATGATGATGATGATGATGAATATTATTATCATCCCCAGCTCAGTGGGTTATTCAAGGTGAGCCATGTATCTCACTGTCTGTGGTAAGAGGCACGTAAAGAACCATTGTTGCCAGGGTTTTCTCTGCCCTTGCCTGGACTAGGATTAAGTGGTTCAAAAAATGATTGAGTGATTGAATAAAGAAATTATTATTATTATTATTATTATTGTTATTATTATTATTCCCCTTCCTGTTACTATTTGTTTGCGTTTGCTCTTTTTACCCACTAGAGGGCAGATGCTCATCAGTACGTACTCAAAAGATACTCAAGGAACATTCATTACTTAATTCAATTTCTGAACTGCTTAATTCTAATTATGGTCACGGAGGAAGGGGGTGGCGGCTGGCGCCGACTCTGGGTGAGGGCAGAGTGCACCCTGGACAGCATGCCAGGCCATCGCAGGGCAGAAACATGCTGACGGAAATGCAGCTACTCTTGATGAAAGTCAGCATAGTTTTTTTTTTTTTTTTTTTTTTTTTTTTTTACAGCCTCTCACCATAGACGGTGAGAGACTTTTATAACCCAGTTAGCTGCACTGGGGGAACAGTAGTGATAACTTAGTGAGAGTGGGGCTTGAACCTCCAACATTAGGATCAGTAATCCAGCACCTTACCACCAGACCACCACTGCCCTCAGGGAAAGTGTTTGTTGTTTTCCTCAAATGACATAACCTTAAAATCAGTAGTTCTAAAATTTTTGTAACACTGTCTGTATTTTCCAGCCTGTACAATTAATTATTTATCACATTATAGACAATGCCATTGCTTTCACACTAAATCAATTTTAACCATGTGAGATGCCGATGTACAAACTAGATTCCAAAAAGTTGTGACACTATACGAATTGTGAACAAAAACTGAATGCAATGATGTGAATTTGCCAAATTTCAATATTTTATTCTGAATAGAGCATAGATGACAGGGTCAAAAGTTTAAACTGAAAAAATGTATCACTTTTAGTGAAAAACATGCTGAGTTTAAATTTCATGGTGTCAACAAATCTCAAAAAAATTGGGGCGGGTAGCAATAAGAGGCTGGAAAAGTTAATTGCACTTATAATGAACAGCTGGAAGACCAATTACCACTAATGAGCATGACTGAGTATAAAAAGAGCTTCTCAGAGTGGCAGTATCTCTCAGAAGCAAAGATGGGTAGGGGATCACCAAATCCCCGATGTTGCTCAGAAAGATAGTGGAGCAATATCAGAAAGGGGTTTCTCAGCGAAAAATTGCAAAGAGTTTGAAGTTATCATCATCTACAGTGCATAACATCATCCAAAGATTCAGAGAATCTGGAACAGTCTCTGTACGTAAGGGTCAAGGCCAAAAAACATACTGGATGCTCGTGATCTTCAGGTCCTTAAACCGCACTGCACCACAAACAGAAATGCTACTGTGAGGGAAACTTCAGAACGGGCTCATCAATACTTTCAGAAACCATTGTCGGTGAACACAATCCACCGTGCTAGCTGCCATTGCCAGCTGAAACTCTACAGTACAAAGAAGAAGCCATTTCTAAACAGGACCCAGAAGCGCAGGCGTTTTCTCTGGGCCAGGGGTCATTTAAAATGGAGTGTGGAAGAGTGGAAAACTGTTCTGTGTTCTGACAAATCACGATTCAAAGTTCTTTATGGAAAACCGTGGCACCATGTCATCCGGACTAAAGAGGACAAGGACAACCCTAGTTGTTTTCAGCGCTCAGTTCAGAAGTCTGCATCTGTGATGGTATGTGGTTGCATGAGTGCGTATGGCATGGGCAGCTTGCACATCTGGAAAGGCACCGCCAATGCAGAAAGGTATATTCAGGTTCTAGAACAACATATGCTCCCATCCAGGTGTCGTGCTTTCGGAGAAGACCTTGCATTTTTCAACATGGTAATGCCAGACCACATGCAGCATTAATTACAACATCATGTCTGCGTAGGAAAAGATCCGGGTATTGAAACGGCCAGCCTGCAGTCCAGATTTTTCACATAAAGAGAACATTTAGCGCATCATAAAGAGAACGGAGCAACAAAGAAGGCCCAAGACCGCTGAACAGTTGGAGGCCTGGATTAGACAAGAATGGGACAGCATTCCTATTTCTAAACTTGAGAAACTTGTCTCCTCTGTCCCCAGACGTTTGCAGACTGTAGTAAGAAGGGGGGACGCCTCACAGTGGTGCAGTGCTTCTCAAATAGTGGGGCGCGCCCCCCTGGGGGGGCGCAATGGGATGCTGAGGGGGACGCGTGTGACCCAGGAGAACATGCTTTTTTTCCGCCGTACTACAAGAAAGTGTAATTGCACATCCACTCCAGTAGTTGGCAGTGGCGCCCTCATTGCCCATTGTGCGCAGCGAGTATAAGATAAGATAAGATAAGATAAGATACAGCTTTATTAATCTCACAATGGAGAAATTCACTGTTACAGGCTCTTGAGGTACTATCAGTAGGGGGTGCAAAAATAGATACAAGTACGAACATACACACATACATATATATTATATAAGTAAATAAATAAATAGATACATAAATAGTATAAATTACTAAACAATAAAAGAAAAGAAAAGAATGGAGCAACTTTATAGACTGGCCTATATTAAAGTGTAATGTATCTGAGTGCAGAGTAGATGGGTTGATATGGTTCACAGTCAGTGGGGTAGATGTGGTTGATTAAAGTGCACGGGGTTTTTATTGCACATAACCGGTATTTTCACAGACAGTTACAAAGTGGCGTTGTACAGTCTGATAGCGGTGGGAATGAACGACCTGCGGTAGCGCTCCTTCCTGCTTCCATCCTGCACTGAGGATGCCTCAGTCGTACACTGAAGGAGCTGCTTAGCTCCTCGACAGTCTGGTGCAGTGGGTGAGAGCTGTTGGACAGGATGGATGTGAGCTTTGCTACCATCCTCCTCTCACTCACCTCCTCCACAGAGTCCAGTGGGCAGCCGAGGACAGAGCTGGCCCTCCTGACCAGCTTGTTCAGTCTCTTTCTGTCCCGCTCTGTGCTGCCCGGGGCCCAGCAGATGGCAGCGTAGAGGATTGCAGAGGCTACCACAGAGTCATAAAATGTCCTGAGCAGAGGTCTGCATATGCCGAAGGACCTGAGTCTCCTCAGAAGGTGGAGGCGACTCTGGCCCTTCTTGTACAGGGCGTTGGTGTTGTGGGACCAGTCCAGTTTATTGTTAAGGTGAACACCCAGGTACTTGAAACTGTCCACTGTCTCAATGTCCTGTCCCTGGATGTTCACTAGTAAATGTGTGTGTGTGTGTGTTTGAGTGCTTCTCCTGAAGTCGACCACCATCTCCTTCGTCTTCCTAGTGTTCAAGCACAGGTGGTTGCGCCACACCAGTCCACGAAGTCGACGATGACCGACCGGGTACTCCAGCTCGTTCCCCTCTGACACACGGCCCACGATGGCGGAGTCGTCCGAGAACTTCTGGAGGTGGCAGCTGTTTGTGTTATATATGAAGTCCGAGGTATAGATGTTAAAAAGGAAGGGTGAGAGGACGGTGCCCTGCGGTGCCCTCGTGCTACAGACTACCACCTTTGACTTACAGCCGCGCAGCCGCACGTACTGTGGACGGTTAGTAAGGTAGTCAATAATCCAGGCAGCAAGATGCCCGTCCACTCCCACGCCCTCCAGCTTCCTTCGCAGGCGCCGCTGGCCTGATGGTGTTGAAGGCGCTGGAGAAGTCAAAGAACATGACCTTCACAGCGCTGCCGGCGATCTCCAGGTGGGTGAGTGCCCGCTGCAGAAGGTAGATGACGGCGTCTTCTACTCCGATGTTGGGCCTGTAGGCAAACTGCAGCGGGTCTAGGGTGGGGCTCACCATAGAGCGGAGGTGTTCAAGGAGGAGCCTTTCCATGATCTTAATGAGGTGGGAGGTCAGGGCGACAGGTCTGTAGTGGGCTGGTTCCTTCGCTTGTGCTGTTTTGGGAACCGGAACCACACAGGAGGTCTTCCAGAGGACTGGAACCTTCTCCAGGCTGAGGCTCAGGTTGTACAGGTAGCATAGTACCACACAGAGCTGGTCTGCGCAGGTCCTCAGCAGCCTGGGACTGATGCCATCAGGTCCTTCAGATTTCCTCTGATTTAGTCGCCTCAGCTGTCTCCTCACCTGGTCTGATGTGAGGGAGAGGGGGCTGGGGTGGGCTGCAGAGGGAGGGATGTGTCTGTCGGGCTGTAGCAGTCAAGTGAAGTTGGCCTGGGGAGGGGGAGGTGTCAGCTGGTCTGGAGACGTGTGAAGAGGGGAACGGGGAGGGGTGCAGAGGGGGAGGGGGGAGAATCAAACCTGTTGAAGTAGCAGTTTAGTTCATCCGCCCAGCGCTGGTCACCATCAGCTGTCCCTCTGACACGCTGCCCAAATCCAGACATGGTCTTTAGTCCTCTCCAGACGTCCCGCACGTTGTTCTGAGCCAGCTTCTCCTCCATCTTCTTCCCATAGTCCTTCTTTGCCCTCCTGATCCTCCACTGGAGCTCACGCTGGACCTTCTTCTGCTCCTCTCTGTCCCCCGAGATGAAAGCCCTCTTTTTCTTCTTTCTAGAGTATTCTTTCTTCTTTCTAGAGTATTAACTCTACGGTGTAGGTTTGTTTTGCTACGAGCTGGCGATGTGTAGTGCAGTACACACACCCTCACAACATGAAGAAATTTTTAACAGGGATGAAAAGAAAGGCGGTGAGAAACAAAACGTGCTCATTGTAGCCATTAATCTTGGCTTCCTCATTTTGAGAAAAAAAAAATCAGCACAAATTGTTCTATTTGTTCTTGTTTTGTAGGTTAAAGTGTTTATATATTGTGCTCCTGAGTTAATGTTTCTGAAGTTAATTTGAATTAATTATTTATTGATTTTATTTTCAGCAGCAAATGGTGTGGTAAGTTTGTCAAAAATGTAACAAGGATATTATTATTTTTAAATTTAAGGCAAATTGATGCACTTTCTTTTACAGACTAATAAAAAATGTTAAAGTTATTCTTGTAAGTTGAACTATATCTCTTTCTTTTTGTTTTATTTATGTTAACAAGGATACGATATAATGAAGAGATATACCTGTAACTATATTATAGAAAAAAGTTATAATTTATAGTTGCGGCGGAAAGTGGGTGGTGGGGGGGCGCGAATTGTTTTCTTCTTGCTAGGGGGGGCGTAACAGAAAATAATTGAGAAGCACTGCAGTGGTGAAAATGGCCTCGTCCCAACTTTTTTGAGATTTGTTGATAACATGAAGTTTAAAATCAATATATTTTCCCCTTAAAATCATACATTTTCTCAGTTTAACTTTTGTCCCTGTCATCTATGCTCTATTCGGAATAAAATATTGAAATTTCGCACTTCCACACCATTGTATTCAGCTTTAATTTCCAATTTGTGGAGTGTCCAAACTTTTTTGTTCAAATCCTAGTTTGCTCAAAGTTAAAATTAATAATTCACTGGCTCTTATTTATAATGACTGTGTTTTTAAATTGAATTAGTCCATGACTGTTTTTTTTCCAAGTCTAAATCAGTGCAGTATGAAGTAACATGCACCCCCGAGCTTTACCCTGCCTTGATAAAGGAGTAGTTCATACTCTCCTCATGCAGGAATGCACTTTAGTTTGAGGTCAGGCTGTACCAGTCCCCAATCCCCCCTAACACACACACACACGCACGCATGCACACACACACACACACACACACACACACACACACACACACACACACACACAGCATTCATTCATTAGTTAATTTTATGAACCACTTAATCCTAATTAGGGTCAAGGGAAGGCTGGCACCCATCTCAACCAACTTGGGGCAAGCGTGGGGTACACCCTGGACAGCTCGCTAGGCCGTCACAGGGCTAACACTCACACAACAATTCATATTCACACTTAACATGCTCTGTTAAAATGCCTCAACTTGAACATAGTTGCTGATACTTTATTATAAGTTACACTACAGACACAACCACAAAACTGAGTTTGTGTTTGCTTGAGTATGAAAGAAAGATAGATAAGTGTTCAGGTAATTCACTGGAAAGGCACGCTTAGAAGATAACCGCATTCCTGCATTATTCTCAGCACGCCTTCGGGTTTCCTCGACTTCCTCTCAATATTTCCTCTCTGGTTGCCTCCCAGTCTCCATCTTCAGTTCCATTCCAGTGCTTTATTCGCTACAGAGGAGGCGATTAAACTACACTTTTGTGGCCTGTGGGACTAAGTTTAACAATCCTCGTTGTTTAAACATGATTTACCCAGAAAGCATTGTGACCTGATGCAATTTTTTTCAGTTAAAACAGGAACCAAGGTTCTTTCTAAACAGTAACAGTGTGCAGTATTCAGTCATAATTTAAATTTTTTTTGCAGCAGCCATTTATTCCACATAAACACAACCCATATGACCACATTTACCAAATAATTTTATTCTGCCAGCTTCTTTGTCAGGAATTTATACTTTTATTCAGTCAATTAATGAACGAGAACACTGATTTTTGTTTTATATTACGTTTTTAGTCCCAAACCACAACTCCTTTAGAACTCTTCCTCAGTGAACTGTAATACAGCAGTACCTCATTTAACGAGTGTCCCTTATAATGAGTTTTCCATGATACGACCTTCAATCCCACCAAAAATCTGCTCCATCCAACCAGCAAAAATTCACTTTACGAGCTCTCCTCGAAATGGCTTTTCTGGGCCAATTAGCCTTCCATTCTTCCACGCTCCAAGAACGCCTTGTGCAGTGCTTCTCAATTATTTTCTGTGACGCCCCCTCTAGGTAGAAAAAAAATCATGCCCCCCCCCCCACGTGTGACTATAAATAGTGTTTACTGTACTTCATATCGTTTGCTCTGTGCTTTTCCCCTACACCATAGCGTGACAATGAGAGTGCCACCACCACCTACTGTAGTGAATGCGCAATTACACTTAATTCTAGTATAGTATGGCAAAAAAGTATGTTCCGCAGGGTCATACGTAATCCCCCCCCCGGCATTACACTGCTCCCCCCAAGGGGGTTGCACCCTACTATTTTATAAGCACTGGCCTTGTGGGAGCTCACTACAAGGCTTTCCTCGCTGGCATTCATAGCATGCACACGCTCAAAATTCTACTCCCTCTCCTTTGTTACGCACCAGCTCCTGTCTGCACACATGGCATCTTCGCCTCAGTCGATGATCGGAAGGGTTAGTTGACTTATTGTTTATTCTTGTTTTATTATTATTAATTGTTAATGTTAATGTGCATGTATTATTATTATTATGAAACATTTATTGTTTTGCATGTTTATCTTTAATATGTTAGGTTCAAATATATGTGTTTGTGGCAGGTTATATGAGTTTGGGAGGGCGTTGGAATGGATTAATTGGTTTTCTGTTATTTTTTATTGGGATAATTGTTTCATCTACCGAACGTTTCGGCTTATGAGCTCGCCCTCGGAACGGAATAAATTCTTTCGCTGAGGTATCACTGTATTTGAATTTCAGAAATCTGATTGACATGATGGCATAGTGGGAAGCACTTCTACCTCACAGCAAGAGCTGTTGCTGTGCAGAGTTTGCATGTTCTCCTTGTGTCGGTGTGGGCTTCTCAATTTTCCTCCCACACTTCCAATATATGCATTTTAGACTAATTGGCTATTCCAAATTGCCCCTTGGTGTGAATGTGAGTGTGTGGGTACTGCTCCATCACCCAGTGTTAGCTGAGATGGGTTCCAGCCTCCATACAACTTTAGCACGATTAAACGGTTCCGTAAACGAGCAACTGAGGATGAAAGCTGCTTCCTTAGAAAACACAATAAAATTTACAACAGGGAAAAGCTGAAAGGTAATCTCATCTCATACTGCATATGTATGGACAGAAGTGTCAAGACACTTGACCATCAGACTTGTAGCTACTTTTTGAAGTTGGTGCCAAAAATATGAAAGTGCAGAATGTTTTCATCTGGTGTTGGGTTACAATTTCAATTTCCTTTCACTGGAACTAAGACGCTCAAACCTGTTCTATTATAACAGCGTCTCTGCAAACACGCAAAAAAAAAAAAACTCTGCAAAAAATGAGCTCCATGAAGACAAGCCTTCCCCAGGCTGGAAAGGGAGAACGTGAGTCACTTGCACAGAGAAATGACCTCAACCCCACTGAAGATGTTCGGGATGAACTAGAATGCCAACTACCCCAGGTGTGGATTACTGATTCCAAGGTTGGGGTTCGAGATGAAGAGCACGCCTCGGAACAGCTATTCACATCATCCACAGTGAACAACGAAAACAATGATGATAATAATAATAATAATAATAATAATAATAATAATAATAATAATAAATTTAAGAAGTATTTTGTGTATTGGGTGAAGAGTTTAGCACCCCCCCCCCCATGTGTGTGTGTGTGTGTGTGTGTGTGTGTGTGTGTGTGTGTGTGTATGTGTGTATGTGTGTGTATTTAGACTGGCATCCATTTTGGCCAACTGAAACCATGCAGCCCAGATAAGAGAGGAATTTCCATTAGCAAATGGATTACAAGGAAAAGCTGTTTCAAGATTAAAGTTTTACTCAAATAGAAGTAACACGTCTTACTAAGTTACTATATTAATTTAATTTACATTTTTTTTATTGACAACAAAGGTAAACTTAGATATACTGAGAGTTGAAGTTTAGATTATTTTCTACAGCAGAATTTATTTTTACAATATGGATAATTTTATAAGCCCCTGCAATGGCCTGGCAAGCTGTTCAGGGTGTACTCTATATTCACCCAGAGTCAGCTGAGATGGGCAACCCCCCTTCCCCACGTGTTTGTGTGTGTGTGAGTGTGTGTGTTTGAGTGAATTACTGTGTGTGGGTGTCTGTGTGTCTGTGTGAGTGTGTGTGAGACTGTGTTAGTGTATGAGTGAGTGTGTGTGTGTCTGTGTGAGTGAGTGTGTCTGTATGTGTGACTAAGTGAGTGTATGTATGTGAGTGTATGTATGAGTAAGCTAGTGAGTGAGTGAGTGTATGTGTGTGAGTGAATGGGAGTGAGTAAGTGTATGTATGTGAGTGAGGGAGTGAGTGTATATTGGTGAGTGAATGTGAGTGTGAGTGAATATGAGTGTGAGTGTATGTGTGAGTGAATGAGTGAGTGAGTTAGTGTATGTATGTGTGTGAGTGAATGTGAGTGTGAGTGAATATGAATGTGAGTGAGTGAGTGTATGTATGTGAGTGACTGAGGGAGTGAGTGTATGTGTGTGAGTCAATGTGAGTGAGTGTATGTATGTAGGTGACTGAGTAAGGGAGTGAGTGTATGTATGTGAGTGAATGTGAGTCTGCGTGAATATGAGTGAGTGTGAGTGAGCGTGTGTGTTTGTGTTTGAGACAGAGAGAGTGAGTGTTTGTAAGAGTATGAGTGTGAGTGAATATGAGTGAGTGTGAGTGAGTGAGTCCGTGAGTGAGTGTGTGTGTTTGTGTTTGAGACAACGAGAGTGAGTACGAGTGTGAGTAAATGTGAGTGATTGAGTGTACGTATATGAGTGAGTGATTGTGAGTATATGTATGAGTGAGTGTATATATGTGAGTGAGTGAGGGAGTGAGTGTATGTGTGTGAGTGAATATGAGTGTGAGTGTATGAGTGTGAGTGAATGTGAGTGAGTGAATGAGTGAGTGAGTGTATGTATGTATGTGAGGGAGTGAGGGTATGTGTGTGAGTGAATGTGAGTGTGAGTATGTGTGTGAGTGAGTGTATATATGTGATTGAGTGAGGGAGTGAGTGTATGTGTGTGAGTGAATATGAGTGTGAGTGTATGAGTGTGAGTGAATGTGAGTGAGTGAATGAGTGAGTGAGTGTATGTATGTATGTGAGGGAGTGAGGGTATGTGTGTGAGTGAATGTGAGTGTGAGTGAATATGAGTGTGTGAGTGAGTGTATGTATGTGAGTGAGTGTATGTGTGTCAGTGAATTTGAGTGTGAGTGAGTGAGTGAGTGTATGTATGTGAGTGAGTGAGGGAGTGAGTGTATGTGTGTGAGCCAATGTGAGTGAATATGAGTGTGAGTGAGTGAGTGTATGTATGTGAGTGAATGTGTCTGTGAGTGAATGTATGTAGGTGACTGAGTAAGGAAGTGAGTGTATGTGTGTGAGTGAATGTGAGTGTGAGTGAATATGAGTGAGTGTGAGTGAGCGTGTGTGTTTGTGTTTGAGACAGAGAGAGTGAGTGTTTGTAAGAGTATGAGTGTGAGTGAATGTGAGTGAGTGAGTGTATGTATATAAGTGAGTGTATATATGTGAGTGAATGAGAGGGAGTGAGTGTATGTGTGTGAGTGAATGTGAGTTTGAGTCAGTGTATGTATGTGAGTGAGTGAGGGAGTGAGTGTATGTGTGTGAGTCAATGTGAGTGTGAGTGAATATGAGTGTGAGTGTATGTATGTGAGTCAATGTGAGTGAGTATGGGATTGAGTGTATGTGTGTGAATGTATGTGTGTGAGTGAATGTGTGTGTGTGAGTGAATGTGAGTGAGTCAGTGAGTGAGAGTGTGTGTTTGTGTGTGAGACAGAGAGAGTGAGTGAGTGTTAGAGTATGAGTGTGAGTGAATGTGAGTGAGTGAGTGAGTGTATGTATATGAGTGATTGTGAGTGTTTGTATGAAAAAGTGAATGTATGCATGTGAGTGAATGTGAGGGTGTGAGTGAGTGAGTGAGGGAGTGTATGCATGTGAGTGAGTCAGTCATTGAGTGAGTGAGTGTATGTGTGTGAGTGAATGTGAGTGTGAGTGAATGTAAGTGAGTGAGTGAGTGTATGCATATGAGTGAGTCAGTGAGTGAGTGAGTGTATGTATGTGAGTGAATGTGAGTGATTGAGTGAGTGAGTGTATATGAGTCAATGTGAGTGAGTGAGTGAATGAGTATGTGAGTGTATGTGTGTGAGTGAATGTGAGTGTGAGTCTATGTGTGTGAGTCAATGTGAGTGAGTGAGTGAGTGAATGAGTATGTGAGTGAGGGAGTGAGTGTATGTGTGTGAGTGAGTGTGAGTGAATGGGAGTGTATGTGTGTGAGTGAATGTGAGTGTAAGTGAATGTGAGTGTATGTGTGTGAGTGAATGTGCATTTGAGTCAATGTGAGTGAGTGAGTGAATGAGTATGTGAGTGAGGGAGTGAGTGTATGTGTGTGAGTGAATGTGCGTGTGAGTGAGTGAGTGTATGTATATATGTGAGTGAGGGAGGGGGTGTATGTGTGTGAGAGAATGTGAGTGTGAGTGAATATCAGTGTGAGTGTATGTGTGTGAGTGAATGTGAGTGTGAGTGAATATGAGTGAGAGTGAGTGAGTGTGTGTGAGTCAGTGAGTGAGTGTGTGTTTGATCATGAGCGCAGCACCCTAACCACTACGCCACCGGCCCCATATATATATATATATACAATAAAACCTCCGCTGACGAACGCTTAAGCTCACGAACTTTTCGCCTCAAGAACATTAAATTTGCGAGCATATAGTCTCTGCTGACGAACTAGTTTTCGGCGGACGAATCAAACCACGCGGTTGAACAGCGCCACGGTGGCGGCCACGAGAAGCTGACGCACGCTCACGGCGTCACAGTTCGTCACCCCTTTCTTTGAGTGCGGAAGTGGTTTGTGTTTGATAGACATTTTGGACCATATTGAGTGTACTTTTGCTATTATGGGACCGAAAAAGACCCACCACAGGCGGAGATCATTGAAAAACACGAACGAGGTGTGCGTTTGTGTGACTCAGCGTCCCAGTACCAGTACGCTAAGTCTACCATTGCTACCATCCTTAAGAACAAGGAAGCTATTAAGGGTGTGTGTGTGGCTAAGGGTGTTTCCAAACAGTAGGCGTTTCCAAACACTCCTTCCAAACAGTAAGTCCCTCCCTCCCTCCTCCTCCCACTCCATTCCATCAAGCCATCAACTACCATCACAAAGGTAAATAAAACCACTTTATTATACAGTACAGTTTATTTCTTTAATTACAATACAATAGCACATTTATTATACATAAAATAAGGTATATTTTTGTGTAGTTTTAAGGCTTATTTAGTAGAAAATTATGTTTTATGGGGACCTGGGAACGGATTATTCTCATTTTAATGGTTTCTTATGGGAAATAAATGCTCGGAAGACGAACTTTTCGCCTTACACACACTTTCTGGGAACCAATTATGTTCGTGAGCAGAGGTATCACTGTGTGTGTGTGTATATATATATATATATATATATATATATATATATATATTAATATTAAAGATTTTACTGAAAGATGACTCGTGATGTAACTCCTGTGCATTAACTTACCTACTAGTAATATGAAGAGATAAATATATTCCTGTGCCACTGAAGACTAGGAAGACTCTCAGCTCCATTAAAAGAAAGACTGCACCAAAATATTCCTCAATGATTGCATGTTTTTACTGTTTCTGATCCTCATCAGGTTGTCTACTTTTTAAACAATTTATAATTATTTACCTCAACCTGCATATGTGATGTGCACATTGAGCTCTTCTCTGTTCTTCGATTTGTTTTCTCATGAACGTAGCACTGTTTTAGTTCTGAGAGACACAGTGGCCTTATGGTTAGCATGTCCACCCCACAGCACGAAGGTCCTGGGTGGGAATCTGGGCTCAGCTCAGGCATTTCTGTATGGAGTTCACATGTTCTCTCTGTGCTTGTGTGGATTTCCTCAGGGTTCCACGGTTTCCTCCCACAATCTAAAGTTATGTACATAAGTCTAATCGGCCCTTCCAAATTTCCTCAAGTTGAGAGTGTGAATGGTTGAGTTCGTTGCCCACTGTAGGCTAGTAGGCTAGTAGGCTAAACAGTTTATCATATAATTGAGTGAATGAATGTTTTAGGCCCATTTAAAACTATTGTTATTCATTCATTCACTTTATGAACCATTTCATCCTGATTACGGTCACGGAGAGGCTGATGCCCATCTCAGCCGACTCTTGTCATGCGCACAGCAGCTTCCCAGCTAATAGCAGGAAACCATTCTTCTTCTTCTGCTTATTATTATTATTATCATTATTATTATTATTGTTAACAAAAGCAGCAGCAGCAACAACAACAACAGTAATAATAATAATAATAATAATAATAATAGTAGTAGTAGTAGTAGTAGGATAGCAGTGGCATGGTGCTGGATTACTGATCTGAAGGTCAGGGGCTCAAACCCCACTGTTACTGGGTTGTCCGTGCTGTCCTTCCAGTGCAGCTAACTGGGTATTCAAAGGCCAGCCATGCCTCTCACAGTCTCTGGTGAGACATTCATGTAAAATAACCATTGCTGACTTTTTTCAAGAGCCGCTGGATAACTGTTAGCATGCTTCTGCCTGTGATGACCTAATGAGGTGTCCAGGGTGTACGCTGTCCTTCTGCGCTAGTTGAGATGGGTACCAGCCTGCCTGTGACCCTATATAGGATTAAGTGGTTCAAAAAATGAATGAATAAGTGAATGAATGAATAATAATAATAATAATAATAATAATAATAATAATAATAACGTCTG